>JBBBDQ010000755.1:320000-637500 GCA_037127315.1 Ascarosepion bandense
CATATACTATTCTTGTCATATTTTTTGTACTTCTTCAATATTTTCCTAGCTGTTCGTTAAATAAAGGCTAATGTACCACTCAAGGTAGAGGCTTAAGAATATAATTGTATGGTAGAAGTAGGGGAATTAAGAGAGTATTATGAAAACTGCCATACATTTGGATTAACCAAGGACTTATTGTTCAAGATTGTATTTTTCAGGGAAGCATTCTTTTGGGAGTTTGTTCCACAAAGTAATTTTTGAGGCAGAATAATTTCTGTTTAAAAATTTCTTTTTATCAAAGGAACATGACGTAAATAGACATAATATCCTACATAGAACATAAGGTGTTCTTGTGAAGATCTGAGTTGGTATAACGAAGGAAAGCAAATTGGTGGTAAATTTCCTATAATACTAAAGTCATAGTAATTAATAACTACTGAACTTTTGTCTGTTGGATGAAGGTTGAATGGCGGAAAAAATGAAAATCTCTCAATGCCAGGCAATTAAAAAATGTCATGTTCCTGTTTTGACCATCACTTTGTAATTATTTGTTTTTTTTCGTTATTTATTATTTAAAGGCGTGAGCAACAAATCAATAAAATGAAGATTGCTTACAAATATTTAAAAACCATTGCATTCATAAGAATATACAATCTGACATGTTTATTCAAGGTATATATGTCACACATAAATATGACGCGATGGGACACTTTTTAAAAAAAATAAAACCAGTACATCCTGTTGTAAGCGGGACTCAGATACATGTTGCCTAACTCAGTCTACTTGTATGATCTCTTACTGAATTTGATACCAAATATCTAGATGTGACGCTCACGTCACTTTGACCAATTAGTTCATCTAAATAACACTTGAAACTGGCTATGCTTCCTATAGTCTTCGCTCATGTATATGATCAATATTTACTCGTCACATTTTTGTGTCGAGTGGCAACCGAAATCGTCTCTGTCCGCCCAGACAGAGTGCGGCTCAGTTGTAGCTCTGTCCGCGACGGCAGGGTTGCATCTGAGGAAAAATCACACTGGTAGATGCCAGGTCCCGGGGAAGAGTGTCCCGCGGCCGCACCACCCCACTGAAACAGAGGGGTTGACTAGGTGCTCGTAACCGGTTACAGCTCAACCGGCGGTTGACGGGACCGGGGAATTTTTGTTCTTCTGCCCGTCCGTAAGCGGTCGGGTTCTCCACCCTAAAAAAAAATTGTCACACCTCGCTCCAGTGGAGGAGTAGGGTAATTTTTTTTAAACGTATCACCCCGAGCAAGGCAGTAACGCCACTGATGTGCAGGGGGCTACGTAATAATGAGAAGATTGGTAAAGAGAAAGCCGGAAACCACATCCTAAACAGGGAACAAGGGATGAGCCTCTTAACCTGTTCAATAGATGTGGGTGGAGTGTGAACCGGGCGATAGATAGATCTATCTACTCCAATTAAATATCCATATACATAATCAATTTTTAAAGTTGCTAGTAAAATGGCCTGATCATTTGTTCACTACAGAATGTAGCGACTGCACATGGTATTCTCTATATTAACAGGATTATCAGTATTGTTATCAATGCATTGCATGCACTACTACTATTAATAATAATAATAAAAATGAGATAATGAATTTTACATTAACTTCTATCTTTTATTGTCTGTTTCATTGCAGTTTTTGTTGACTATTTTAGTTTTTATAGTTTCATACTTCCGTTGTGTCTTTTGTTTCTTTTTTGCTTTATTACTTTTTAAGTTACCATTTTTCTTTCTTCCTTTTTCATTCTTCTTCTTTTTTTATCAATTTTCCTTTCTTTATATTTAGTTCCTTTATTTTTATACATGTTTTTTCTTTCATTCTTTCAATTTTAATATTCTTTCTTTATTTTTCTTTCTTTGTGTCGTTATTATACTGTATTTCTTTCATTCAGTCAGTCAGTGCCATATGTGAAACAGGCTTCGGCGATCATGTCTCGAAATAGAAATGACTGACTGGACAGAAGAAAGATAATCCCGCCGTAGGTTGCCATTGCTTTCTGTGGTAGACTGACGGACATCCAACAATATAGAACCTAATCCTTTCTGCTATTTAACCCATAGCTGAAGTTAAGAAACGGATTAATACTTTCTCCAAGGGTATTTGCTCGTAAGTGAATGCAATGTATTCAACTGAAATTCGAACTCGGCTCCCTAATTTCTCATTCCGAGCCGATATCTACAACGTACATTTCTTTCATTATCTTTCTTTATTTTTTCTTTCATTATTTTTTCCTTTATTATTTAATTTATTCCTTTTATTTCATTATTATTTTTTCTTTTCCCTTTCTTTCTTTTTTGTTACTTTTCTTCTGCCAATCTAGCACGCCCGATGCGAGTCTTTATAAGCGGCACCATCATAGCCATTCCTCTTAATCCTTGTCTCAGGAAAGTAACGCAATCCTTTCCTCCTCAATTTCAACGCCTTTTCATTGGAGATGTTGGCGACTAATCGTTATTAATCGGCGCACCATTGACAGGCTTATTAAGGAAGAGGAAGCCATTCCGTTCGTTGTGAGTTTTGCAGCAAATACCTTCACCACAGATGTCACTCTCTCCATAAACAACAATGACTTTTGTCGCAAAGACACTAGCACAAATTATTTGAACGCCTCTTTCGGTAGTTTGATCTCTAGACTGACTGATCCGAGTGATCGGGTTCGTAAATAAACGCATCGAAAGTTTAATCTTTGTCATGTCTCTTAATTGATATTCTTCTTGGATTTCTATGTACATTGTCTTTTCAGGATTGAGGAGATCATGGTCTTCCACGTCTTCCTATATCTGGTGTCTATTAGTAGGATTTCTCCTGTGACGTCTCGCAGCCTCCGTTCTGTCATCCACCTGCTCAGGTCCTAAAAATATATTATCCGTTGGTTTCCTCTCTCTTTTTCCCTCTTCTGGCCCGTTAGTATCAATTTCTCCAAGCCCTCCTTTCTCACTGCACGCCCCAGGAACTTCAGCTGTCTCTACCTGATGCTTAATATTAATTTCCTTTTCGTTTTCATTCTTTCCAACGCATCATCATTGCTCACATGCTCGGCCAACGATATCCGCAGCATCCTTCTGTAGAGCCACATTTCAGTTGCTTCCAGTTTTCCCTTCATCATTGCTGATATTGTCCAACATTCACTGCCATATTGAAGAACCGACAGCACATAGTAATCCAGTACTCTATTTTTGTTTTTAGTGAATATTTCCTGTGTCTTAATATTTTACCCAACTTCTGGAACGCGTCCTTCGCCATGCCAATGCACCTTTGGATTTCTCTTTCGCACTTGATATTATTACAAACAATAAAATTAACTACAAAATTGTCGAAAAACTAGCTTATATTTCTTACTGAGATGAAATAAAATTTGAGAAAAGAAAAGTAGCAAGTTAGTTAAAAGAATTTGACATGCTTTTTATTCTTGTTTATGGAAGGATTTTTAAAACGGAACGGCAAAGGAAATGAAAGAACTATGTTCAAATCAAAAGAATTCACTTGCGCATTAATACACTCAAAAATATTTGTTTTTACTCATGAGATGAGTTAGTATTTACTCTATTTACATTATTCTGACTATTGTCCTCATCTTTACTGCCATGTTTACGAAATTTCCACCATAGTTGTTTCCGGCCTTCTTCAGGGGTTTGGAACTTTGAACCGAACCCTTAATTGTGAACACTGGGATATATCGTTCTCATTTCACTTATGATGCTTCTTCTAGCCATGTAGTTATCTCTCTTTAACAGTTCTAGTTTATTTGCTCACAACTATATCCACTAGGCCATCTCTTATTGGATATATAGACGTTGGTTGGTTCCATTGATTTGAACAGAAGAGTTGTGAGTTCAATACCAGGTACAGCAATGGTGAACAAATAACTTAGAAGAGTTCAGTTAAAGGGATATAATTACACGTCTACCAGCAGTGGCATCGCATGTTGAATGAAAATGATATACCGTAGTTATTATATTAAAGGGTTTGGTTCGAAATTCCTAGCACCTGAAGAAGCCCGGAGAGTACAACGAAAATATGTCAGTAAAAATGAGGACATTACTCCTGGAAATTATAATCATCCACCTTTCCCGCATGGATAAAGATACATTGCAGACTATGTTAAATAGTTCTGATAGAAAGGAGTATAGGCGGATAAAAACTTCCATTTCACAACGCGGAAAAGAGAAGGGAAAAAGAAATGGAAAGATTGCCTAGGAAAATTACAGAAAATATAGAAAGATTTGCAGTGGCATGATCATCCATGTCTTAACCAAGCTTGGTCTTATATTAAAACATAAATATGATACTGATTTATATACGGCTAATTATTAGGTATTATGGAATCGGTACGCTCTGGAAAGAAATTAAAAAGTGCGATATATAAATATTCAGAATATATAACAAATAACTCTGGCTTAATTGCCGGAATTGAATTGTTAATTCGACGGAGATAGGTAATATATTTCCATGAATGTTATCGCATTCAATTGCAAAGTTATAGTGAATATTCTGCGGTTGAATGTTCCGACTAAATGATTGTAAGAACATGGGGATTTGTAGCAGAAAAAAAATCATACATGAATTTTTCTTGGATTTAAGTTCAATATAAAAACCATTTACATTACATCAATGTTAACCAACGACCAAAGAAAGACAGTATTTTTAACCAATCACAAAAGGCAAAAAAAATCCTATCCAATCAACAGATACTTCATCCACCGATATTGCTGACTTAAAACTATACACAATGAAGTGTCTGTTTCATAATTGTAATTGCAATAGTTTTGTTTCCGTTAGCATATGCACTGAAACGAATTAATTACTTAAGTATTGACCACAAAAATGTGTCCCCGAATAAGGCATAGAACAATTTAATCAGAGAAAAATAAATTTGAAAAAAAAGGCGATGTAGTACTGTTATAACTCGCTAGTAGCTGTTATAATTTTATGTCATGTCCCGTCATACACAGAAGAGGGCATATCTAATTTCCGTTGCGAAGACTCATTTGAAAGTCAACAACCCAATTGCACCTCTCTGTGCAGGAAGACAGGGAGCATGACATGTGAGAGTTCTCGTGGAACTTTGCGTATTTACCCAAAGTGTCCCAACGTCATGTGACAAAAGGTACGGATTTACGTGGACCAAGTGACAAAATCTGTCGAATTCCATCCTGAGACTCGGCTGAGGAAGAGATTCATTCTCTCTATTTTTGACTCAGTCGTGATTTGTCGTCGAACTGACACTCGGTTGAGAAAATCAGACATTTGAGTGAAACTCCTTATTCCTGTCCCTCACCACTGAGGTTGGATGAGGCACAAGGCTGAATTTTATGTGGGAGATGCGAGCCATTGAGCTCGGGCAAAGATTCCAAGTAGACTTTGTTTATAGCAGAGTCGGGCACTTGTCTGTTCAACACAGGCGAGATTCTAACATTCGGCGAAGCCTCGTCTATGTTCCTCTCCGCTGAAAGTCTGGCAAGGTTAGTTTGAGTATAAACTTTCTAGAACTCTCTTTTTATTTAAAATACCTTGCCTAGTTCGTTTGCGTACCTGGGGCTGTCTTATTTTCACCACAAGAAATGCATAATCCCTGTTATGATACTTTTCTTAAGAGTGAAGGAAATGATTAATAACACTGATGATTGCTAAGACGTGTCATACGTGAAACACACTTCGGCGATCACGTCTCGAAAGAGACATGACTGGGCAGAAGATTATCCTGCAGTAGGTTGCCATAGCTTTCTGCGGTAGTCTGGTGGCCATAACCTATAGAGTTTATTTAATCTATAACTGGAGGAAAGAGACGGATTAATAACTTTCCCAAGGGTATTTGGGCGTAAGTGAATGCAATGAATTCGAAAATGTAGGGAATTCGTAAAGAAATAGGAAATCTTTATTATAAACAAAGAAGACGTTACTGAACTGTTAATTAACATCATTCCACACATAAAAACTGAATAATTTCCTCACACTTGAAGAAGAGATTTGAGACAACAAAATAGGGTTCTACAGAATGTTGCTGAGAATACGATGGACTGAACAAGTGAGCAATGACGAAGATTAAGAGATAATGGAAACACAAAAGACACTTAAAATCAGAAAGAGAGAGTAGGAAGTTTTAGAGCATATATGGTGAAAATTATCGACACTCTATTAAAATATGGAAGCCAAGAGGGATAAAGAAATGCAGTCCTCAAGGTGTAATATAACAATCTGGCCCCACCCGAGGAAGGCTGATGCAAGCGAGGGTGTTTCCGGTCGTTGAAAGGAACGGATGTCGTTTGACCTTATTTCCGGCAGCAGCGGAAATAACTACAGAGTCAAACAGAACAGGTGTCTCTGAGAATTACGTGGGCGTGCGTGGGCGAGGCAAAACCGGAAGAAAAAGTCCCGGTTCTGGAAGATTATAAAAAGACCTCGGCACACGGATTCGCCAGTAGAGGAGCAACAGAGATCGGCCGGTGAAGAGAGAGACACAACAGATAAGACTACACTCCCGTCAACCCATTAGAAGCGCGCTCTCTCAATTTTCTGTTCCCTATTCTACACGGTTCATTGACATTAATAAAAATATAACTTTATATTTTTATATATATGCGTGTTTGTTGTTTGTCGATATATAACAGACGTATCTGACGAGCCTGTGTAAATGGTTGTTAGAAGAGTGATAATTTCTTCTACTTCTTCGTGTCGTGTCTCTTCAGAATGTAGACAATCATGGACTCCCTCATTGACAATCATGGCAATCACATCTCCCGATCTATAGTAGCAGTTACGACCCTTTGTCCAGTTATCATGCCATCCACTTTATCAAGCCCGTCAAGTACCCCATGCGCTGATTTCCTCTTACTCTTTTTTCCTTCTATCTGACCCGTGTGTATCAGATTCTCTAAACATTCTTTCCTCATTGCATGTGCCAGGGACTTCAGCTGTCTTTTTCTTATGTTACTTATAGTCTCTTTGCGTTTCCATTCCTTTCAAAAATCATCGTTGATCACATGCTCGGTCCATGTATCTGCAGCATCTTTCTGTAGAACCATATTTGTTTCAAGTCTCTCCTTTACCGTTGATGAGATTGTCTCTCATTCATTCTACTTATTGAAGAAGAGACATCACATAGCAATTCAGTACTCTCCACATTGTTTCTTGCGAAATTTTATCTATCAATATTCTATTCAGCTTATAGAATGCATGATCGGCCATGCTAATTGGACTTCGAATCTAAGTGTCACACTTTCCGTAAGAATGAACCAAAAGACATCATTTAAGATGAGCTACAAAGGACGGGAAATTGTAAACCCGTGTGTATCTCACGATTGATGGTACTCGGCATATAGAATAAGAAACATTACCAAAATACAGATTTTCACTGTAAGACATTTTTCAATTAATAAAAAGATTTTTATGGACGTAATACGATAAGGTAACAAGTATAAACTATGAGGACATGTTAGCCATATAAAGGATAATGATAGACTTTAAGGGGCATAAATATCCAATCATTAATATATACCAGAAAATAGCGCTCATTGTGGTGATATCTGAATGTAACTTACATATTGCCAATGAAATACGATGCAATTTAGGATGATTTGTCCCTGTTTACCTGGCAACTGAGGTATTATCTGTAATTGGCTGAGCTGCTGGAATTAAGGTAGGTAGCTCATCAGAAAACTATTCATAAAAATGGCGAATGTGTAGCCATAGGTTTACGATGTAGCATATCATTAATTTGCAAGGGTGAAAATAATTATATACAAGGTACTTAATTGTATTATAACTGTATTAATGCTAGAAAATTGTTAATTGAAGTGATTTCAAAAACTCGACCCCCATAAAGCGTGTGGAGACGATGGAATCACAGTGATAGTCCTTAAGAGGTGTGCCCCTGAAATTTCCCCTGTACTCTCTAAACTATTTAACTACGGCTTTTCTGCTTCCGGCTTTCCTGCATGCTGGAAGTTCTCTTCAGTCGTTCCTGTATTTAAAAATTGTGGTGAACCCTCGGACCCATCCAACTATCGCCCTATCAGTCTTCTACCAATATTTGGGGAAGTATTCGAGGCCATAACCAATGCTGAAATAGTTCATCATCTCACTGCCCACAAACTCTTCTCTGACAGGCAATATGGCTTCCGCTTTGCCAGATCCACGGCCGACCTTCTAACAACCGTAACGGAGTACATGCTACAGGCCCTTGATGAGTCTGACGACGCTCGTGTGGTTGCTCTGGACATCTCCAAGGCTTTCGACAGGGTTTGGCACTCTTGCCTCCTATACAAACTACGGGGTTACGGTATTACCGGTTGCCTGCTTGACCTAATCCAATCTTTTCTAAATAACCGCAAAATGAAGGTCATTTTGAATGGGCGTGCCTCTTCATCCTACAGCACGAATGCTGGTGTCCCACAGGGCTCTATCCTGGGTCCGACGCTCTTCCTTATTTTCATCAACGACCTCCCAGATGAGATCAAGTCCCAAGTCGGCATCTACGCAGATGACTCTACAATATACTCCCGCACCAGTAAGAAACCTCTCGTGGCGGACAGACATAATCTCGCTGCTGACCTTGAACGGGATCTACACTCTATAGTGAACTGGGGCAAGAATTGGCTTGTCAACTTCAATTCGTCTAAGAACCAAGCTGTTGTCTGTCAACCATTACAAGCAACCTCTCCTGCCTCCCATAAGCATGGACCAAGCGATTCTTCCGGAGAGCAATACACTACGCCTCCTCGGACATACAGTGTCCTCAGACCTCAAATGGAACCACTATATTGAATCCATAGCAAAACCTACTGCTAAGAAGGTTGGGTCACTTTGTCGATCCAGGATATTTTTTACGCCTGAATCCATCCTGCATATATACAAGTCAATACATCCGCTATAATAAGTCAAATACAATCTGCTGCCATTTATGGTCAGGCGCTCCTGCCGTTCTCCTCAGTGTTCTTGACAGGCTCCAAAGGAGAGTTTGTAATGTTATAGGTACTGATCTGGCGGCTCGACTGCAGCCACTTCCCCACTGTCGAAATGTGGCCTCACTTTGTCTGTTCTATAAATACTTTCATGGCTTCTGCTCGGACGAACTTAAGTCACTGGTGCCTCCTCAACAGGTGTTTACTCGTGCAACCAGACTGGCAACTGGGTCCCACCCATTCACAGTCAGGTTAGCCAAATGCAGACGACAATTCTACTCCTGCAGCTTCTCTCGCACTTCCCGCCTGTGGAACTCGCTCCCGTATTCTTGCTTTCCTGACGTCTACAAGCTCCAGAAATTTAAATGCAAAGTCAATACTCATCTATTAACCACTGGACTCTAGCTCTCTCTCCACCCCCGTATAACCTTCCCTTCTCTCCACCTATGTATCTGTCATCGCACCTGCTTTCTCAGCTTTCTATTGTTCCTTTCTAACTAGTTTGTACTTCTCACTCTTTTCTAATTAATCTTTTTTGCAGTTATGTAGCCCCCTGCACATCAGTGGCGTTTCCTCCTTGCTCGGGGTGAAATGATTAAAAAAATATGTAACACATACTTGTTTAAGTCTGTATCTTGTAAGATCTATCAATTGTAAGGATATATTTTGGCAGAAGTCAGTTATTTTCAACAAGAGTCCTAAATTAACCATCTTTGTGTTTAGTATCTAGCGATAGGTGTTTTATATATATATATATATATATATATATATATATATATATATATATATATTATAAATTACAGTTTGGAACATGTACAAAATATTATTTGTTACATAGTGAACATTTTGTTTCGACATAGAAATCAAAATGTCTCATCAGGTAGTGTGGAGAGGAATGGAAATTCTTTTACTTATATTTGTCGAATTGTATGTGAGATGTAGGTGGGGTAAGAGATAGTGAAATAAGAGTTGTAAGTTGTCAGAATTTTGAAGGAAAATCGGGAAGTGGAAGAAGATAGAATTGATTAATGAACGTGATGAAAATTTGGTAAACAGTTTTGACATTAGAGGATAAGGTATGGTCCTTTACAGCTTAATGCCTTGTTCTTTGAGTTTAATAAAAGGAAAAAATAAGGAAATGTATATAGGCTGGGGAGGTGCAGGTTATGGATGCGATAAAGTGGGACTAAAGATTGATTATATTGTGAACATATCTTTATTAGTGAATTATATGACTACAAATATTGTTGTTTTTAAACTTAGTTTTTATAATTAATATATTTTTTGTATATTTAAAGTTAATTTAAAATTTATAAAACCTCTTTTTATATAAAACTTTAAAATTAGATCACAGTGTGTGGCCGGAAATAATTGAAAAATTTGAGGGAAGAGTGTTGTTAATATTATAAAAGTTTATCGTTTCTAGTTATGCTAACTTTTGTAGTTTTTAGCATGATTATATGGTTAGTTCTTTAATGTGATTGCAGTTTACTGTGGCTTCATGCATCTGGTTTAATAGTATGTTGCTAATCATGTATTTAACGATTTCCATTTTTTCTTAAAGACAAAAGAAACATAGTTCCTTTATCGATTTAGATGTTTTGTCCTGTTTGAGGATTTTCAAATATATATGTGTATATATATCTCGACAGGCTCCAAAGAAGATTCTGTAATGTGATAGGTACTGATCTGGCGGCTCGACTTCAGCCACTTCCCCATCGTCGAAATGTGGCCTCCCTTTTTCTGTTCTATCTATGCTTTCATGACTTCTGCTCAGACGAACTTAAGTCACTGATGCCTCCTCGACAAGTGTTTACTCGTGAAACCAAACTGGAAACTGGGTCCCACCCATTCACAGTCAGGTTAGCCAAATGCAGACGACAATTCTACTCTTGCAGCTTCTTTTCTTGCACTTCCCGCCTGTGGAACTCGCTCCCGTATTCTTACTTTCCTGACGGCTACAACCTCCAGAAATTTAAATGCAAAGTCAATACTCATCTATTAACCACTGGACTCTAGCTCTCTCCCCACCACCGTATATCCTTCCCTTTCTCTCCACCTATGTATCTGCCATCGCATCTGCATTCTCAGCTTTCTATTGCTCCTTTCTAACTATTTTGTACTCCTCACTCTTTTCTAATTAATCTTTTTTACAGTTATGTAGCCCTCCGCGTATCAGTAGCATTTTTGCCTTGCTCGGGGTGAAATGATTAAAAAATATATATATACATATATAGCGTGTGTGTGTTTGTATTCACACACACACACACACACACATACATATGTGTGTGTGTGTGTGTGTGTGTATTTGTGTGGTGGGGTTGCAGTGGATGTCAACGCGGAAAAAGAAATCAGAGCTAGGTTCGCATTACATTTTAATTCGTTGCATTCACTTATGCACAAATATATCCAACTATAGGTTAAATAACAGCGAAGAAATTTTATGGCCAATTCAGTTATGTCGCGAGATACTATGAAACTTGGTTACATTTGGGAGAGTTTTATAAAAATTATTTAATAAGAGTAGTCCCGTTAGATCTACACTATGATTCAATAATATAAGGTTGTAAAATGACTAGAAGATTTAATATAAAAAACCCAGATAAAAATGTTGCATGGTTCAAATTTATCTGGTGAAAAAAAAAATAGCATGAGTCAAATTGTAAATCTCCGATAGGTCTACAAGCAAATTGTAAATCTCCGATAGGTCTACAAGCAAATTGTAAATCTCCGATAGGTCTACAAGCAAATTGTAAATCTCAGATAGGTCTACAAGCAAATTGTAAATCTCCGATAGGTCTACAAGCAAATTGTAAATCTCCGATAGGTCTACAAGCAAATTGTAAATCTCCGATAGGTCTACAAGCAAATTGTAAATCTCAGATAGGTCTACAAGCAAATTGTAAATCTCAGATAGGTCTACAAGCAAATAACTGAATGCGGATAAAGCTAAATTATCTAAGTTTATCAATCAGTCACTTATGCTGAGGTGATTATGTCTCTTTCGAACGATGATAGACTAGGCAGAAGATTTTCACGCAGTAGGTTACCATTTCTTTCTGCAGTAAACTGATTGACAATTAAGGATATAGAACTAATCTGTCCTGGTATTCAACCCATAGCTGGAGGGTAAAGAGATTTGCGCGTAAGTGAATGCAACGAATTCATCTGAAATTTAAACTCGACACTCCAATTTCACATAAGATCATTTTGTTGCTTGGTTGGTCTTATTTATCGGCATATCAACAAATCTATGGGTTATATAATGCAAACATGTAAATATTTTTGTACTCAATTTTATTAATATTTTCATATATAATAATAATGATATAGTAATACAAGGTTTACTAAATAATCCCAAGATGAGTGCAGAAAAGAGTTGGATCCATACCTTTCCCAAGAGTAATTGTTCGCAAATAAATATATAGATACCAACTGGAATGGGAACACGGTTCTCCGATGAACACTTTTATTCATTTTACCAACCGTATATCTAAGCTTACAGTGCCTGGAGTTCCAAAGCCGTCTAGGTATTGACTAATTTCGGCATTACAAATTCAAATGGTAGATGTATTTGATTAAAAAACTTATCTCTTGTTAAAGCTTTTATTTTTTAATCAGTCTCTGCTTCATGCAATGCACTAAAGACACTAAGACACAAGGTGATTACAGTATGTTGAAAAATTAGAAAAAGAAAGATTGATAACAAATGGGAAATGTAATAATAATTGCGAGAAGAATTGATAGGGATTGACATTGCACTTAAATTTTTATGATTAATTCAGAAGTGCGAGAACATAAACTGTTTTGCGTTTAAATTCATAACGTCTGGGTATCAGAGCAAAAATTCTATCCGAATATTAAAGTATTTTTTAAAACGCCACAGGTAGGCAATTTTCCGGCGGTGGTTAAAAGACTGAAGCCGAGTCACTAGAACAGGACCAATAATATAGCTGATTCTGCTTTAGATTTTATCAAGTAGCTCAACGTAATTATCATGACAACCCCACCCTATGTGACACAAATATTCTATGCATGCATGAATGGTAGAGTTATAGATATATAAAACAGATTTTGGAGAAAAGAAATTGTCTCGCCCGAAAGAGTTAAGCAACTTTCTTAACAGCTGAACAACTATAAAATCTACAAAAATATTCACTTAATTTTACCCAGTATTTTCATGAGTAAAAAAAGCTGAGTTATGTATTGATAAAAAAAATATCAAGTGTCCTGAGCATCTATGCTCTGAATGGACAAACGCTAGACAAAAGGAAGAGAAGATTTTACTACAAGTAAGATTAGAACAGACTGATGACAATTAAACAGTTGGGCCGGAGATGATGGTGAAACATTTCTACTGAAAAATGCAGATTTAAAATTAAGTAAAGAAATGTAAAATTTGGAATAACGAACTCTATAATAAAGAAAATAACAGAAATATCGAACAATTCGTAAAAAAGAACAAGACAGTCAAAAAAAAAAGCTAAGTAAAGATAGAAGAGGACATGAAAATCTCCAAGTTGTGAAGAAGCATGAGCGGAAAGAAGAGAAAAAAGAAAAGAGAGAAGTAAAAGATATAAATAAAAAACGCTGGTGAAAAGGGGAGGGTACATTTCAACAAAAAAGTGAGAAATGAGAAAAAGAAACAAAAAACGAAAAGATGATAATGATCACGAAGAGAGAAATGTAATTTCAATTTTGCAAAGCTTTCAACGGAGGGATTACTTTATTTCAACGACACTAATCCTAAGTGCTTGCCGGGCAAGAACATTAAATTTAGAGCTGTTTTCCCATAATAACATTTTCTGTAAATATCCCAAAATCTCGTAACATTTCGAAAATACAGATATATGACTAAAACAGAGATACATGCGTCTCCATATATATATATATATATATATATATATATATATCAAACATCTTTTCCAGTTGAACGTTTTGACGAGAAACTCGATTCGCTCAATCACATAAATCAACTAATCGCATGTATTTAATAGATTGATTATGCATATAAATACATACATACACCCATACTTACACATAATATATATATATATATATATATATATATATATATATATATATATATATATATATAGGAAAAACTACTATAAATTTTTAAGTTTAAATATGTATTTTTTACAATATTTATTTCTATTATTATATTTGATATTTCAGACCGTCCTCGGCCTTTCATCAGAAACAAATGATTTGAAAATTTAAATTAGCAACGTAATTCGCAAGAGCGTTCTTGGAGAGATTGTTTACATCACGTGACGCAGAAAGCGACAGATGTTTTTAAAAATATTTGTAAACGTAATTCCATCTTTAAGAATACTTATGAATTTTGTTTTAGAGAAAAAAAAATTAAGTGTATCTGAAAAATGTTTAACTATTGAAATATTTATAAAGATTCAAAACACCTAAGTCCTTATTTAACCTTAGCCTGTGTGTATTTGATTTTAAAATTCAGTATTTTTCTGTCTTTATGCGTGAGTGTGTAGAACTAAAATCGGAGTCTATTAGTAAACAATTGCAGTTTTCTAATATGTGTCCCGGTTGATTGCAGTGTTGGGCTATGGGGAAATATTGGTTGTTCTGGCGTATGCTAAGCTTATGATTATTTAAACGGAATCTAAAGCTATTTCCAGATTCACTTAATATATCCACTATTTGGACATATCGAACAGAAGATAAAATATATGTTTTGGCTGTCACAGGTGAAGCGTGGTGGGTGCAATTTGATGCTGGTGTTGGGTAGAGAAAATACTGCCTCGTTTACTAAGTGTTTGCAAATTAATCAAATATAATCATAGAAATAAATAAATACTGGCAGAAATACATTTTTAAACTTATAGTTTTTATATATGTATATATATAGCCTGATGGATATATATATATATATATATATATATGTATATATATATATTTGTTGTATGTGTTATGACTTGAAGGCTGTCACAATGCGTTGAATGCAATAAAGGAAGGTCGGGAGGTGTTTGTATGACCTGTTTATTATTATATTGATGTTTCGAGACTATAATCTCATCATCAGAATGTCCGAGCTTTTTAGCTGCCTATCTATGAATGGGTGGCTTTATCCACTGCTCCTGTACGTGTGTGTGTGTATGTGCGCGAGTGTGTATCTGTGTATGTTCTAGTTGTTTTTTTATGGTCTAATGGTGTGCGTGTGTGTGTGAGTAAGTGTGTATGTGTGTATATTCAATTTGGGGTTTTATTTGTCTGATGGAATCAGTTCGTAGGATCTGGGAGATGATGTGACTTTTACCGGGTCAAAGAATATCAGTTTCATTACTGTTATCTTATCTGTCTGATTTATCTGGTGGTGTTTGCTCCTTGTGTGTGCTGTAATTGAATCTTCTTTATTTTGTATATATATATATATATATATATATATATATATATATATATATATGTGTGTGTGTGTGTGTGTGTGTGTGTTCAGTCTTGGTACGTGGTTTGTTATAAGCACCTCTGTGGGGGGGGTGAAGAAAATGAGTTTGCGTGGTTATTGTAACTACTTTTTTTCTGTGTGTATAGGCTATGTGTAGTAGTGTAATTAAATCTAGCTTATTTTATTTATCTGTGTGTGTGTGTGTGTGGTTATTTTTACTGACTGCGTGTCTGTGTGACCTTTGCTGTTGTGCATGGTGCATGTTGTGTGCGTCTTGGTGTTGTCTATACTGTTATGTAATCTAGGTTTAATTCTTGACGACTATTAATTGGCGGTTGTAATTTAGATATTATTAGGGACTCCTGAATCCATAGGTTACCTATGTTGCGTTCCTTAGCCAAGATATTAATGGTTATGGTTTTGTCCTTATTTTTGCATTTTTTAAGTGTTTTTGGAACGACGGCGCTTGCGTGTGTAAATGTCCTTTATCCTGATGTGTAGATGTCTTGTAGTGCTGCCGACGTTAATGCATCGCATTCGGCGCATTGTATGCGGTATACGACATATACCTCGTGGCATATACCGGTGCCTGCAATAGGGCAGATGGTTAGTGTGCATGTGGTGTTGTTGTTTGTTCTGTGGTTGGGGTTGAGGTGTCTGCGAACAGTAGGACAGTAGTGTGCCAGCTGTATGTCTAATACCTCTCTGCGGATTGCTCGACGTATTTTTGATGTTATGTATTCGCTGAAGTGTGGTAACCTCAGGAAGCAGGTGTTAGATAGGGTGTGGCGCCTTGGGCCCTACTTCCCTTCCGTTCTAGGCGATCTACAAAGGAATGTGGGTAATCGTTAGTCACCAGTGTTTTCTTAAAGAATGCAGTGTGGGTGTTAACGTGTTCGCCTTTGCTGCATTTCTTTCGGATACGTGCGAGTTCGTTATTGATGTAGCTGGTCTTATCGCTGAGAGGGAGGGCTGATCGGTAGTGGACAAACATATCCCTGCTGGCAAGCTTTTTGTAGAAATCGGTGTGGACTTCACCTTCAACCGATATTTTAAGCTTGAAGTCCAGCAGTGATAGGCATCCACTGGCATCGGGGTGCTCGATCGTGAAATTAATTTTACCGTCCATTCTGTTGAACGTCGCTGCCATTCTGTTTGCCTCGTCGCGTGAAGAAGTAATATATCATCAATATATCTTGTAAAGAAGGCGTATGAATGGCAGGTGCTGAGTGCGCGACTCTCCAGTTGGTTCATATATGCGACGGCAAGTAGTCCCGATAGGCTGGACCCATCGGAAGGCCGCTGGTCTGTTTGTAGGTGCGTCCTTGGAACGTGAAGTAGCTGTTGTCTACTATAGTTCTCAGGAGTAAGCCTATGTCGTTTGGGGTGAAGCAGTAGCAGTGTATGCTTGAGGTGTTGAAGTATTCTGTTAATAAGTCCACCGCTGGGTGGGCCGGTACTGACGTATATAGCGAGACGATGTCAAGGCTAAATGTATATCGGTTATGTTACAGCTTGTTTTGGTGAGTACCGTGTAGTCTGTGGTTGACTTCATCGGAACTTTTGACGTGTCCGGGGAAGGTGGAGAGTATGGGTTTAAGGATTTGTGATAGTAGCCATGCTATTTTGTATGTGGGGCCTTCTATGCTACAGACAATGTGTCTAATTTGTGGTGTCGTGTTATTTTTCTGTTTTGATTAGGTGGTAGAATTTTGGGAGGTTACTGTTCTTAGTGGTGAAATCTAACCTGTGCTTGCTAGGGATTTTCCGTAAATTGCATATCTCATGCCATGTGGTGTTAATGCGGTGTTCTATTAGGGAAGGGGTTATGTCTGTGGCTACCGCATAGAGTTGTATGGTACTGAGGTGTTCAACTGCTAGGCTGCTATATGTGTCTGGGGGTATATCGCAGAATACCTTACCTTTATCTGATGGGAGGTATATGAGGTCCTTCTTTCTCAGGGTGTCTAGGGTGTGGCGTTGTGCTCTGGTGAGATTGTGTGGGATTTTAACGATATTCTCTTTGAGGATCGTGAAAAGGGTATGTTTAAGCCTGGAGAGTTTAAGGTTAAGCGCGTGGTGGTTGTGTGGGAGTAGGTGGAGATTTTTGTCTAGGGTGTAGGTCGGGAATTGTTTGGGCGCATTCGCGGTGGGTGTCGGGGTGTTGCTTATGCAGTTATTAACCGATAGCCACTTCAGTTTGTATGTTATGCAGCAGAAGTTAGTTTCAACATCCAGCATTGTTCTGTCGTTCAGCTGCTGCGTCAGTATAAACTTTGGCCCAAGACTTAGTATTCCGAGTTCCTCGTTTGAGAGTGGTTTAGATAAGTCCGTGACCAGCGGTTGTTTTGTGGGTATTGTATCTTGGATACCGTTTGTGTTTGTGTGGTGGGTATCGTCTGGATGTTGCTTTTTATATAACCATAGAAATTTCTCCTTGAGGCGTGCTTTCTCGTGCTTTACGCTTGTGTGGTAGTTTTTATTCAGGGCCGTTGTAATTTGTGCGTTAGTATCTGGGGTTGTATCGGGTGTTGGGAGGACTTCGTGGTATGTGTGTATGTGCTTGTTCAGTGTATGGTGTAGGTGTTGTAAGCTCTTCTTCATGCAGAATTTTCGCAAGTAGTCGAGCGATTGTTTTTGGCTTGGTGATTTAAAGCATGCCGGGAAGTTGATGTTCTTGATGGTGTTCGGTATTACGTTGTTTTTTCGGCATCGCTTTAGGAAGTTGATCTGGCATCCTAATTTTGCACTTCTTGGACAGTTTGAATACCGCTCTGACGGTTGCAAATAAATCCTGGCTCAGGTGGAGGGATAGTAAAGTTTTGTAATTTGCTTGCAGGACCTGTTTATTATTAATTGATATTTCGAGACTATAATCTCATCATCAGAATGGCAGAGAAATCCTCGAAATATCAATATAATAATAAACAGGTCATACAAACTCCTCCGATCTTCCTTTATTTCATTCAACGCATTGTGACAGCCTTCAAAACATAACACATACAACTATTTTACGCAATGCTTCAAGGAAATTACAAAACTTTACTATATATATATATATATATATATATATATATATATAGGAAAGAATATTAATAAAAAGTTTTGAATTTAAAAATGTACTTTTTTTGAACAGTATTTGTTTATTTTTATTATATTTTATATTTCAGACCGCCCTCGGTCCTTCATCAGAAACAACTGATTTTTAAATTTGAATTAGAAACGTATTTCACGATAGCGTTCGAATATTTTTTTGTTTACATCACGTGGTGTGTTTGTTCACAACATGCGGCATGTCCGTAGAGAAAGTCTGTTTGTTTTAGATAAAAATTTCTTGGAATATCTGAAAATTTTTTTTAGCTATTGAAATATTTGTAAAGATTCAACACACCTAAGTCCCTATTTAACCCTAGCTTGTGTGTATTTAATTTTAAAATCCAGTATGTTTCTTTCTTTCTGCGTGTGTATGTAGAACTAAAATTGGAGTCTATTAGTAAACATTTGCAATTTTCTAAAGTATGATCAGGTTGATTAAAATGGGCTGCAATTGGGGAGTATACATTTTTTTGTCGTATATTTAGTTTGTGATTATTGAAACGAAATCTAAAGCTATTACCGGATTCGCCGATATATCCACTGTTGGGGCAAATTGAGCAGAAGAGAAAGTAGATGATGTTTTTGCTGTCACAAGTAAGGTTTGGTGGGTGTAATTTACATTTTTAAATTCAAAACTTTTTATTAATATTCTTTCCTATACATATTAAGACAGTATACGTGGATGATCATCACTATATATATATATGTGTGTGTGTGTGTGTATATATATATGTGTGTGTGTGTGTTTAAACTTCATGTTGCATACAACAAAACAAGATCGACATTTAAAATTCAAATCAGACTCATTGTTAGAAATAAAAACCCGTTTGCTCAAATTTACGCACTTTGCTTAACACACACAAAAGTCGGGAAATTTCACACCTCGACACGAAATGATTTTCTTCTAATAGACATGCCAGAATCACATCCGGGTGTAAATTACCAAACGAAATAAAAGACGAGCAAACTTGACCGTTGTCAGTGTTAAGATTAGCGCAATTAATACGTACCCTTGACAAACGTCGAGCGATCGTTATTATTATTGTCCCTACCTTTCTCTCTCACTTCTAACCGCCTCCCTTTCCCCTGCTGAACTATAGCTCCAAAGACACATTTACTCAACAAACGCTCATACATACTTACATTCACACATATGTTCATGCCTTCGTATATATAAACTCACGGTTGCGATGACTACTACGAACTCGTCCCTTAACTTCTTAATAATATTTCTAATTAAACATTTAATGTCTGCAAACTCATGTTATTCTTTTCCTTTTAATAAATTTATATTTTAATATGCAAAAGGTATTTTTTTTATATAAGCGTTTCACCCCGAGCAAGGCATGTCACTGCCACTACTGCGCAGCGGGCTACATAGAGTGGAGAAAGGATGATTAAATATAGGAAATGTCAGAGGGTGGGTGATAGGCGGGTGAGGATACCGAGAATGAGGGTTGGGTAGATGAGAGTGTTGTGAGAATAGTTGGGAGTTAGTGTGATAGGAGGTGTCTATTGACCCTACATTTAAACACCTGGAGATTGTAGCTGTCTGGAAAGCAGACTTGTGGAAGGGAGTTCCACAGGCGGGAAGCACGAGAAAAGAAGCTGTTGAAGTAGAATTTACGGTTACATCTTATTTGTTTAACTGTAAAAGGGTGGGACCTAGTTGCTAATCTAGTATCTCGTGTAAATTCATGCTTAGGCGGCACCAGAGATCTAAGCTCATCGGAGCAGAAGCCATGAAAATACTTGTAGAAGAGGTACAGGGAAGCCACATCACGCCGGTGAGAGAGTGGTTGCAGCCGGTCTGCCAAGTCAGTATCAACCACGTTACAGATCCTCCTTTGTATTTTGTCAAGTAGCCCAAGGAGAGCAGCAGGGGAACCCGACCAGATATGGCAGCAATATTCTATACACGGGCGGATGGTAGATTTGTATATGTGCAGAATAGATTCAGACTTTTTTTCTTCCACAAATTCACACATTCCAATCTGGAACCCTCTGATGATAGCAAATAATAGTAAGTTGGAGGGAGTTTTTTATGTATAACACAAGGCCGTATCAATAAACCTTAAACCTTTTACTATAGCTTCAATATAAAATTGACTCTGTCCAGAGAAGCATCTACTTGAAAAAAATACACACCAGAGGGGTTCTTGTGAGTACCTACCGAATGTAATACGAAGAGAAATGAAAGGGCCTGAAGAGTAGAAAATATTTCATCACTCAAGAATAAGCGAAAACAATTCAGAACTCTATCAACACTGCAAAGTGAAGACAGGTCAGCTGCCTTTGACAGAATTTTAAATTAAATTGGCAGAATTATAATTTCGAAAAACGGCTTCCCTCTATGAATATTGCAAATATTTTCATAGAAACTGCTTTAACGAGATTTCTTCAATGAGTCCCGACTGCATGAATCTAAGCTTGATATGAAACTGGAATCTGAGTCCCAAAATCTTACTGTTCCAATAGCTAAATGCAACCGTTACTTCTACTCTAAGAATTTTTAGATTTTGAGTTTTGTTTATATCAACATTTATGGGTTATTTAATGCCATAAAACCATGTGGGGTTTTAAGCTATTTTTTTTAATATTCAGTTATATTGAGAAGGTTGATCAATGTAATTTATTCTTATTTTTATTTTAGATAAGTGAAGAGGTATTCTAGTTTTGAATTCAAAAATATATTGCTAGTAATAATTTTTACCTTAAAAATTTCATTATGGCTATACTTTTTTCATTTTTTCCTTCAAAAATGTATTATCGGTTATATCTTTCTTTCAAAAAAATATATTTTTCTATAAAAGTTCATATATATAGTCACCCGCAGATAGATCTGTTTCGCTGTATCACAGTTCATCGGTACGGTTAGACAACCGATTTCTTTTTACCCGGGATTGAAACCCGATCGAATTAGCGTCAGTCGGCGATTCTACCTCTTAGCTATGGGCGCTAGGTAGAAGGAGGCAGAATTTTTAGCGTGTAATGTAAAAATAACCCAGTTATAATCTAAGATTAAGGATAGGATGGTTAAATAATATATACAACTACAACAAAAATCAACACTGTTAAAAATAATAATCTAAACAATGACAAATACATCATACTACCAAACAACTCCATTACGTCTAATATCCATATCATTCTATCTCATATAAAACACACACACATAGTAACAACTACCTCGAAAACTATAATGGACATTATCAGATCTAAAAATAACTGAAATCATAATGAACAAGCAGGTGTATACAGAATAAATTGCTAGGATAGTTCCTCCGTGTAAATCGGAGAAACAAGTAGAAATCTAAAAAAACGTCGATATGAACACAGAAGAGACATCATTGATAATAATCTAACAAATGCATCAGTGATTCACAGAAATAAATTCAACAATTTCGATTTTAAAAATGCCACACTAATGAAAAGTGTAATCAATTTGTTCAGAAGAAAAGTTCTCGAGAACGCCGCCATCCAGTGCTACCAAAAACATCAATTTGAACCCCGGATTTTTCACAATTTCACCTTTACTTATGGAAATTATACTAAAACAGACTAAAATACATAATAAAAACTTCAAAGAAAACGGTTGAATTCACTTCATTTTAACATCTCGTGACTTTGCATTACACATGAAAGAATTATAAAATTTAAAATTTTCTGTTAATCGTTTTCAATGATTTGTGAGCGTTTTTATAGTTGCCAACACTGTTTGTTTATAGATACGTAATTTAGAATAAAGCTCATTTCGTCTTTGTGCCATGATAAAGTCCATCCAAGGACGAATCACGTAGGCGATTTAAATACAGTTTTTCACTTGTCTTCTTTTTATTTAACCACACACACACACACACACACACACACACACACACACACACACACATAAGTGTATTTTTATACATTCATAGTGATTTGGCCCCTGTTCGGGAGTTGACTATTTGCCCCTAGTTCCGACCCTGACAGGTGCTACCACTCCGGGTCAGTGTGGACCTGGGAACAACAGCAAGTCAAAGGTGTTACCATTTTCAATGCTCCTCACGACCTCCAAATCAGAGGTCTTGCTGCCGGGTGCAGTTTACCATCATGTCAAGGACCTCCAACATTTTATTTTCGCAGACGTTTTACCAGTGGAACAATTTTCCTTTTATTTGGTTCCCTGACGACTACAATCATAAATACTTTGTTTCTACAATCAATCGACACCTTTTATCTTCCTGGACCCTGTTCATCTTTGTCATTTCATTAATTCTACCTACTTTCAGTTTTTTCTTTCATTTTCACACCATGTAATTCCGTGAGTATCGTGGATTTCCCGCTTTGCTTGCAGTGAAATGATTTAAAAAAATCATGAAAGGATTTTAAACACAACTAAATTTTTACAAATAGGATTCCAGAAGCTCCAAGCTGAAGAGATTGGACGAGACCAAAACAGTCTCTCAGGGACTTAGCAATTTAAAATTTCTACGGAATAGTTTATTTTATGTTGACGAGATTATATTTTATTGTGTTTATGTAGATGAAAATCTGGACTTTCTCATCTTTCTACTTCAAACAATCGCATTTTCAGTAAATAATTATTATTCATTTGACTTGGTGTATCCCTAATATATTATTTATGACATGTGAACCTTCAATGATTTCGTCACGGTGCAATTCCCTCCACCTTGGCATTTATTCATTTTATTTGCTTTCAATCCTGAAACATCTGTCAAAGAAACACTTATTTAACAGTCGATAAGAAACTAATTTTCAGATCAAAGGCAGGGTCAGTTTATGATAGAGACAGTCGTCGGATTTAAAAGTCTATGTTTTCATCAATGGGGGAAAAAGTAATACATTTTTGGGATTGATATTGCAACTGCGATAAAATTTGGCCTTGGATGTCAGATGTGACAAAGAACAAACGCTGATTCGAAGGGGAGTGTATACTTCTAATTCATGATTCGGGTTTTGTGTGAATAGCAGACTCCTTTTTTTTCTTTTTTTTTCAAAGCGTATATTTTGGAATTGCTTCCCTGTGATGTATTTGAGAATAATTTTAGTTTATCATCTTCCAGTGTAAAACAAAAAAAAAAAACAAATATTAGAAAGAGTCAGGTTTCTTTGGACGGAAAGAAGGCAGTAAATTTTCTGGAAGCATTACGGACAAGGGTGGGACTTAATGGACAATTGAACATCAGATAATGGGTATGTGCGTGTGTCGAAAAATCTATAACCTAATCGATATGCAAGATAGAGCACCAGAAAATGTACGTATTATCCACACACGAATATATATATATATATATGAGAATTGTAACACAAAATTGTGAGTATTATAGAATTAAATAAATAATTACAAACACCAAATATCTACACCGATATATATATATATATATATATATATATATATATATATATATATATATATACACGTATTTTGGGAAAATGCACGTTATTAACTGTCGCAATATGATAGACAGATGATTGCACAGCATGCGCTGGCAGCTACAGAATAATGTTTTGATTCATATTTATCTTATATACTCGAATATAATGAGCTTTTATCATCAATTTTTGCACCAACATAACGGTGGATGACCCTACTATCTTTAACCACCACAATAACCGAAACAAAACAGATACGTTATTCCACCAACTAACTCCATAATATACACTATCCAAAACAACTTATGCCATTTCTAAAACGAAGCTACTATCAATTAACCATCAAACCATCATAGACAACCGCACCTACCTCCCATTAGCATGGACAAGACTTGCCTCCCAGAGAATAAAACACTGCGCTTCCTTGGTCTCACACTTTCAGCGGACCTCAAGTGGAATGACTCTATCGAATCCATTGCTAAATTCGCTGCTATGAAAGTCGGTTCTCTGTGCAGGGCCCGGAGGTTTTTTCCGTCTGAATCTATCCTGCACATTTATAAATCTACCATCCGCCCGTGCATTGAATACTGTTGCCATATCTGGTCGGGTGCCCCTGCTATTCTCCTTGGGCTTCTCGACGAGGTACAGCGGAGGGTCTGTAATGTGATCGATACTGACTTGGCAGACCGCCTGCAGTCTCTCTCTCACCGGCGCGACGTGGCTTCCCTGTGTCTCTTTTATAAATACTTCCATGGCTTCTGCTCCGATGAACTTAGATCACTGGTGGCCCATAGGTTCGAATTTGCACGAGATACTAGATTAGCAACTAGATCCCACCCTTTTACAGTGAAACCGATAAAATGCAACCGCAACTTCTACTCCAACAGTTTCTTTTCTCGTATTTGGCGAATGTGGAATTCCCTACCATGTAACTGCTTCCCCGACGGCTACAATCTCCAGGAGTTTAAATGTAAGGTCAGTAGACACCTCCTAACACAATAACTCGCTTTCATTCTTTTAAACACTCTTCCCATCCTCCCAACTACCTATCAACCACTTCTGACATTTCTTATATCTGACCTCTCTTTCTATTTACCTTCCCCTATGTAGCCCCAAGCGCAATAGTGGCAGTGGAATGCCTTGCTTGGGGTGAAACGATTAAAAAAAAACAAAAAAAAACAAATCAAAATTCTCAAAATCACAGCTAAAATTATGATGGATATGATCAGCACAAAATAACCATAATAATAATCATTCACTATTAGAAATATATAAAATAAAAATCCGAATAACTTCGTCAAAATATATTGTGGAAACATCCATAATTAAAAATAAACGTACGTATGAAAACAAAAAGTAACCTCATGCCTAAGAATTTACCAGATGCATTATTTAAACAGAGAAATAGATTCAAAGACAATTTTAATTTCAAATAGCACAATTACAAAAAAGAAAATAATTTGACCCGACGGAAAATTATTGAAAGTGCCGTTATTGTCTTTTATCAAAATGTAAATCTGCATCTCGAGTTTTATTCTAATCTTAAACGTCCTGAAAAATTAATATTCGCTCAAGTCATCATACGCGACGGAAAAAAATGTAAATGGTAAAATAAATGCAATAATTCACATTTTAAAGACCTACCGGGCATACGTTCATTACAAACCATAAGAATATCATAAAAATATTATATATATATATATATATATATATATATATATATATATATATATATGAATTCAGATAAAACTTAGTGGGGAAATAGCCATTTTCAACATGTCATTTTAAGGCATGCATTCTTCGACCCCTTCCAAATTAATATTTTAAGCCCAGAGGTTAGTTTAAGTGAAGGGATGGGATGTATTGATTTTGCTTTGAGTTGGGCTGGGGGAAGGAACCGGTCGTGATTCTTTCTTAGTAGTGGGAGGTACGTGGGCTGACCCTAGGGTTAGCACGGTAAATGGGCTGGGGGTTAACGTTTAAAAAAATTCTGAATTTTTTTTTATCTGTACAAACTGGTGGAATAAGATAATTATTTTAATTTATAATTATGATTATAGTAATTTATATTTATTTCTATGGCGACACATACTTTTGATCTCCCTTCGTTTGTTAAGAAGTTTATTTTGGTCTTGAAATTTAAAAAAAATAATTTATTCTGTCAAGCATACATTACACATATCACTTAAGCTATTAGTGATCCTAGCCTTCTGATTTATTTGGGGATCTAAGTTACTTTTATTTAATTCCCATTATTTCCTAGAAAGCACATTTTGATTTTAATCTAGGGTTGGTGAAGGTGTGCCTGTGAGTATAGTTGACTATTACTAACATACTTGTCTTACCGGACGTTGAATTATGGTACTGCTTGTACTCCTCATGGTTTGACTGAACTTTTAATAAATTACTTTTACTAAATTCATGAACATTCAGAAATTAAAAGTCACATTGCTAAAAATCTATCCTGCCGATATATGGCATGTCTTATTCCGAAATAAGTTGTCTGTGTATAGAATGTCAGCAAATCTATCAGTGTTGAATAAGTTAATAGTAAATGATTCCAATAAGGTGTGAGTTCAATAATTAGCCAAAACAGAAAGGTACATAATATTGGAGAGTTGGGTTTCT
Organism: Ascarosepion bandense; assembly: GCA_037127315.1. Lineage (NCBI taxonomy): Eukaryota > Metazoa > Mollusca > Cephalopoda > Sepiida > Sepiidae > Ascarosepion > Ascarosepion bandense. The sequence continues at coordinate 346,429 of JBBBDQ010000755.1, forward strand.
AAAGGGAATTCAAAGAAATTAAAACAAACAGAAAATTATAAAACGTGTAACAAAAACAATTTATCCCCGGGCCTTAAATAAAGCAGTCGGCCTAAATCCACCGTATACACTCAAAGAAGGCCTGACGTACAAGTTCTGAAACATCGTAGATTTAATTATAATGATGAAATAGTATACATAGTTAAAGAACATCGCATATATATATATATATATATATATATATATATATATATATATATATATATGTGTGTGTGTGTGTGTGTGTGTGTGTGTATTTAGGCAGTGTTTTTTCATTAATAAATGTTTCATTAAATAATATAGACAAGTCTTGTCTATTTATTTTATGTCATTTTGTTAATATTCTCTGACAAGCTTAATAGTATTATCATTAAATGAAGAATGAAAATTACAATATTGATACATCTTTTTTTAATAATCCAATCTAAGCTTTTGGCTTACATAAGCCATTTTCAAAGATGTCAAATTATATTATATATTACAAACATGGACAAGCCATAACGACGAACTGTTTGTTTTCAGGGAAGATTTCCAAGCAACAACTAACTCGTGCATTTAAGACGCTGGAATCAAATGTCGCATCACAGCTCATGACGTCGGACATGACGAAGCGAGAATGAAAACGAGTAATATTAAGTATGGGAAGCCATTGGAATAAACCAATTGCTTCTGTTATTAATTAGACATTTTTAGAGATTTCATAGTCTATCTTGTTCAGGTTAGGTTTCAACTGTTTTATGTATATAACTTTGAGAATTTTTAGTTTTGTTTGTTGTTTTTATGTTTAACTATAATTGTGTTTTCAACTAGGTTTTTCCCGAAGTGTATATGTGGCCAGGCATGTTGTTTTAAATGTCTAAAATTGTTAGAATTATCGTTCAAGTGTCGAGTCCAGCGTCGAGAAACGAGTTTGTGGTGGGACCAATATAAAATCTTTTTAATTCATGCGAGATAAAATCACCAAAGGGCACTTGGATTTGTAAACTATATAGTTTTTTTTTTGTTTTTTTTTTGTTTTTTTTTGCAAATCGCTAATCGGGGAAGAAGAATTACTGCGAATAATTGAGTCGGATATACAAGATTTAGAGTAGTCTATGATTAACTTAATTTTTGGCTAGTATCTGTTGTAGATATATTAGTATTTACTAAGGTATATATATATATATGCGTACCCATGTGTGTGTATGTGTATGCGCTGATCAAATTTGGATTATAAACTGTTAGAATAAGGGGATAAATAACAAATAGAAAAAGGATATTAATCTAACATGTATCTTTGAAAGCAAAGATGAGGTGTTGAAAAGAATGGCAACAAAAGGGAAATTAATACTGAGCAACAGGAAGAGACAACTGAAGTTCCTGGGACATGCAATAAAGAAGGAGAGCATGGAGAACCTGATACTGACTGGACAGATAGAAGGAAAAGAGACAGAGGAAGGCAGCGGATAACATATTTTCAGGGTCTGATCAAGTGGATGACGGAACGGGGGTTGGAGGTGTAACAGGAGCAAGCATACTAAGAGCCACAAGGGTTAGGGAGACGTGGTGAACCATGATCGCCTACATCCTGAAAGGACAGGGCACATAGAAGAAAGAAAGAATATCAAAGAAACGGAGAAAAAATAAAATAAAATCTATATATTTTGTGCTTTTTATTTATTTTTTATCGTATCATTTTATGTTATATACCGTTGTATTTTTGTAATACTGAACAAATGTTTGTAATATTCATTATTGAAATGATACATATTTTTGCAATATTCATAATTAAATTAAGATGACTTATTAGAAAGGGGTAAATATAAAATAAGATAAAAATATTTGATCACTCATTATTCTAGGATGAAATATTGCTGTATAGAACATCTCATTTTTATATAATCGTATCGCCCCACGCAAGGCATTATACTGCCACTTTTGAGCAAGCGGTTACATAGGAAGAAAGTTATGAGACGGAGTGAAAGAATACAGGAGATAGCGGATAAGAGAAGGACGAGACTACTAAAGAAATGAGATGAGAGTAAGGATGCAAGTTAGTGAGATCGATGAGTATTGACTTTACATTTAAATTCTTGGAGATTGTAGCTGTCGGGGAAGCAAGTAAACGGAACGGAATTCCATAGGCGGGAAGTGCGAGAAAAGAAGCTGATGGAGTAGAAGTTGCGTTTTACATCTTATTGGTTTCACAGTAAAATGGTGGGATGTAATTGCTAATCTTGTTACTCGAGTACATTAGTATATAAATGGCACCAGTGAGCTAAATCCATCAGAGCAGAAGCCGTGAAAGTACTTGTAGAATAGACACAGGGAAGTAACACTGCGCCGTTGAGAAAGTGACTGTATCCGACCTGCCACGTCGGCATTGACCACATTGCAGATTCTCCGCTGGAATTTGTCAAGGACACCTAGGTGGATAGCAGGAGCACCGACCAGATATGACAGCAGTATTCACTGCACGGTCGGATGCTAAGTCGGGATCGACCACATTACAGATTTTCCGTTGGATTTCGTAAAGGATACCTAGGTGGATAGCAGGAGCACCCGACCAGATATGGCAGCAGTATTCAATTCACGGGCGGACGTGCATTATGCACCTGGTGTCTACATAAATTATAGGGACAGGACATATATAAGCGCATATTAATTTTTTTTGTTATAAACAACTCGAATGCTGACTATAAGATATTCCTTGAATCAACCATTTTTTATATTCACGATTATGACACTTCATGCCCGTCGCATTGTAGCGAACAACCACCATTACATTCTCCTTACATTAATGAGATAGATACACGGATGTGCGTTGTGGTGCAGTGGATAGCGACTCGGCACGACAAATTGGGGTGGCGAGTTTGATTTCTAGTTAAATTCCTTGTATTCACTTTCGCACAAATACCCTTGGGAAAGGTATAAATCCGTCTCTTCTTTATGTTAAATAATAGGACAGATTGTGTTCTATAACCTAGGATGACAACCAGTCTACCACAGAAAGCAATGGCAACCTACTATAATATTCTGCTTAGGCAGTCATCTCTTTCGAAACATGATCGCCCAAAGCGTGTATCACGTATGGCTCTTAACTGACAAAATGAGATAGATGTTCCAATCAAGCAGAGTTTTTCCTTGAACTGCTGCTTTGTGGAACCGATTCCCAAGATGATGTCACCGCGACCATTACAAGTTGAACCTGTTCAAGTTTACAGTTAATCGTTATATTTCTCACATACATTCTACATCGGCTGACTATTGTGTTTATTACAGTTTGTAAATTGCGCAGAAAATAAAACGAGTAAATGACTGAAGAGTTTCTGGACATGACGCAAAGGAGGTAGAACATGATATTAAGACATGGAATGGAGTACAGGGAACTATACGAGAAAATAAGCAGAAAATGCATACAGGCTAAGGAGGAATGGCTCAGTGACCAATTTGCAGAAGTAGAGAGATTTAACAGGAATAATAAAGCGTAAAGAAATAAAAGAACTGCCAGGACAAAAACCTGCTCTTTAACAGGATGTATAAAATCCAACGATGGAACAATCATATAGGAGAAAGAGAAAATACACCGATGGGGAGTATATATAAAAAAAAACCTTTCCACAACAAGAGAGAGCAACCGATCATACACAAAGATGAGGATGGACCGGAAATATTAATGTCTGAAGTGGAATCTGCAATGGCGAGACTGAATAAAAACAAAGCAGCCGGACCAGATGGCACAGTCATAGCGCAGCTGATAGCCTTGGAAATATCTGGTTTTGAAAAAAATTACAGAAATAATAATTAAAATTTATAACAGTGGTGTAATGCCAGATGACTTCAGTAAGTGGATATTCATAGCACTACCTAAGAAGCCAGGATCAAACGAGTGTAAATTCCACAGAACCATCAGTTTGATGAGACATATAACAAAACTGATCGTCCAAATCCTGATGAATAGAGTGAGAAGCAAAATGGGGTCAGAGATGAGACAGGAATAGTGAGGTTTCGTCAAAGACACTGGAACAAGGAACGCCATATTTATGATTAGGTTGCTCTCTGAAAGTGCAATACAAATGAAGAGCCTGTGCTCTAATGCTTATGCGAAGGCGTTTGATAAAATACGCCACAAAGAATTAATGGAGTTGCTCGGCGGCCTTGACATATTTGGGAAAGACCTAAGAGTAATCAAGAATCATTACTGGCTGCAAACCGCTTGTATACGGACAAGTAACGAAATCAGCAGATATACGAAGATATAAAGTGGCTTAAGACAAGGAAGTATCTTTTCACCGGATCTGTTCAACTTGTACAGCGAGAATATTTTGAGGACCCTAGAAGTTCTGCCTGGATTTGTCATCGGAGGCCACAATTTAAATAACCTAAGTTATGCAGATGATACAGTGCTGATAGCAGACACAGAAAAGAAAATACAAGACCTCCTACAGAAGGTGAAGAGAATGATAAGAAAGGACTACAATTAAACTGCAAGAAAACTGAATGCAGGGTCATCAGTAAAAATGGCAGCCCAATATGCCAAATGTAGGTCGGGGATACTAGAATCAAGCAGGTATAAAAATTTAATTACCTGGGAAGTGTTATAACAATACGTAAAGTGTGACAGAGATCCAAAGGCGAATTGGCATGGCGAAAGAAGCATTCCAGAAGTGGATTAAAGTATTAAGAAACAGGACAATTTTACTAGAAGCAAAATGAAGAGTACTGGATTGCTATGTGATGTGGGTTCTTCAATATGGCAGTGAATGCTGGACAATATCATCAAAACTGAAGGAAAAACGTAAACCAAATGAAAAGTGTTTCTACAGAAGGATTCTGCGAATATCATGGATTGAGCATGTGAGCAATGAGGAGGTCTTAGAAATGAATGAAACGGAAAGAAATTTAATACTGAGCATCAGGAAGAGACAGCTGAAGTTTCTGAAATATGCAATGAGGAAGGATGGCTTGGAAAACCTGATACTAACAGGCCAGATAAAGGGAAAAAGAGACAGGGGAAAACAACGGAAAAATATTTGAAGGAACTAATCAGGTGGATCATGGAACGAGAGTTGCCTGGTGTAACAGGAGAAGGCTTGATAAGAGCCAGCAGGGATAGGAAGACGTGGAAAGCCATGATCGCCTACATCCTGAAGGGACAGGACACATAGAAGAAGAAGGTTATAGTCACAGGTGATGAAGAAATTTAGGTAACGCAAATGTGGCCGTATAGAAAAAAAATTAACACGGCTTGAACATAAGAATAACGAGTACGATTTGTTAAAATTCCTCACATACACGCTACATAGGCTGACAATCTTTGTTCTAGTCACAGATGAAGCAGAACTTGAGGTAAAGAAAATATGGTAAAGAAATACTTTTATTCACCACGGCTTGAACATGGGAGTAACAAGTACTTTTGTTAAAATGGAAAAGAATAGGTCGCTGATATTTAAAATATATAAGTGTACATAATTTCAGATTAAATAATGTAACAGCGAGCTTTAAAACGTATGATAATCATTATATATATATTCGAACAAACCCTATTTCTGTTCAGATATATATATATATATATATATATATATATATATATATATATATATATATATATTTGCTCATTTAGGGGTAAAATTATTTGTGGCATGTCAAGTGGACTCGATGAACACTATGCATAATTGTCAAACGTTACAATCGAAGCAAGGGGAAAGTATTGCAGTCATTTTTACCAACAGAGTTTTGCAGTTATTTTGGGTTACTACAAATTACACACCTAGAGATAATCACGGAAGAATATTGAAAGTACTTGGGAATATCGAAAAATGGATAATAAAATCAATTGCAAAAGGCAGAGTGTTCTTCTATATATTTCAAGTAAAATATTAGTAAGAATTTCCGTGAGTACGAACAAATTTTATTAAAAATAACCAGACATAATGTTGACAAATACATATATATAGATAGATAGATATGTATATATATATATATATATAGATAGATAGATAGATAGATAGATAGATATATAGATATATATATATATATATATATATATATATATATAATATATATATATATATATATATATATATATATATATATATATATATATATAGATATATATATAGATATATATAGATATATATATATAATATATATATAGATATATATATATATATATATATATATATATATATATATAGATATATACATATATCTATAGATATATATAGATATATATATAGATACATAGACATATATAGATATATATATATGTCGACATATATATATATATAGATAGATATAGATATATATAGATATATATATTGATATATAGACATATCTATATATATATATATATATATATATATATATTAGATTGTGAAATAATTCGTGTTCTAATGTTCTAAGACGTGTGAGATCAATTGACTGCTACACTTACGTTTTTTAATGGTCAGATGTTCGAATCATGCTGAATGAATGAGATATTTTCCTAACAAAAATTGTCAAAAACATTTAGGCCGGTAGATCTTTAAAAATAGGCAGTTTTTAATTAGAAACTCTATCTACTCATATACAATTATATATTAAATATAATGTTCACAACAAATAATATATATATATATATATATATATATATATATATATATATATATATATTAATTTAGATACTTCAATCCAAGGGAAAAAAGCAGGAAGGTAAATTCCAAAAAACCCGATCCTAATTAATATTAAAAGTTTATTTTAATATTAAAAAATGATACAGGAAGAGAGCTCCATGTAATAAAATATTACAGAGCAAATATATATTAATATTAATCCTTTTTTAATATATATATATATATATATATATATATATATATATATATATATATATATGCGATGTTCGTTAACTATGTATACTATTTCATCATTATCATTACATCTACAATTTTTTTTATAAGTGTTTCACCCCGAGCAAGGCATGTCACTGCCACTACTGCGCAGGGGGCTATATAGAGTGGAGAAAGGATGATTAAATATAGGAAATGTCAGAGGGTGGGTGATTGGTGGGTAGGGATACCGAGAATGGTTAAATATAGGAAATGTCAGAGGGTGGGTGATAGGCGGGTAAGGATACCGAGAATGAGGGTTGATTAAATGAGAGTGTTCTGAGAATAATTGGGTGTTAGTGTGATAGGAGGTGTCTATTGACCCTACATTTAAACACCTGGATATTGTAGCTGTCGAGAAAGCATACTTGTGGAAGAGAGTTCCACAGGTGGGAAACGCGAGAAAAGATGCTGTTGGAGTAGAATTTACGGTTACATCTTATTTGTTTAACTGTAAAAGGGTGGGACCTAGTTGCTAATCTAGTATCTCGTGTAAATTCGTGCTTAGACGGTACCAATGATCTAAGCTCATCGGAGCAGAAGCCATGAAAGTACTTGTAGAAGAGGCACAGGGAAGCTACGTCACGCCGGTGAGAGAGTGGTTGTAGCCGGTCTGCCAAATGTTGTACGTCAGGCCTTCTTTGAGGGTTTACGTTGGATTTAGGCCGACTGTTTATTTAACGCCCGGGGATAAATTGTTTTATTTACACGTTTTATAATTTTCCATTTGTTTTCATTTCTTTGAATTCCCTTTTGAAACACAACTATCCCATTTGATGTACCTCCCTGTTTTGGATAATTATTGAACTCACACCATATTGGATTGAATCATTTACGATTATTTAATCAACACTGATAGATTTGCTGACATTCTATACACAGACAATATATTTCGGAATAGGACATGCCATATATCGGCAGTGTGGATTTTTCGCAAAAGGTTAGCATTCATCACAAACAATATCTAAAATATATAGAAGTCCTCGAGGGAAATGCATTAGAATCCACATTATTTATCACAACTTATCGAGAAAATGAAACTCTATTCTGGTCAGAGGTGAAAGTGTTCCAGCTCGATAATATGAACTCAATAAAGATATAGATAGTTTCACAATTCAGAAAGATAGGGACAAAAATCTAGCATTCATGCATGCGCTAAAACCACGACTACAGCGTCTGTATACCGCAAGCCAACATTCACCGAACAATAGCTCTAGTTCAACGTACATCACTAATGTAGTGTAAAGAAATGGATCGTTCGCTGACTACAACGCAGAGCAAAAGGGATAAGTGGTGAACCAGAGATATATTGACAAGTAATATTAAATATAATCAGTACCATACAGGATAATAATGCAGATCCCTATTTTATTCAAATATTAATATTAATGCCACAATAAATTATTTTTCGTATGTGTTCTTACATTCTTCAAATAAGAAATGGATTTGATTTGATTAGTCCTCTCCCTGAGTAAGTGAGTTTGGAAATCTTGATACTTTTGATAATCGCCGACTTGAAATAAACTTCATCACTAGATAAGATGCAGATTTTGTCGAAACAAAATAACTATTTTGCAGTGATATTATAATATATTTATGTTATGTTATATTTATTAAAGTAATGGTTGCGCAAGCGGCTGATCTATCCTACTTAATAAACAATATTTTGATTCTTCATTCAAACATGTATTTAACATATTCTAAGACAACTTTTTATTGATCTAATTAAATTTAAGTCTGATGATTTAGTATGTATATATATACTAAATCATTATATGTCACACACACGTATATATATATATATATATATATATATATATATATATACACCAAATCGTTTTAGATCACATATATATATATATATATATATATATATATTTGCAATAAATCATTATAGCTGACATATATATATATATATATATATATATATATATATATAAAATAATTGTAGGTCACACACACACACACACACACACACACACATATATATATATATATATATATATATATATATATATATATATATATATCCTTTACCAGCAGCACCAATGTTATTCAAAGCCTAATACTTTGCTGAGGAGAAGAGACTGTTTATTGCGTAATATAAATTTGAATAAAAATGTTTGAAACCCACAATATAGTTGCAATCATAGATTATCTTGGAAATTTAAGTTATTATTTTTAAAAATATATTTTGCATTTAAAAGAAACAGGATTTATATATATATATATATATATATATATATATATATATATATATATATATATGTACAAAAATAATTTAGATGACTGAATATTTTTTTATATCAATCATAAAGGGAGATTACTGGTATATTCTAAAACATAATTTATGTTAGATATCAATCTGGATCAATATATTTCAGAAAATATTTTATTCTGATGTCTTTTTGTAACCATCAATTCCTTTCTCTATTTTTTGAGTGTTTTAAAATAAATAATTCTTCAATAAATTACATTTATCGCCTTTCCAATTTTAAGAATGCTTCATGCTATGTTGAAGAAGAATATCTATATTTATTAGTATTAACTCTATTTTATTACATAGAGTACAGTTTTATTATCACCATGTATATATATATATATATATATATATATATATATATATATATATATATATATATGAGCATATGTGCGATGCTAAATATTTTTGTTATATAGCCATACGTATAAATTTGCAAATACGCTTTTACCATGTCTATTTCACCGATTTTTCTTTCATTCTACAATCAATATTTCTTCAGATCTGATGAAATGTCTTAGAAAAACTTTCAATTATCCAAATCACGTGAGGCTGTCACACGGTATTCGAACCCGTAGTTCTCAAGAGTTCGCAATTGCCAATTCCTGACTTCTGAAACTTCACACACCATTAACTTCTGCAAGAGAGTTTTGTGTTCTCCTTGTCTATTCTCGCGCAGCTAAATCGTCTCTGCATGGTTCAACAGAAGAGACAACAAAGGCAAACTATTTACGAAGCTCCCAGTGGAATTATTATGCCTAATTGGTATCCTTTTGATGCCATACCGTTCAAAATTCCAGCGTTAATCTGTATCCACTCGAAGGCTCACATTCTCCGCTGTTCGCTTCTACAGGAGACAAGTAGCAATATTATTTGCTGAATGGGCAAATATTGAAACATCAGTGCTCTTTGTTCTGTGAAGTATGTATTATATACGAACTCCTGATCATTTTGTTGCGTTTAGTGAAAGGTATGTGATTACTCTGATGACACCTGTTCGTAAAAACTTGATATGTCAAACGGCAAGGGAATGCTTCGTAAAGAACTAATTATCATTTTTAAGAATCCATGCATTATTTTTCGCTAGCAATATTTAGCAGAAACGTGTTAACCCGAGGAAAAAGAAAGCATGTGAATATGACATGGAATTTCATAAAGCAGTACTTGATAAATTCATTATTAAGACGTTTAACAGAAGGAAACAAAGTAATTGACACTTCAATGAAATCTTCAGTCTATTTCGCTTAAGAACCTACAGGCCTTGTGGTCTTTCTGGAGTAAGGATGCGGTTTCCGGTTTTCTCTTTTCTAATCTTACTTTGGTTTCTTTTTTTTTCAGTTGGAGTAGATAGACTAAACTATCGCCCGGTTTACACTCCACCCTCACCTATTGAACAGGTGAAGAAGCTCATTCCTTGTTTCCTGTTTAGGATGCGGTTTCCGGTTTTCTCTTTTCTAATCTTCTCCCTTTGATTTTTTTCTTTCAATTGGAGTAGATAGACTAAACTATCGCCCGGTTCACACTCCACCCACATCTATTAAACAGGTGAAGAGGCTCATCCCTTGTATCCTGTTTCGGGTGCGGTTTCCGGTTTTCTCTTTTTTAATCTTCTCACTTTTTTTTTCTTTCAATTGGAGTAGATAGACTAAACTATCGCCCCGTTCACACTCCACCCACATCTATTAAACAGGTAAAGAGGCTCATCCCTTGTTTCCTGTTTAGGATGCAGTTTTCGGTTTTCTCTTTTCTAATTTTCTCACTCTTATGTAGCCCCCTGCACATCAGTGGCGTTACCGCCTTGCTCGGGGTGATATGATTAAAAGAAAAAAAAAAGAAAAAAGTAATGTATATTTTGAGGCTATAAAAGTGAAAAGAACATGGTGAAAACCAGCTAAACCAGCTCGATTACGATTATTGTCAGGAGCTGTAATCGAATAAGAGAAATACCTTGTAGATTTATTTATTTTCTTTAGAATTCCTGGCTACTCATTAATGTTCATTTTGCAAGTATGAGAGATGATAAATTATTGTGATAAACCTATTTTAAATATACTCAATGTTCTGGGAAGTGTTTTAATAGAGGAAAGAATAAGCATAAAAAATAAAACCGAACATGCATTGAACTAGCAAAAGTGGTATTCCAAAATTAAACAGTATAATGATAGATAAAAATATTTGATAGATAAAAAAAAGCATTAAGTAACTTGAGTGAATACAAGGCGGCACTGTTATCTATAGTATCGGAAGACAAATTGTTAAAGGCTGCAGAGAGTATCCTGATCAACAGTTTCAAATAGTTCTAGACACACAGATACAAATCAAGTAGAACAGTTTATGATGAAGATACTGGTTAATCCTAGAGATGAACTGATTGTTGTGATCGGGGAAGCATAAAACTGGGAGTTATTTTCACAAAGGAGCAATTCGTGGAAAAAGGTTCTCAAGTGGAAGTTATGTTATTACAGTAGAATATGAAGGGAATGAAGGTTGTTCGTTACAGTGTGTATGACATGGCAGACCTCAGCCAATTAAGATCAAAATAGTACTAAAAAAATATTCTTCTTCTTCTATGTGCCTTGTTCTTTCAGGACGTAGGCGATCATGCCTTTCCACGTCTCCCTATCCTCGTGCCTCTTAGTACGTTTTCTCCTGTTACACCACGCAACCCGCGTTCCATAATTCACCTGAACAGGCCCTTCAAGTATGTTATCCGCTGTCTTCCTCTGTCTCTGTTTCTTTCTATCTGGCCTGTCAGTATCAGGTTCTCCACTTCCTCCTTCCTTGTTGCATGTCCCAGGAACTTCAGTTGTCTCTTCCTGATGCTCACTATTAATTTTCTTTTCGTTGCCATTCTTTCCAACACCTCGTCATTGCTCACATGCTCGGACCATGATATTCGCAGCATCCTTCTATAGAACCACATTTCCGCTGCTTCAAGTTTTTTACTCGTCCGCGATGATATTTTCCAGTATTCTCTGCCGTATTGAAGAACTGACATCACATAGCAATCTAGCACCCTCTTCTTTGTTTCTATTGAAATTTTCCTCCGTCTTAGTACTTTACTCAGCTTCTGGAACGCGTCCTTCGTCATGCCAATTCGCCTTCGTATCTCTGTGTCGCCCTTTCCATCTCCTCTTAGAACACTTACTAGATATTTAAATTTTTGTACTTCCTTAAATCTAGCATCCTCTACCTGTATTTGGCATTTTGGTTTGCGCTTTTTCTGATGACCATGTATTCAGTTTTCTTGCAATTTATTTGTAGTCCTTTTTTGTCACTCTCTTCATCTTCCTTCTGTAGGAGATCTTGTAGTTTTCTTTACATGTTTGCAAAGAGTACTGTATTATCTGCATACCTTATGTTGTTCAACTTCTGTTGCTCAGAACACATTCTCCCGAAATGTCGATAGACCTCCAAGAAACATACTGACGGTCAGTGTTGTGGAACGTTGTGATAGGCCCAAATATACTCTAAACAGATCTTACAATGAAAACGGCAATTCCTGACTATCCAGAAAGTAAAAAAATAACTAAATCCCTTAGAATTTCAAAAAGAGGTACTTCAGGAATTCTGTTAAATGTCCAAGTGCAACAAGCGTTTTGGATTGATCAAAGTGTTTGAGTTATAAAGCTGCGAAATATGGTGATGCAGAAGTTGACCAGCAAATAATAATCTCATCGAGTGAAACTGTTAATAACTTTAAAAATTTATGCATTTAGTTCAGTATCTCTAGACACAACTAAGCACACCCTTCACTAAAATTGAGTAAAGAGACACCAAAAAGCCATTTGTTTTTAATCGCTTCGCCCCAAACAAGGCGTTAACGTCACTGGTGCTCAGGGAAGAGAAGAGTGAAAATTTAAGCGACGATTCAGGGCGTATTTTTACAATTCTTTCAACGCGACAAGAAAGTGGTTTTGCGGAATAAGTGACAAGAGATAAAAAATGAATCCACCACAAACATCTGGAGTCAAATTGAAAATCAGCTGAGCGAACAACATATTTATATATTTATCGCAGTTAAAACGAACACTTTAGATTAATATAATAAGGTGATGGAAATTATTCCACATATGCCAATGTAGTGAACCCGATGCGGAACATTCAGTTAAACGCTGCCAAAGGACGATTTAAAATAAACAAAAATAATTTATTTTAATATTCTAAGAATTTTTTATTTTATTGTACTTCAAGCAACACACAAATGCCACTAGTAATTAGTGTCTTATACGGAATGAAATTAAGGGAAAAACATTTAGTATATAAAGAATTGAGGAAATGAAAAAAAAAACGAACGAGATTTCCGATGATACAACAATATCTATATTTTAAAACATATCTATCTATCTATCTATCTATCTATCTATCTATCTATCTATCTATCTATCTATCTATCTATCTATCTAATCTAATCTAAACATTTATAAATGGAACTTTGTCTGTGTGTGTCTGTGTGTGTGTCCGTTACCTATAGACTCTGAAACGGCTGAACCGATTTTCTTGAAAATTTACAGAGTTGTGCTATAAGCATCTTCGAGTGTTCTTAGCTAGGTTTTGTGTCCAGGTACTCCCGATAAATATCTAAAATCGATATTCGAAAACATCAGGTTATAGAAGGAGTGGTTTGATTTTAATCAAATTTGTTATACTCACAGAAAAAGACATAAGAAACGATATTCAGAAGTTTCAAGGTTGCAGTTCTTGCAATAGTGCAGAAAATCAGTAATATATAAAAAAGGCAAGATGTTTGTGTGTGTGTCTGATTATCTGCCTGTACTTTTTCAGCCATTTTATTTTAATTTTTGCTTTGGGTTTGGCTCTGAGTAGATATACTTGTAGTTCTTAGTCTCAACCATGATGCAATTTACTCAGAGGACTTATTTAGCCTTCAAAATTCAGTTTACGACGAAAAAAAATTATTTTATATCGATACCAGGAAATCAAAATTTGACTTGCATCCATTCATTTTTCTTTCAGTCTACAGTTTCGCTTTAACTGAAAACAACTATTGCTTTTTAATTTTTCGTGCCAACGTTCAAAGAGTCTGAGCTCCAGGACCATGTATTAATTTTAAAGCTTTCATTACATCCGAGCAATGCTGGGCTGTACTGCTAGTCTATCTATCTATCTATCTATCTATCTATCTATCTATCTATCTATCTATCTATCTAGGGAGTTCCACAGGCGTGAAGTACGGAAAAGAAATTGTTGGAGATAAGGGGTTGGTTTATTTAGCTTTTTCAACAATAAGCATGTTGGATAATCAAGGAAAACGTTTATCATTATACCAATAGTATTATGCATATCATAATACATTTGTTATTATAGCAATATGCTGGGTGTCTTATCTGCCTTGCAATCAGGGCTTCCATTTCAGAGATGAATACAGAAAGTAAGCCTTAGCCATATTCGCAAGAATGCGGAATATTATGTTGTCTGTAATGTAATAATATAACCATAAATAATTTTTATATTCTAGGAATAATCTCAATGTCTTAAAATTAAACTACAGGCAGTGAAAATTCAAACATTAAGACTGCTGAACTTTTGAAGAAAGCTAGTTCTACAGACCGATGTTGGAAATGCTTTGTCCTGAGTATGGAAGCAATGCTGAATTATTGAAGAAAATGGAAACAACATACTCAGAATGCCGAGCAAAATAGGCTCAGAAAAAGTAATACACGTAGGATATTTTGAAAGCAACTGTGACATGGTAAACAGTACCGTATCTGTCTGTTTAACGAACTTGCGTAAATGCTTGGTACAAAAGGAAATAGTAGAGACAGCAAAACCCCCAATTTTACTGAAAGTTACATTAACATGCGCAGAATCATAATCGCTCCAGTCCTTATGGAAACGATATAATAATAATAATAATAATAATAATAATAATAATAATAATAATAATAATAATAATATTGTTGTTATTTTAACATTATTGGCGTGATAGTACTTTTCTTGATAGTCCGTGAAACAATCATTACGTTTCATTTTAAAATATTCCGCTATCGTTTAACTCTAGATAAATTTCAAAAGCCAGTGGGACAGGGAAATCAGCAAAATTTATTTTATGGACACTTAAAGGTATGGCAGTAAAGAAATACAGGAAAATTTCCAAGGTAATTAGGAGCAAATGTAGACAGGCTAAAGAGGAATGGCCCAACAATAAATGTACAAAGTAGAGCGAGTGATTAAAGAATAATAAGGAAAGCATGCGTAAAGAAATAAGGGAACTTACGGGACATGAAAAATCATGCTCACCAACAGGATGTATAAAATTCAAATATGGAACGATCATATTACACAAAGAGGAAATACTCCAGCGATGGGAAGAATATATAAAAATCTCTTCCACCACAAGAGTTAGCAACCGACCATAAACAAAAATGCTGACGGACAGGAAATATTAGAATTCGAAGTGGAAGCTGCAATAGACAAACTTAAATGCAGCTGGACCAGACGGTATGGTAATAGAGAGGCTGAAAGACTTAGATGATTTCGGCAGAAAATTCAGCAGAAAAAAATGAAATCTACAAGATTAGTGTAATACCAGATGACGTAAACAGATCAATTTTCATAGCTATGCATAAGAAGCCAATTTCAAAGTAATGCAAACTGCACCGAACAATCAGCTAACTAAAAAACTCATCATTTTATTCCTGATGAATTGAGCGCGAAGCAAAGTCAAGCCGATATAGAAGAACAGTGCGGTTTTATTAAGGACACTGGAACACGGAACGCAATATTTATGCCCATGATGCTATCAGAAAGGACAATAAAAATTCCACAAAGTACGCGACAAAGAATTGGTAGAAAAGCTCAATAATCTCGACATATTTGAGAAAGACGTCAGAATTTTCAAGAAACTCTACTGCAGCAAACCGTCTGCAATTCTACATAAAACTAATCAAGCAGAAATAACGGAGCTTAAGTCAAGTATATATCATTTCACCGGATCTATTCAACTTGTACAGCGAGGCCATTATGATGGCCAGAGAAGATACGCCAGAATTCATCATCGCCGATCACAATCTGAAAAACATAAGATACGCAGATGACACAGTGCTGATAGCAAACATGAAAAGGAAACTACAAGACCTCGTAAAGAAACTGAAGAAAATAGGAAGAAATTATAAACTACAAGAAAACCGAATGCATGGTCATCAACAAACAGAGGAGCCGAAAATGCCAATTACAGATGTGGGATACTAAAATCTAGCAGGTAGAAAAAATTCAAATAATTGGAAAATGTTGTAACTGAAGACGGAAAGTGAGACACTGAGTCCTGAAGGCAAACTAGTATGGCTAATAACGCGTTCTAGATGCTGAGTTACGTATACAGAGATAGGAAAATGTTGCTAGAAACAGAGAAGAGAGTACTGGATTGCTATGTAATGTCTGCTCTTCAGTATTGCATTATCACAAACGATGACGGAAAAACATCAAGAAACTGAAATGTAGTTCTACAGAAGGATGATGCGGATATCATGGATAGAATATGTGTGTAATGCTAAGATTTTGGAATGGATAAAAAAGGGAAGAAAATTAATACTGAGCATCAGTGTTCCTAAAAGATGTGATGAGGAAGAAGAATTCGATACTCACAGGTCAGATAATTTATTTACTAAGAGCCGCTTAGATGTGCACAAGGCCGAAAGTATGGGATACTCTATGAGGATTGAAATCACTATTCAATTTTAACTGGTTCTAGCGAGACAAACTTGCTAACCATTACACCACGTTAGGGAGCCTTTAGGTCAGATAGAAGGAAAGAGTGACAGGGAAATGTAGCGGGTAACATACTTGGGTGAGGTAACAGGAGAAAGCTTTCTACGAGTCGCCAGGGATAGAGAGACGTAAAGGGCTATGATCGACTAGGTCCTGAAGAGACATGGCACATAGAAGTAAAAGAAGAGATTGCACGTCCTGATATCAGCTAAACAGTCAGTATGATTAATTTTAATATAATATTCCTCTATCATTTAACAGAAATGATGTTTCCATGATGTCTTTCTGTAGCTAATGCTGCCATTTAATACATTACTTTAATATTTCATAGATTTATGGTGATATTCCGTCACGTACGAACGTTAAGTATTAATAAATGTGAGTGTGATCGTTGAAATTTGTCCATGGTAAATATTCGTAAAAAGTAGTCGGCTATATTTCTAGACATTTATAGGTTTTATTGATAATATGAATCATGTCTGTTGCATGACAGTTGATATTTTATCCTGTGGACCATGTTAAGACTGCAACAGCAAATGAATCAATTTTCTTTATGGCAAATATTTTTATCATTAAAACATAATGTTATAGGAAGATCATGATTTTAGTTTTATTTCACAAAGAGATAGATCTCTTGGAATAATCGTAAAAGTTCAATGGAATCCAAGTAAACCAAATTTATTTTTTGTTTATTGAAAAAATGGTAGTATTCGACTATTTTAATTTTTTCCGTTCTATAAGTTGAACGAAGATGTTATCACTTGTTTTTATTTAAGAAATAAAGTGAATATGCTTATGAAAATTAACTGCTGGCTAAAGCTATTGTGATTTGTAGTTGTAATGCCAATTGTTGCTGTTCGAGCAATAATTAAAATTTCCTCGTGTGACAAATACCTCTAGGTTTTAATAAAGATTTGTTTTTATAGAACCATATCGTCAGTTGCTACTGAATCACATATAACTTTAATAAGTACGAAAATCGCCCTGCTTGAAGATTCCCAAAATCGACAAAACTAGACTGGATATTACACGACGTCAAATAAATGATTACAAAAAGATATCACTTCAATACGAGAAATAGAATTACTTATTTTAAACTTATATTATTGAAAAACTGTTTTGAGATTAGTTCTCACTGATATTTCAGGAAACGTAATGTTTTATTTACAAAAACTTAGTAAGAAACATGTTACTGAAAATATTGTCCATCAATAGCCACTAGAGTTCTCTATCGTTCTAGCAGCATTTAAGTTCTAAGTTAGAAAAACGACAAATCTTTATAGGCTAACAACAAGTATTTGTAGAATCTTCATAAGAATGGCAGTACTTCTTAGACAGTCTATGTGGCATCAGTTCAAACAGTTGATAATTGGACAAGGTAATGATTGTTGAATACTAGGATTGGAATACAACTTCCCATTTAAGCATTTCCAAGTACGTTTTTACTTGTTTTACAACATGTGGTCTAACGTTTTCATGTCGCAAAATCACATTGTCGTGTCTCTGCTTGTAAAGGGCCATTTATTCTTTCAATGTTTGGCTCAAACCTATCGATTAAATTCAATAGCGATCTCCTGTGCTGGTTTCGGTCAGTTTAAGCAGCTGAAAGTAAACGACACTCAGCTAATCCCACCAGATTCAGAGATTCGATCCATGGATATTTTCCTTTGACGCCGAAGTTGATGCATGCCCATGCTTACCCCATGTTTTTCTACACTTAGGGTTATACAATTTTTATCACCGGTCATAATGCGATGCAAAATAGGTTTCTCTTTCTGCCGGTGAAGCAGCTGTTTACACATAACAAGACGCCGTTCTATGTCTCACGGCTTCAAGTCGTACGACACTTAATATAATTGCTTTTGAATCATTCCTAATTCTTTTAAAAGTTTCGAAACTGCTGTGTGATCTACTTATAATGATTCTGAAATTTCAGATTGCGCCTGGCATGGG
This sequence comes from Ascarosepion bandense, assembly GCA_037127315.1. Taxonomy (NCBI): domain Eukaryota; kingdom Metazoa; phylum Mollusca; class Cephalopoda; order Sepiida; family Sepiidae; genus Ascarosepion; species Ascarosepion bandense. Next base: position 365,233 of record JBBBDQ010000755.1, read on the forward strand.
TCCTCATGAAGTAATGGCTCCAATTCTTCGTCTTCAACCTTTTTTCGGTGCGCCAGTGATCAAAATCATTATTTTTGAAGCGTCTAAACCAATCACGGCCTGGTGTTCCCGAGGGAGTGTGGTCGCCGCATATCATAACATTAAGTTTATGTTTTTCTGTAGCAGATTTATTTTGAATAATGTTGTACAGTAAAACTGCCCTCAAATACATTTTCTTTGTTAGGAACATGTTTAACGCTAAGTTGTTTACACTTCGGAGTTATAACGCATACACAATATCAACCATGTTCATAGTCAGTCAGATAAATGCCATACGTAAAACACGCTTGGGCGATCATGTCTCGAAAGAGACATGACTGACTGGGCAGAAGATTGTCCCGCAGTAGGTTGCCATTGCTTTCTGCAGTAGACTGGTTGCCAGCCAAGGCTATAGAACCCAATCTGTCCTGTTATTTAACCCATAACTGGAAGGAAGAGACAGATTAATACCTTTCCCAAGGGTATTTGCGCGGAAGTAAATGCAATGATTTCAACTGGAATTCGAACTCGGCGCTCCGATTTCTTGTTCCGAGTCGATATCCACTGCACCACAACGCACATCTTCATAGTACGTCCTTATAAATGCGCTACCATCTGAAACTACGCATTAGGAGTTATGGGAATGCAATCTGTTGAAAAACAGTGAGAATTTATTCAAGGTCCTAATAAAAAATTAGGAATTTCAATGCACATTAATGGTAGTTCTTTGGACAATGAATGTTCCGAAATAAGAAAACGGTAAATACCACTAATTCAGTGAACATTAGCAAAGCGTTGACATTTAATGTACTAATATTTATGCATTTTTACGAACACATGTTCCATTTAAAATTGGAGTTAGATTTTTATGAATCTTTATTTTATCCGTTATCTAATAGCTTCCATTAAATTATTGCATCCTTGACGCTCATTATATTCTATAATATTATATTATTTATACAGTCTCAAGATGTCTAAATAAGTAAAAATAAAATCTGGATTAGGATATTCCAACTAACCGATTTACTTAACTTCTTAAAATTGCACTCTATTGACTCACAAACACTATTAATCACTTTGATCTACATATTACTATAGAAGTAGTATTGATCAGTACAAACCAGTCATAATCTTGGAAAGAATTAGCACAACAAAGTGGTTATTCAAAAATTTCACTGTCAAGAAATAAGAACCCCTTCACCAGATATATCTAATTATGGGAAGATTTGAAATTCCTGAAACTTGAGACGCTGTAGGGTCCTCAGTGATGCTTGTCAAATTGGTCTTGTGCCAAACACAAACGAAGTCCCAACAATTTAAAATATGAGATGGTTGAAGGTTGAATGTTGAAATGTGGAAGGATGAAATATTTCATCTCTATATCAAAGTGAATTTTTTTTATTAACAAAAAGAACAAAATTGTAAAAATAAAAATAAAATGTTCATAGAGAAAATGCATGTAGTACTTGTTCAAAGAGAAATGTAAGTATTTAAATGTTCCACAGAAATTTAGAGTTCATAGTTGATAGTATCAGAATGCGTGTATGTAAAAAGTTTAAAAGGGTTGTTGATAAAAGCCTGTGTTCTTTTCCTTTTATTGCCAGAGAAATCGAAAAGAAGAATGTCAAGAAATAAATTGGAAGGAGAGCATAAACGAAAGTGTGACGCGCACTTACGTTCGGGTCGGCAAATTAAATTTTCTTTAATTACAATGCGACGAGCGTCTTCAGATTCGCTCCCTTGTCGGACTGATTTGACCGGTCAAAAGATGTGCTTTAAGTAGTGGATTTTAGTTACATGACCGGCTCCACCACTGACTTATGAAATTTGCCTTCGTTTGGGTTTTTCCGAAATGTTTTTAGTCGTTTTAATCTATGTTGTGGGTGTGCGATTATACTTTTTTCGTGTGAGTTAAATGTTAGATAATATAAAATTAGTATCTTATCACATCTAACATTTAATGTGCATTGTGATGCAGTAGATATCGACTTTGAACGACAAATCGGGGAGACGAGTTCGAATTCCATTTGAATTCCTTGCATTCACTTACGCACAAATACCCTTGGGAAAGGTATTAATCCGTCTCTTCCCTCCAGTTATGGGTTAAATAATAAGACTGATTGGGTTCTATAGTTTTTAGTTCTATAGTTACTAGCCTACTGCATAAAGCAATGGCTACCTACTGCGAGATAATCTTCTGCCCAGTGAGTAATATCTCTTTCGAGACAGGATCGCCCAAAGCGTGTATCACGTATGACACGGTAGGAATTTGGTTGTTGAGAATAACATGATCTGAACATGTGACCAATAATTTTACGGGAAACAGAAACAAAATGGAGATCTATATTTAAGATATATTTTTTAAAAAAGTAGTTGAAGTCTCTGGGAAATAACCTGATAAAAAAGGTCTTATAAACGTGGCAACTCACAAGGCATGCTCAATAGTAGAGCGTTAGAGAAAACACGAACAACGCATGAGCTTATAGAAGAACAGCGACTAAGAAAAAGTCAGTTGTGTGATACACGTTTTGGGCAATCATGTCTCGGAAAAAGCATGACTAACTGGGTAGAAGATTGTATATCATGCTATTTAAAGTATAGCTGAAGAGAAAAAAGATTGTATTAATAATAGTAATTAATGGGAGATCAGTTTATTACTTTATAACAATAGGAAACTAATCCCTTACTTTATGTCTAGTATAAATTTTACTTATGTTTCCAACTGTTATCTTCATTCAGTCAGTTAAGTGCAATATGTGATACACGCTTTGGCCGACCATGTCTCGTATAAGACATGACTGACTGGGTAGAAGATTATCCCTCAGTAGGTTGACATTGCTTTCTGGTTGCCAAACAGTCTTAATGTTTAACCCATAACTGGAGAGAAGAGACAGATTAATACCTTTCCCAAGTGAATTTGCCTGTAGCTGAATGCAAGGAATTCAACTGAAATTCGAACTCAAAACCCCGATTTGTTGTCCCAGATCAATATCCACTGCACCATAACGCACATCCATGAAAAAAGGTAGAAACATTACAAAAACATCCATGAAAAAAGTAGATAAAATACGAGAAACATCCATGGAAATAGTAAAAGGGACATCCATGAAAATATTAAAAGAATCATCCATGATAAAAATAGAAAAAGTACAAGAAACATACATAAAAATCATACAAGAAACATCCATGAAAATAGTAAAAAGAAACATCCATGGAAAATGTAGAAAAAGCACAGGAAATATCCATGAAAAATGTAGAAAAAGTAAAAAGTTTACTAATACCTGCAAAAGTAAGTTTCGGGAGAAGCAATGATCGCCAACCTTCTGAAAAACAGTGCATGTAGAAAAAAAGATCGACGTGTTTGCCAGTGAGAGACTATTCAACACCTTTGATAATATAAGCAATCTATCGCCAAAGTCACCACAACATCGAAGTCATTGTGTCCGTCGAAACCAACTTTAGTTTCATTTTCTTGTCAAGAGAAAATAGTTGGGATTTTACAGGTACAATTTAGATCAGTAATTCCCAAACTGGGGGGGAATTTGAAGCTACCAGTTGTGGGAGGCTGAATACTTACACTACCTACTAAATAAAAAAAAACGTTAGATGGATATTCTCATGTCTGTGATGATGTTCTTCTTCCAAGAATGAATGTCATGCACAAGATCTTGAAGTATTATGGGTTAATATGCGTGGAGCGTACCGACAACTGAGCAAAAACGCATTGAAAATACTCAATCTGTTTTCCACAACCTGCCTTTGTGAGTCACGATTTTCAACTTTACTCATAATCAAGCCCAAAGCACGAAACCGACTGGAGGTTGGATGTGACATACTTTACGCGCTTGCGAAAACTAACCCTGGTACTGATACACTGGTGCACAAGAAGCAGCATCACCCTTGAAGTAGAAGAATAAACACAGGTCCATTTATTTGTTACTAACTGCTTTCTATGGCTATACATAGTTGTTACTAACTGCTCTCTTTCGACTTTACTCTGTAACTATAAGTTTATCAATATGTTTGTACATTTGATAAGTAAATTAGTAAATAGTCTCAGTGTGTTTTACCTGCTATTTCTCTCATACACATGAAGGGGGAAATCTGGATATTTGAATTATGTGTAGAAGGAAATGACAGAAAATAGTTTGAGAATTACTGCTTGAAATTCTCGTGACAGAAATTAACCTGGCGTCACACATATTTTAGTAAAGCTAGGTACTGTCAAGCATAAATGTTATCAACTCATTCTTGAAGACTTTATCGAGTAATGTCGTTCGATTCTTACATAAAAGTTCAGTCTCATAAGTTTCTCCCGGATGAAACTTCTCTTTGTAAATATCTATTTTAAACAAATTCAATTGTATTGAGTGAGATATATATATATATATATATATATATATATATATATATATATATATATATATCAATAAAATGGAGTATACATATAATTTGATTTAAAAGGGAATTATATTACACAGTCCTTCAAATTATATATTCTATCAGTTGTTTTAGCGGCATATCAACATCTATGAGTTATTTAATGCCGAAATGTAAGTATTTGCACGTAATTATGTTTTTGAGATAATAACAGTTTTAGCGATACGAATATTACTTATTAACACATAGAAGGGGAAGAAAATGTGGATTCATATTTTTCCAGGTTTATTTGAGTGTAAGTAAATATAAGGCACCCAAATGCAATTAGAACTCGGCTCTCCGATTAACAATTTTGAGCCATTATCCATTATGCCAAGCACACATCCAAGCTTATCGCACATGATATTCCTAAATGGTTACTCATCTAAGTACTGACCGGACGCGACATTGCTTAAGTTCTGGTATCGGACGGGAACTAGTGTTTCAACGACATCTGACCGTCACCTCATGCTCTCTGTACATCCAAGCATACAGTTTCTGGTATTACCAAGCAGTCACTCATCTAGTTACTAACCTGGCTCAATGTTGCTTAACTTCGGCTATCTTACTAGAGTCAGTGTTTTAACTGACAGTTGCCATAAGCTTATATACTAACTAGAATCATAAAATTTATGAAATCATTTAATTAAATAGATTCATGTTGGAAATATATAAAGGGAAAGAGTATATTTTTTCAAGAAATTAGACAAATAAATACATATGATTATTAACGATAGTCAACTACACCACACTGTGAGCTTGTGGTAATCCTGTAGTGAATATAGCAGAATGAATGTATCTAAAGTATAATTCATGAAAATTTAATTACTTCATTAAAAATTTGGAACATTTCATAAAATAAATACATAAATAAATTGAAAAGTTTCTAAATGTTTAAACCAGGAAGGCAGATTTTGAAATTAATCTATCAAGTCATCTATGATAGCTGACTAGATTTTTAACAGAATATATTTAACCGTTGCGTTATCAGAAAGATTCCTCTTTTTTAAAAAACCTATTCATTAATAATTGTTAGAATTAATCAATAATATTAAACGATAGGCAAAAATCGCAGAGAATGTATTTTGCGAGAAAAATATTAAGGTAAAATTAATTGGAAGTTAATTCAAATAAAATAATAATATTGAATGGGCTTATTTAATTCATACTATATATGTTATCTGGTTTAATAAGGTTCGCATATTGAACTAAATATTTTTCTAATTTATCCGACTATATAAGGAATGGTGCTTAAAGAATCGGACCTGAGGTTTTCCCCAATGTATGAATTTCACAATGATCACAACACTATTATTTTTATTGATTTTCCATATTTCGTAAGGCAAGTGGACATTAGTCACGTTTGGGCCACCTGAAAGAAGAGTATGAACTAACTTTATTGCACTTCAAATTAAAAAAAAGACAAATAATGGTTTCGCTCTAAAGGTTCTCTTCTAAAGTGAAAAAAAAAACATAATTTCTGAAAATACCTAGGATTCTGCATTTAGAATGGACTCCAGTACTAAAAAGCCAATGCATAAAAATATATAAATATCGATCTATGTAATGAGGCTTAATATTTTGCGGCATACGTATATATGTGTGTGCGGAATTAGTAATGGTACAACGTTAGTATTGGTATAGTGTTAGAATTGGTATAGCGATTGTATTTGAATACATAAATAAATAAATTCAAATTGTGTGTGTAGTTTTTATATATGATTTTATTTCATAACATTTAAATGCAACCACTTTAAAATTCTTCTACAGTGTCCCGTGATATTTTAATTTGCTTCTAGATGAGCCGGTCTTTAAAACTGATTGAGAAACAGCGGTCTGGATCATGATTTTCCGATAAATACAATTTTTGTCTGGCAAAAGGTTTTAATAATATGTAATAATAAATTAAACTTATAACCATAAGTCTTAAATATCTTCTGATACAAACTGCTAAGATTTTTAATATTTGAAAGCTTACGCTAACAAAAAAGAAGTAATATCCTTGGACATTATTTTGTTAGTGTTATTCTAAATTGAAGGCAAGAAAAATGGAGGAAACATGTGGCAAATGTTATGTTTATTAAATTGTACATGCCATTTTCTAAAAAAAAGTGCCAAAGTAATCCTCTCGATTGAAACATCTACTGCAATAAAACGACAATGACATTCCTAACAAACAGAGAAAGCAAATACAAATATACACATCTTATAATCTAAAATTAAATGATTAAGCATTCGTGATATTTCATTAAATTGAAATGGTGAAAACTTGGACAATATACGATGTAAAAGCAAATGTACAACATTTCTGTACTGCAGAGGTTATCTGATTTCAGACATATTATAACATCAATCACTTATAAATGTTATAAAAATATAGATCGTTATCATACGAACCGGGTGTTTTACCTCGACTCTCGTTTGAATATTTAACATTTCAGTAAGCAAATCTCGGATCAAGTTGTATCGAAACGTTTTGTTTTGATAGATTGTTACACTTAATTTAGTGGTTTATTTTATATAAATAAACTTTTACTGTTGATAACTTCATGTTTCGAATTCCAATACTGGTGCCAATGTTCATTTACAAGATATTGCTGTTATGAATGAATTAAACAAAGGTTGACCATAAGAAGATTTATGAAAATGGTAATAATTGATACCCAAAATTTTTTTAAAGTATAACATCACAGGGAACATGCAATTTAAATACATTGAGAAAGAGAAGTGGAAAATAGGAACTGACTGCCTATTGATCAAAGATGATTTGGGATTTATGAGAGTGTACAATACCAATAAAATAACCAATCAAACACTTAATAGAAATCGGTTTGATTTGGTTTGTTTTACATATCAACAGCTCAATAGGTTGTTTAATGCCGACAAGGTTTTTAAAATAGATTTGTATAAATAGAATATATAGTCTTTGTAAGAAATCCGTTAGAAGATCATTGTTCAATGTATTCTGTTTTACTACTTAATGGGTCTTTGAATGACAACAAGATTTTTACAATAGATTATAGAAATTATATTCTTTGTAAGAAATCTATTCGTAGATCAGTGTTCAATGTATTTTGTTTTACGGCAGATAAAACTTAATGGGTCTTTGAATGACAACAAGATTTTTACAATAGATTTGTATAAATAGAAATTATATTCTTTGTAAGAAATCTATTCGTAGATCAGTGTTCAATGTATTTTGTTTTTCGGCAGATAAATCTTAATGTGTTATTTAATGACAAGATATTTACAATAGATCTGTATGAATAGAATAAATATAACTTGTAAGAAATCCGTTCTTAGATTCGTGTTCAATGTATTTTGTTTTACGGCAGATCAACTTAATGGGTTATTTAATGACAACAAGATTTGTACCGTAGATTTGTATGAATAGAATACTTATAATTTGTATGAGATCCATTAGAAGATCATTGTTCAATGTATTTTGTTTTACGGCAGATCAAACTTAATGGGTTATTTAATGACAACAAGATTTTTACAATAGATTTGTGCGAATAGAATATATGTTCTTTCTAGAAATAAGATTGTAGATCAGGTTTCATTGACGTATTTTTGTAAAGTGTGTTTTATTGAGAATCAGATGTATTGTTGGTAATATTTTTGACTTTAAAAATTGTATTACTGAAAATTTTATTATGAAAGTCTACTTTTTCCTTTTCATAGTGTTTTGACACCCAGTTAACTATTTGCCCATACCTGGAAAGCTATATATTGGTACCACAACTGGCCAGGGTGAACCGGTAACAACAGCAATTAAGAAGTTATTCTATGCTTCTCACAAACTCCCAAACAGGGGCCTTGCAACGGGATGCCAAAGAAATAAGATATGCAGAAGTATTAAAAATATATCACGGTGTATATATATATATATATATATATATATATATATATAAGTGTGTGTGAGAGTGTGTGTTATTTCGTTTGATGATTGTTGAGTTAATTGTTGCTTGCATTTTTCTTTCGCTGTTATTTTGGTTATATATATATATATATATATATATATATATATATATAGTTATGAATTGTATATTGTGACACGGAAATTTCTAATTTTCGAGATAGATTCTCATCACCAGGCAATGTTGATTTTGGTTGTACAGATGATTTACATGTAATTGACAAATACCTTTGGTTTCCTGTGTATGTATGTGGGAAGATATAAAATTTACATGTCTGTTTCTTTTGACTAATCAGAACGGATATTCGTTTTACACACTCATAATTCAGTTTGCTTTGGCCAAATAAGTTAAAAACAGTTCTCGATCTGTAATCAGAACGAGTGTATTTTAAGTTTAAATGTAATTTGACTGATATATATATATATATGTTCTTCATTTATAAACGAGTTATTACGTGGCCTAGTTTTCAACTATGTGGTGTCTTCAGGCGATTCGCAATACGATTCTCATTTCTACAGTATAATTGTATTGAACACTATTCAATGAAACTGTGTACTGGTCTCATTTTATTGGGACGAAAAACTAATTAATTAAATAATCAATATATATATACATACACCAACACACACACACACACACATCAGGTTAACATCTCTATATATTGTCTTTATTAATTTTCCTTAGAGTAGTCCCATTGTATACTCTGATTATATTCTCTATTTAACTCGTCTCCCAAGTGAGACATGATGTGAGACAATTTAGTGTAAATGATAAGGAAACCGAGATCGGACAACCGTGACAGGGCCCCAGATTGGTCAGCTCCCCACGATTATCATTCACGCTAGTCTCGATAGCGGCTACTGATTCGTTGTATAGTGCAATGGGGATGCGGCCTCAGGTGTTTCCCGGGACCAGGAACCACTCAGTATTCTATTTCTCTCACATTCGTCAATCTCTAAAAAAAACAGATACAACTGATACTACTGAGCCACATTCTGCCCGAAGTGAGAATAGCAAATGAAAAATGATAAACTCTTCCCGGCATGTCTGTATGAAAAATATCTCTATATGCATTATTGCTTTTAAAATTTTGTACGCATATGTATTCGTTAATTTATATTTCCGTCTACTTATATTATTAAAAATTATAATTTATTTGTTTGTGATCTTAAAATATTGGTGTAATATTAATATTAAAATGCATTTATGAAAAATATTCGTGGTTACGCCTTGAATAAGTAAATTCGGAGATAAATGGTGACTTAAGTGGTTTTTCGACTTAAGTCACGACTCCTGTAAAAACGTATTGACATAAGGTGAGACATATCTGTAATGAGTATGAATTTACATTACAGTAATATACAAAAGTGTATGATTAACATTATTATAATATGTATAAATATCAGAAATAAATATGTCTATAATGTATATAGAGAGTATAAATAAACACTTTTAGAGTGAATATGCATAAAGCGTATGGAATGTCTGTAAATCTATTCACCTTCTAAAAATGTTCATGTATTGTATGTTCTGTAAGTAATTTCAATGTTTGGAGAAACATTACAAATTAGTCTATATACACATAAGGAATATGTAGATATTTTTGTGCCTGTGTGTATAGAATACTAAATATAGATTGCATCCCACAACATAGGCGATTCGTATATACAATCAAAAGAACTACGGTATGAAACTTGTATCTCATTTTAGTTCAGAATATTCCCGATTAAATCACTATTTTATCGAGAGGAGGCAGCAGCCACGAAGAAAATTTGAATTACATTTCAACCAACCGAAACACGTTCTGGATTATTCCAAATTGTTTGGCCTGCGGTCTTCTTCTGTCGTTTTCTTTGCGCATGTCCTGTTAACCTCGAATCGAGACCTGGATTTATCAGTAAGCGCCTTCGCCAGGAAACGCTGCCTTTGGCTACATTTTTCTTTCCTGCATCACACACTCATGCATCCCTATATATATCGACCAGAAATTTTAATTATTTTTTTATCAAGTTACTATCAAGTTACTATTATTAGATTTTCTGTCCTTACAACAAAGGATAGATAGATAGATAGATAGATAGATAGATAGATAGATAGATAGATAGATAGATAGAAACAAATTTTTAGATATAAACAAACTTAGAGAGGTATATAAAAAAATATATATACCAATAAAATATTTGGTGGTTAGACCAGCCGAAGGAAGAGCAAAAAAAAAATGCTCAATCCAAAATGAAAAGAATAAACTGAATATGCAGAGCTAACAGCATATCAAAGAACAGAACACATACACCACTTACTTGCTAGTTAATAAGTCGTATTTGTTCTGTTGATATATATATATATATATATATATATATATGTGTGTGTGTGTCTGTGTGTGTGTGTGTGTGTGTGTGTGTGTGTGTGTGTGTGTGTAAAAATTAAGATAGACACGTTATTCCATGGTTAAGTGGATGTTTAAGGCTACTTTAGCGAACCATCTTCAGATCCCGTCTTAATGGTACAGGAGATTTTATATCTTCTGTACAATAAAGATCTAAACTTCCACTTAACCATGGAATAACATGTCTGTCTTAATTTGTACATATATTAGCTCTATATGTATTTATATACATATATATTTAGAGCTCCCGAAGAGAGTTATCCTACGACTTTATGTACAAGATGCTCTTTGGAATTCTTCTATATGTACACCGTATATATATATATATATATATATATATATATATATTACGGCGTAAATTAATAAATATACACATGAGGTGGTGTACCTATCAACAGTATATTATCTATGTATTAATAAAAAGTACTTAATGTATGAACAGAACAGTATTATATATATATTTATTATCCTGTTCACCTGATGACTGCGTAACGTATGAATCTCCGAGTCGTGCCATCGACGTAGGATAATAGATAGATAGATAAATAGATAGAATGCAATATTTCCTACTACATGAATAGACATAAATACTTATAAATAGCAATGAAACTAATATATGTCTAATCTTATAGGCACACACACACACACACACACACACACACACACACACACACACACACACACACACATATATATATATATATATATATATATATATATAAAGCAATCGGAGTTTAACCGTACTGATGAGCTGTGATACAGCGAAACAGATCTATCTGCGGATGACTCTCTCTCTCTCTATATATATATATAAAGAGAGATAGATAGATAGATAGATAGATAGATAGATAGATAGATAGATAGATAGATAGATCGATCAATGTATGTATGATACAGTGAAAAATACTGAGCGATCGTAAGAGAGTTACAGTCTTTGTAACGTGTTTCTGGAAACGCCTTTTACGGATTCCATTTACCTTATCAGAATATTTTTGAAAACAGGATCTAATTTTTTTCCCCTTTTGCTGCTTCTTATTCGATATTAGATGCGTGGATTCTTCCCTGCCTAACTAAAATACCTGGGGATTTTCATGCTTCGACCAGTTTATTGCGTACTGACAAAATTTTCTGCGGCTTCCAATGCAAGAGATAAAGGATATAATTGGCGAATTGTTATGATATAAAGATTTTTCGATCATCATAATTCTTGTCAACGTCACCAAGAAGGAAATTCAGTATATAAATAGGAAAACGTTCTGTCAAAAAGTTTCTGCAAATATAGATCATATAATTATCCTCAAATGAATTCTTGACCAATTTTTATTGGTTTTAAATATAGTATTCATTTTATGTGTAGGTATTTGAAAGCCATCATAAAGCGTTTAGTAAAATAAAGGAAGATAAAGAAGGCATTGCATATTACCTATTTATTATTCATTAATATTTCGAGATTAGAATCTCATCTACAGAATGATACAAGAGCTAGACTGATGGACCATGCCTTGTGAAATCAACCTCTTGTAACACTCTGCAGTGCGGACTGCTGGCTGCCCTCAAGCCACTTCTTGTTCACGGCACCCAAATATGAACACTGCACAGTACGGACGCGCCTCACGCCAGATTCTGGTCGAAACGCCACCAGATATGACGTCTCAGTCTGGCTTGCCGTTTGTCTAATGTGACGCCCGGTCTCGATGACGGTCGTGACGATCTCAGTGGTGACATTGCCACCCGGTCGTACGGTTGGTCTGGTCACTGTCGCTGGTCGGGACGATCCCCTCCGATGACGTCGCCACAAATGCTGGACTGCAGGACGTCTTTTGCAACAATGGACAACTGTCCCACTTTGTGATTAGGTCCCAGAAGTCTCGTCGTGCAATTTCAATAGTCGTCCCTTTCAGCCAGTCCGCACACCGGTATACACTCATGAGTTGGAAAAAAATAAACACGGCACCAAAATAATTAATAAAATAAATGAACAAGCCGAACACGCCTGGAGAGCTACGTAGAATGTCTTTATATAAAGAAAAAACAATGTCTTTCTTTTCCCAAGAATACAGCTGTCGAAAATGATATTTACAACGCAGAGAGAAAGTTCGCCAAAAGCATCATAGCTTCTAATCGTTAAACGAAATGTTTTGTCTAAATTTCGTTAGCGTTGAAATAAACAGATCTCTTCAAACATTCACCAAATTCTCTTGTATTTCATTAAAAATCTTTTCATTAATTCTCTATAATCAGGATTGTCAATTTTCCTATGTAACTTCTAAACCAGCAAATTTCTTTCGGGTCCTTATCGGAGTTTAACGGAGTTTGCCGAGATTGAACGAACGAAGAATCAGAATTTTCGACTTTCCCGTGATTAAAAAAAATAACAATAACGTTCTTTCGGGTTTCATGTCGATGACGCATTATTCCAAATGAACTTCTTTGAGTTAATTTGCGGCAGGCTTCATTCGAAATTAACTCTTTAGCCATAAGTTCCATAGTGGGCGACCAGCCGTGGGTCATGGCTCCCCGGCTGGGCCATTTTCCGCCCAGTTGCTACAGTTCGACTGATAGCAGCTCTAACTCAAAAACTGTCACTCAACTCAAAAAACTTCCACAGACTCAACTTTTCGTGTCCAGCATCTATTTTTATAACCTATTTCGATCCTCTCTGGGATCCGGCCGGCTCACAGCCTTCGGCCAATGAAAATCGGTCTCTGCCCATTCGACTTGCGGATGTCTTAGCTTGACCAATGAAATCATGCCAACTTATACCGAACCGAATCCAGCTCGTGTCACTTTATCAAATCACATCAAGGTGACATTATCAAATCACTCTGACACTTGTTTTGTCTACACATTTTCAGATTAGCGGAATCAACATTTCAATTCTAAGAGAAATTTATATGAACATGAAAAGATTCGAAATTTATATACACTCATGAAAGACGAGAAATGATTATTTTCCCAAAATAAATTTATTTTATGCTCCCGTGTTTTTAGAAGCACTTGATGGTATTAAAATTATTATTTTTTTCCTCAGCTCACATTGCGTGACGCAATAAAACACAAATAATATCACCAATATCAATTTCTCTCTCCGTTGTTTTAAACCAAACAAAGGAGAGTATCCCCGCGGGAGAAGGGAAAGTGTCACCGTCACACTCTTATCATTCTGAAAATGTGATTGTGATCTCGAAATATTAATGAATAATAAATAAGTAATAACTAACATCATCTTTACCTTCCTTTTTTTTTACTAAAAGCATTGTGATAACCTACAAATACTTATCTATTCACCTTGTATACACAATGCTTCAATCAAATTACAAAGCCCTCCTATAGCATTAATTATATTTTACATTTATTTATATTTCTGAGATGAGTTATCGTGACAATTTTCACTATTTACATTGCACTATTTACATTTACACTATTTTTGCACTGTTATCCTCATCCTTTTGCGTTTTGATCGTTGTACGTTGCAGGCTTTTTTAGGATCTATCTCTATTTCTGAGATGAGGTACTGTAATTATTTACAATATATCAATGTTTAGTAATGTTGTCTTCAATTGTATTGTCATATTTACGTTGTTTAGTTCGTTGGATGCTCTTATTCTGCTGATATACGTTAGAATTTCGCACCAAACACTTTATTCCATCCACTGGGATATATTATTCTAATTCCACTTGCTGTACGTTTTCTTGGTATCTCGATTTCCGTTCTTTTCTTTTTAATGACACAACTCTCTAAGTTTTTGTTCAACTAAGCTGTAGTCAGATAATGAACTCACAAATTCTTGGGTTAAGTCGCTCAATTTTTCAACCAACGCTTTTATCTAAATTGAAATAACTTAAACTAAGATTACCAGAAATGCAAGGCAGTTGGAACTAGAAGAATCTACCTCAACAGACGTAATAAACTTTTCATTTCAAAATTCCAAAGTATAAGCCTGAAGAAGGCTCGAGTTAACAACGGCTGAAACTTCGAAATGACTGAAACTGGGATATGTAGAAAACGATATAATTAAAACAGAGATAGGCAGAAAATAGAATAATCTATCCCGGGGGACGAAATAAAGTGTTCGGTAAGAGACGTCCACGTGGATCATCTTAGAAATGCCGGGGCGTACAACGGCTCAAACTTTGTGAATATGGCAATAAAATGAGAAAATCAGTCTGAATATTGTAAATAGTGTAAATAATTATAATAAATATATTCAGAAATATGGACAAATGCTGAAGAAATCCGGAGAGTACAACGGAGGAAACGTTGTTAATATGACAACGATGATGAGAACATCAATCTAAACAATGTAAATAGTGTACAAAGATTAATTACAATTTACACAAGGATGCTCGGATATCATGAATTGAGCAGGTGAATAATGATGTGGTTTTAGAAAGGATGGAAACGCAAAGGAAATTAATACTGAACACCAGAAAGAGACAGCTGAAGTTCTTGGGACATGTCCTGAGAAAGGAATTTTTGGAGAATCTTATACTCACATGTCAGATAGAGGGAAAGAGAGACAGAGGAAAGCAGCGGAGAACATATTTGAAGGGCTTGACCTGGTGGATGTCAGAGCTGGTTTTGGTTAAAGTAATAGGAGAGAGGGATGTGCGTTGTGGTGCAGTGGATATCGGCTCGGAACGAGAAATCGGGGAGCTGAGGTCGAATTCCAGCTGAATTCATTGCATTCACTGACGCGCAAATACCCTTGGGAAAGGTATTAATCCGTCTCTTTCTTCCAGTTATGGGTTAAATAACAGGACAGATTGGGTTCTTTAGCCTTGTGTCACGTGTGGGACTTAACTGACTGACTGACTGAATAGGAGAGAGAGATCTTACTGAGAGCTATCAGGGATAAGAAGACGTGGAAAGCCATAATCGGCAACATCCTGAAGGATCATGGCACATAGAAGAAGAGAACTAAAGAATATAAGTTATAAACTTTCAAATAACGATACTGTTTTACAAAAAAAACATTGTTTGCATTTTTTTATCAGTATTTATTTATTTATTTTCTAATTTTAGTTAAATGACTGAGTAGGCTAAAAGTTTTTTTCGCATTAAATTGCTATTAATTTCTGCAGTAAAACATTTTCAAATTAAGGCTATAGAACCAAATTTGTCCTGCCATTCAGCCCATAGTTGGAGGAAGAAGAGATAAATTGATATCTTTCCCAAGGATATCTGCGCGTAGGTGAATTTAACGAGTTTAACTGGAATTCAAACACTGCTGTACATGTTTCCCATTCTGAGGCGATATCCATGATTTCCAATCTCAGTTTAATTCGTTGGCAAAGGTATTAATCTGTTTTTCCCTCCAGTTATGGGTTAAATAATAAAACAGATTGGGTTCTGTAGCCTTGGTTGGCAACCAGTCTACACTAGAAAGCAATGGCAACCTACAGGGATAATCAGCTGCCCAGTCAAACATGTCTCTTTCGAGACATGATCGCCCAAGTCGGGAGCCCAGTTCGAATTCCAGTTGAATTCATTGCATTCACTTACGCGCAAATACCCTTGGGAAAGGTATTAATGCGTCTCTTTCCTCTGGCTATAAGTTACATAGCAGAAAGATTCAGTCAGTTAAGTGCCATACGCAAAACACGCTTGGGCGATCATGTCTCGAAAGAGACATGACTGATTGGGCAGAAGATTATCCCGCAGTAGGTTGCCATTGCTTTTTGCGGTAGACTGGTTGCCAGCCAAGGCTATAGAACCCAATCTGTCATATTATTTAGCCCATAACTGGAAGGAAGAGACGGATTAATAATTTTCCCAAGGGTACTTGCGCTTAAGTGAATGAAATGAATTCAACTAGAATTCGAAGTCGGCTCCACGATTTCTCGTTCCGAGCCGATATCCATTGCACCACAACGCACATCCGTAGCAAAATGATTACACTAAGGATTCCGAGGGAACAGTGTTTATGCATCCAACGACCAGACTGAGCATGTATCTTTTTCTTCTGTCGGTTAAAGTAATTCCTGATAGATTCATCGCGCTTAGTCTTAATAAGAAAAAAATGCCACCCTGGATTCTGACATAGATATCTGGCGATGGGCTAGCCGAAACTAGATTAATTGATCTGGTCTTCCTCAACAGAATGGGAGTAAGATGGGTAACTGTAGGTCTCCTCTATTGTCCAACGTTCTACTGCTTAGAATATTCGGATCAAAGATTTATCTGTGTCCAGAGGCCGTTAAGTGCTAGATCTATACTGGATGGACACTGGAAGTTTAATCTGTGATTATTTGACAGGCGGGAATTCTAACTAGATTAGTGTAGCGGGAAAAATTGGGTGGCGGTTATTGGTAATTTGTGAGAAACTCTGAATAGAGATATTGAAGTATTCACCAACGAATATAGCCAACGTTTCACACTAGATAAAACTAAAAATGTGATGATTCTCAATGATAATCTATACTAAACGGAGGTTTGTGTAGATTCAATCGAGAGAGGTTTAGCTAGGCAGGTTTTGCAGCGTTCAGCTAGATATTGCTAATAGTGTCAAATAGTTAGGCATATGTTAAACAAGATGTCTAACGAAAGCTTTAATATGGGCGTAGTATCGTACAAGGATGAGATCTGTCGAGGTTCCGATCGATACATTCGTTTAGTCTATGCCTCGGATGGACCTAATCTGAAATCAGCGAAAATATCTGCAAGGCGTTACGAAAGCATTTTAATGGCCAGTTTATCAAGTAAAACCTGGCATCCATAATGGCGTTTCGCAGCTATTTGTCTTATTTCCTCGGCCTTCGTAAACTAAAACGGCTAGCTGAAGGAGTGAGTTCACATAAATCGGAGTCTTATTAACATCATAAGGTTCGGTGGTGGCAAATCTCCAGGATTTCGCCTGTTCTATGATGTTTACTTGAAAGTGTCGCCAATCTTTCTGCTAATTTCACTGTCGTGGTTCATACTTCGTTCCAGCAGGGGCCCGTCCCCGGCCGAATCTCAAGTGATGTGATCACACTGTTGAAAAAAGACATAGATGATGGGCGAGACCCATATCATTAACTCTATTAAATATAGAGGTAAAGAATTTGAATGATAAGTTGCTTAGCTTTTGGAAAGGATATTTCACCACTCAAATGACCCTTCGGAATTTCATTATATGTTTTGCGGACAAACATGCTTTCTGTCTTTTTTTCAATTGCTATTTACTCTTTCTTTTTCCTTCATTACATTCGGTAGGGTTTTTTCTAATTTTCTTTTTGTGTCTGTTATCAACATTGTGTCATCTACATGTCTTATTTTGTTTAAATTACAGCTGACAATATTAAATCCTTGGAGAACTTGTAATTCTCTCACAATCGTTTTATATTATAGGTGGAATCATCCGGCAAGGAGACATATCCTTGTCTTGCACCACTTTCTATTTCTGTATATTTATGTAATTTATTTGTCAACTGTGTGGAGTTGGTTTGCTTCAAAAATATGCTCTGTATAAGGTAACAACATTTACAAATATATCATGTTTACGGAACAGTTCCGTAAGATAATCTATACTTGCTTCATTTTTTAACTGCTTGATTCTAAAGTGTGCAAACCAAAGCTTAATTTTGACTACTTCTCTTGATGATTACCATAGATTCTGCCTAATAATTGTTAATTAGTCATTTTGCTGTAGCTATCAAAATCAATTTGTCCAGGGGTTTTTGACGGTTTCATTCCAAGTTCGCCATCATAACGTTGCCATCCGTTTAACGGATACCAAACAGTTCATAACTATTAAACTGATATGATTATACCAATTACGCTTATTTCAATTCATGTCACGTGCAACTATCTCCAGTAAATAATAGTTTAACGCAGCAAAACGAAGAACATTTTTCGCACTCTTTCGTTGAGCATTAAATAGTGTTTCTTTATTATTTAATTCCTGTATCTTTATATAAATTTAAAGCGAAGAATTCTTAAATTACTCAACTTCATATTCTACATTTTTACTTATATATAAATTATAATTTCAAACATCACCGTTCTTGAAGAAACACCTGTTTCAATGACAACAGTTAATTTGTATTATGCAATATATAAACGAAATCACAAACCAATAAATTACTATGTATGTATTTCAGTATTTTTATTGTTTATTCCGTTTCAATTTCAAAAACTATTTTGTATGAATATGTGTTTACATAGAAAAGATTTGATTAACGCACTACAAACATAATAGAATAAAATTAATGAGTTAATGAGAATCAAGATCGTACAGCAAGGAGAGTGTGAAGTAGTGAATAAAAAGAGAAATATAACAGGAAACATATCATGATTCCAGTCTTCTTCTTCTATGTGCCCTGTCCCTTCAGGACGTAGGCGATCATGGATCTCCACGTCTCCCTATCCCTTGTGGCTCTTAGTATGTTTGTTTCTGTTGCTCCTGGCAACCCCCGTTCCGTCATCCACCTGATCAGACCCTGCAGATATGTTATACGCTGCCTTCCTCTGTCTCTCCTTCCTTCTATCTGTCCAGTCAGTATCAGGTTCTCCAGGCTCTCCTTCCTCATTGCATATCCCAGGAACTTCAGTTGTCTCTTCCTGATGCTCAGCATCAATTTCCTTTTTGTTGCCATTCTTTCTAACACTTCGTCGTTGCTTGTATGCTCAGTCCACGATATCCGTAGCATCCTTCTGTAGAACCACATTTCGGCCGCTTCTAGTTTTGTCCTCATGTTCGATGATATTGTCCAGCATTCACAGCCGTATTGAAGAACTGACATCACGTAGCAGTCTAGCACTCTTTTCTTCGTTTCTATTGAGATCTTCCTGTGTGTTAGTATTTTGCTCATCTTCTGGAACGCGTCCTTTGCCATGCCAATTCGCCTTCGGATCTCTGTGTCGCACTTTCCATCTCCTGTTAGAACACTTCCTAGGTACTTAAATTCTTGGACTTGTTTGATTCTGTTATCCCCCACGTGTATTTTGCATTTTGGGTTGTATCTTTTGCTGATGACCATGCACTCAGTTTTCTTAAAGTTTATTTGTAGTCCCTTCTTGTCACTCTCCACTGCTACTTTCTGTATGAGATCTTGCAGTTTCCTTTCCGTGTCCGCAATCAGTACTGTATCGTCCGCGTATCTTACATAACTCATTAAGGACTTAGGGGAACCGCACGTTCTCTAGCCGTAGAAGCCTGTCTTGGACAAGCCTTTCTGACGGAGGGAAAATCTTTCCAGGATTATTTTAATACAATGCTTTTCTTCTACACCGGTAGGTAGCAAAGTTCAGAGAACCTCTTCTGCGCATCTATTTACCCATTGCTTAAATTAGAAAAGATAAATTTGAAATTAATAATATTCTTAATTGATATTAACAAGTGACTATAATGAATTCGATTACAATCTGAACTCTGCTCTACCGGTTCCTTAATTCGAGTCGCAGTCCATTGCTTCAACGAGACATAATTATTGTAAAAAGAACGAGGCTTATCTACGAACAGGATAACATTCTTGTACGTTCGGAAGGCATAGAAGTTGTAAAGTAATTATTCAAATGACAAAGATGAGGATGCAAAAAATATCAGGCCTAATCTGAAAAGACTGATAATTTCGAAAATAGATATGTTTGAAAAGTTATGAGCCAAACAACAAAGATGAGGAAACGAGATTATAATACAAGCAGAGTGACGAGACCTGTTTAAATTATTTACATTCGGATAATTGCCTTCCTCGTGATTGTTATTATCACAAGGTTTCATATGCGGTATTCTCTGACATTCTTCAAGTGCTTATCGATCCTCGTAACATTCAGTGAATTTTGAATAGAACGCTGCTTAAGGTGCGGGTGCAGATTGATCTCTGTGTGATGTCCATGTCTAAGTGTAACTCATCATGTTCTTATTTAGCCCGTCAATCAGTTAAGTACCATACATGATACACGTTTAGGCGGACATGACTCAAAAGAGACATAACTGGCTAGACAGGAGAATTTCCAACAGTAGTTTGGCATTAATTTCTGCGGCAAACTGGTTACCAAACTAGTCTATAGAACACAATCTGTCTTTCTATTTAACCCATAGTTAAAGGGAGAATAAAAGGGTTATATTATATTCTTATATTAATATATAGTAATTAATGGGAAATCAGTTTATTACTTCATAAAATTATAAAACCGATCCCCCACATTATGCCCTGTTTTACTTAAGTTTTCAACTATGATATTCATTCTGTCCCATACCTGAAAAACGCTTAGGCGATCATGTCTCAAAAGAGACATCTCAGACTGGCAGGAGAGTTTTTTTCCGCAGTACGCTTCCATAATGTTCTGCGTTAGACTAGTTGCCAACCAAGGCTATTTATCTCAATCTGTACTTATAACTTAACCCATACCTGGACGGATAAAAGACGGATTAATCCCATTCCCAAGGGTATTTGCAACGAATTGCACTGGAATTTGAATACGGGTCTCCGATTTCTCCGTGCTATAATAGCGTGAGTTCCATTTCAATATAGCTTGAGGTCTACCTCGATATAGCGTGTGATCTATCTTCTCTTTCGACTATACTGTGAGAGCTACCGTTGTAGCAAACTATAATAGAATGTTGTATGTGCATAAATACTTTTTAAACCTTATATATATAAGGTTTAATATATATATATATATATATATATATATATATATATATATATATATATATTACTTTTACTGTGAAACCAATAAAATGTAAACGCAAATTCTACTCCAGCAGATTCTTTTCTCGTACTTCCCTCCTGTAGAATTCTCTTCCATTTACTTGCTTTCCCGACAGCTACAATTTCCAAGCATTTAAATGTAAAGTCAATAGTTATCTCCTATCTCACTGTCTTGCATCCTCTCTCTCATGCTCCTTTCTCCGTCCACTTCACTCTCATCAGTATTCTCATCCTTCTCTTCCCCACTTCCTGACACCACCTCTAACTTCTCACTCTTTCTCATAACTTTCCTCGTATGTAACCACCTGCAAAACGGTGGCAGTAAAATGCACTGCTTGGGGCGATATATAAATTGATCCCTCATTTTATGGGCACAGTCCTCCTTCTCTTACCAAATTTCTGACATCCCCTACAATCTGTCACTCTTTCTCATAGCTTTCTTCCTATGTAACCCCCTGCAAAACTGTGGCGGTAAATGCCCTAATTGAGGAGATATGATAATAAAAAAGTATAACTATAAAAGTATATTCCAGAGAATGTAAATAAATTTAAAAGACATGCATGTTTAGATAAGCAGTATTTCATTGACTGATTGATTCGTTTCCTACGGCTTATAAATAGTGAAGAAATTATTATGCAAATATAAATTAAGGGATGAATTTTATATTACAATCGATATGTAAATTGATCCATCACTTTCTGGCCACAGTCATCCTTCGCTTATCTACTTCCTGACATCCCCTACAATCTGACTTTCTTTCTCATAACATTCTTCCTATGTAACCCCTGCAAAATAGTGGCAGTAAAACGCCCTGCTTGGGTCGATATGATTATATATATATATATATATATACTATTTATAGTTATATTAAATGTAGAGAGATAAAAATAGACACGGTCTTTAACAGACATGCCTCCCAAATCTACCATACGAACGCGGGTGTCCCTCAAGGCTCTATCCTATGTACTACGCTCTTTCTGATCTACATTAATGATCTCCCTGATGCTATAAGATCCCAACTAGACATGTACGCCCATGACACCACAGTTTACTCTCGCCTCGATCAAATATCTGCTGTGGGCGACAAAGCAAACCTCGCTGCCGAGCATGAGAAGGATATCCAATCCGTAGTGGACTGGGGTAAGAAATGGCACGTAAATTTTAATGCTTCCAAAGCGAAGCTGCTATCAATTAACCATCATAGACAATCGTTCCTACCTCCCATTAGCTTGGAACAGGCTTGCCCCCCAGAGAGTAAAACAATACGCCTCCTTGGTCTCATACTCTCAGCGGACCTCAAGTGGAATGACTATATCGAATTCATTGCTAAATCCGCTGCTATGAAAGTCGGTTCTCTATGTAGGGCCTAGAAGTTTTTCCTGTCTGAATCTATCCTGCACATATATAAATCAGCCATCCGCCCGTGTATTGAATACATCTGGTCAGGTGCCCCTGCTATTCTCTTCGGGGTTTTTGACAAAATACAACGGAAAATCTGTAATGTGATCGATACCGACTTGACAGACCGGCTGCAGTCACTCTCTCACCGGCGTGACGTGGCTTCCCTATGCCTCCACTATAAATTCTGTCACAGCTTCTGCTCCGATGAACTTAGATCACTTGTCCCCACCAAGTATGAATTTGCACGAGATACTAGATTAGCAATTAGGTAATTGTAACCGCAATTTCTAATCCAACAGCTTCTTTTTTCACACTTCTCGCCTGTGGAATTCCCTTCCGTATACTTGCTTCCCCGACATCTACAATCTCCAGTAGTTTAAATGTAAGGTCAATAGACACCTCCTAACACAATAACTCCCATCCATTCTCTCAAATGCTCTTTACATGTACCCAACTCACATCCTCGGTATCCTTACCCGTCTATAACACTCCTTCTGACATTTCCTATATCTAAACACTCTTTCGCATCACTTTTCCTTATGTAAGCCCCTGCGAAATATTAGCAGTGGAATGCCTTGCTTTGGGTAAAATGACTAAAAAAATGTGACTAGAACCGCTGACTAACAACAACTCGCATTTTCTTGAGAAACTTCGATTTAGCATCCGACCTCTCTCACCCAGTGGCCTGACTTTGTGTCCTGAAAGCTGAGAGGGGCACAGTAGACTACCGCGCTGCATCTGGTTAAACAATATATTGATATAGACTTAACGCTATAATTGCACCGATTTCTCTTTCCGATCCTCTGTTAACGCACATCTAGTATGTTCAGTTATTGTACGTCATGCTTTGCCGCTAAGTGATTTTACCTTTTTCTCAATAACTGTATACACGTGCATATAATAAAGTATACATCAGTTTATATTAGTGTAGTCAATGAACAAGTTTTTTAAACATACCGATATAGATGTGTCGCCTACTACAGATATTTGGGCTTTCCGGCCACATCACTTTGGAACGTCAGTTCCTGTACAATCGCCGAATTTAATTTCTGATCCTTGTCAGAAATTTGTTGGGTAACCGCATTAGAATATCAGATGTCTTTACCTTGAAGTACACATAGATAAATGGGCATAAGGCTATTTTACGGTAAGATAATCGAAGTTAAGCAACGTCGTGTTTGGCTAATACCTACATGGTTAGTCAGTTGGGTATACCAGGTGATTTAAGCTTGGATGTAGAGAGGGCTAAATGGATTACGGCTACTTCACGTTGAAACACTGGTACACGTACGATAACCGAAGTTAAGCAACGTCAAACCTGGTTAATACTTAGATGGATGACAATTTCGGAATATCAGGTGTTATTGTAGCTTTGGGGAGCTGGTAAATTTTTCTTTGATTTGGCCTTCTGTCAGACATAACCGAACTCCGTACAGCTTACAAGATTTAGGCAGAATTATCATCAAAATTATCAGAAGATTTTCATTAAAATGTTGGTTGCAGGTTGGAATGTGTACAATAATGTGGAATAGTGTAAGAATAAAAGATGCATTTTTCATTGTAAAATAGAGATTTATTAAAAGGAATGATTAACAAGAATTTGTAGGAATAAATGTTCATTGAGAAAGTTAAAGGTGTCAAGATTTGTAGAAAATGTTCATAGTAGTAACTGTTGAAAGAGTATATGCGTACGTACATATGTATGTGTTTGTTTGGTAGGAATGTCTTTTTCTGGAGAAGAAGAAGTAGAATGAATCAATACGTGAGAAGGAAAGAGAAAGAAAACAGGGTGCGACCTGACATTTCCGGGTCGATTTCAAGTTGAAGTTACATTTTAGTTTTTCGTCCCGAGGCTCTCATCTGACTGACTGAGTGACACTGACCGGGGCCTTTCTAGTATTCATATTTTTTGAACATGATGGCGAAGTCCCTTTCGGTTTCGCATGTCACTTCCGTTGGTCAGAAAATCAGTTTAACATTTACTTGCAAAATCTGGTTTCGACTTTTTTTTAAGCGCATGCTCAATTCATTTTCTATTTGGGGAAAAACCGGATTTCACACTTCATTGTGAATTTTTGTAAATGTGAAGAAGAAGGTTGATTTTATTTATTAATTTCTTATCCCACTATATTGTAAGCATAGATGTGTGGGTGGAATGACGGATAAAAACAAAGAAATGTTAATCGGAGAGCTGAGTGCCTATTTTAACTGGGTTCCTTTTATTCACTGCAATAGCCTTTGGGAAAGTTATGAATCTACGTCTTCCTCCACAGCTATGAGTTAATTAGTAAGACTTATATCACTACTAGCAGGATATCCCGGCGTTAGTCGGGTGTAATGAAAGCTTTAAAACTAATCCATGGTTCTGGACCTCAGATTCTTTGGACGTTGGCACGAAAGACTAAAAAGTTTCCCGTTAAAGGGAAATCGTAGACTGAAAGAAAAATGAATGGATGCAAGTCAAATTTTGATTTCCTGTATCGATATCAAATTTTCTGCACTATTGTACGAACCGCAACCTTGAAACTTTTGAATATCGTTTTTTATGTCTTTGTCTATGAGTGTATCAAATTTGATTAAAATCGGACCACTCCTTCTAGAACCCGATTTTTTCGATTATCGATTGTCGACATTTATCGGTAGTACCTGGACACAAAACCTATTTAAGAACACTCGCAGACGCTCATAGAACAACTGTGTAAATTTTCAAGAAAATCGGTTCAGCCCTATCGGAGACTATAGGTAACGGATACACACACAGACATACACACAGACACACACACAGACAAAGTTCCATTTATATATAAGTTAAGATAGATAGATATCTTTCTAAGAAAATGCTGAGTTCAATATAATTAGATTTAAGATTGAAATAACCAGTAAAATTTGATATCAAACAAAATAAATTATACAGTTGGTATTTGTGAATGTATACGTCAAATACGCTAAGGGGAAAAGATACCTTAACCTGAACATCTTTCTTTTAACTATTTGCATTGGACATTATTGGAGACTAGGGTAGAGCTTCTCTTGATATATTGGTTGGTGCCAATTCATTAACGTCTGCTCTCGAACAATGTTGTGAGAATCAAGAAAATTGAATGTGATTTTACTGAAGACGTACGAATCGCTGACTGATAAAAATTTCATTCCACTAGGGAATTCTTGAAGAAAATTCAATTGGGCACTTCTTTAATGCGTTGATATATTGGATATACCTGTGTTGATCAATCCTATTAATGTCTTGAGAATTAAATCTGATAGCTTATGAAATAGAACAGAAATCTCTGAGAGTAAGCCCAATTTTACTGTTTAGGTTCAAAGAATTCAGTGCATTAATCTGTTTCCTAATGCTATTCATTTGTTTAATGATTTCAGCTTTTTTGACTTCCTTGGGCTAAAGTAATGCTTTTGGTGATCTCATTATATATCGTATGAAAGACAGAGACGAACTAAAGCGCCAACGGTGCAAACGTATCCTTGCACAAATAGGAAACGTTTAAAAAGTTGAAATTTTAAACAATTAAAAATTTAAATTTATGTTTTAATTTTTTGTGGATGTGTATAAACTACAAGAAAACACAATGCATGATAATCAGTAGAAAGAGGAACCCAAAATGCAAATTAAAAGTTTGTCGTAAGAAAATGAAAAAGGTGCAGAAATTTAAATACATGGGATGTGTTCTAACAGAGAATGGAAACTGCAATACGAAGAAGCGAAGGCTTATTGACATGGCTAAGAAAGCATTCCAGAAGTTGAGTAGAGTATAAAGAACCAGGAAAATTTTGCTGGAAACAATGAAGAGAATACTGGTGTGTTATGCGACGTCTGTCATTCAATATGGCAGCTGATAATGGACAATCTCATCGGAGATAAAGAAGAAATCTGAAGCAACCGAAATGTAGAAAATGTTCATAGTAGTAATTGTTGAAAGAGTATATGCGTACTTACGTACGTATGAATGTCTTTTGATGGAGAAGAAGTAAAAGAATCAGTACGTGAGAAGGAAAGAGAAAGAGAACAAGGTGCGACAGGATATTATTTCCGGGTCGAAGGATGCTGAAGATAACATAGATTGAACACATTTGCACCGGCCGAGTTTTGTAAAGGATGTCCAACAAAAAAATATTGATTGAGATCGGAAAACACAGCTGAAGCTTTGGGGACATGTAATGAGGAAGGAAGACTTGGAGAAAGTGATGCTCATAAAAGAGATAAAGGGGAAGAGAAACAAGGAAAATGCAACTGGATTAGATACTCTTGGGTGCAGGGATTTAGTGGGATAGCAGGAGGAGAGGTATTAAGAGCAACATAAGAAAATTATATGTAGAATGCCATTTTCGCCTACGTCCAGAAAGGGCACGGGAAATAGAAGAAGCAAAAGAAGAAAAAGGAAAAAGAAGAATAAAAAGACGAAAATTTGAAGTCAGTTACTGAAAAGTATGGATGAGTACTGAATGATCGCAAAATATTTCGTCTACGAAACTATGAATTTGGAGTGACGAATGAAACATCAGTCAGCTACATGAAAAATGTAATACTAATCTCATATATATATATATATATATATATATATATATATATATATACGATAGTCATCCGTAGACAGACCTGTTTCACAGCTCATCAGTACGGCCTAGACTCCGGTCGCCTCCTAAACCAAGATTGAAACCCAACCGCATTAGTGTCAGTCGGCAATTCTACCACTAGGCCACGAGCGGCCAGTAGAAGAATGCAGGCTTTTAGCGTGTTTAAACACGCCCAATAGGTAGTGTGCTCCAATTCATTATCGAATGAGCGGTGAATAAATGCCGGAGTAGCTACTGTTTACAAAGTCTACCAGTCTACCATTCTTCCAGAGCGCTCAATATATATATATATATATATATATATATATATATATATATATATATATATATATATATTCAAATAGTCTCACCATACGCAAGGCAGTACTGCCACTGATGCTCAGGGGTGTTGACATAACAAGAGAGTGATGAGAGTGAAGAACAGGTTACAGGTATTCTTGTTTCCCTGATAGCTACAATCTCGAAGATTATAAATGCAACGTCAACCATCATCTCTTATCCCCTTGACTCCCATCTGTCTTCCCCAATTTACACTTTCCTCTCACACAGCTCTCTTCACAACAATGTACCCGTCCTTCTCTAATCCATTCTCCAATACCTACTGTGACCTGTACTCTCTCTTCACTCTACTCTTATGTAAACACCCCTGCGCACCAGTGACAGTACCGCCTTGCGTATTATGAGACTATCTGAACACACACACACACACACACACACACACACACATATCTATATCTCTCTCTCTCTATATATATATATATAATATCAAATGAGCTTTCGCACCAAGCTACTCCGATTTCAAACGCGAAGAATCCTCAGCCATATGAGATCTTTTAACAGTAGGGAAATTAATTCTACTACATATAACATTCAGAATGACATCTCTTTTTTTAAATGTCTGTAGGAAGCTGTGTAAGATTAATGCGAGTAGTCTGACTCGGCGTTTTAAATCAAAAGACTAGGATTGATGTGGTAGCCATTTGATTGATAGGTGCGGTCTGTGAGTGTAAATCAATGCTAGGACTAATTGATAAAATGATAGTGAGTCACCTTAGACGGCACCAACTAGAGAATCCTAATCCATAAAAAAACTTTATATCAAAGTAGTCATTATTGGACTTCCACCAAGTATGGGTAACTGACAGTCATTCAGTTAAGTGCCCTATGTGATACACGCTTTGGGCGATCTGTCTCGAAAGAGAAATTTTCTTTCCTGCAATTTAAAGTATAGCGGAAGGGAGAAGAGACGGATTGTATTAACAATTATTAATTAGTGGGGGATGAGTTTATTACTTCATAACAATAAAATACCGACCCCCCACTTTATGCCCAGTATATGCTTTACTTATGTTTCCAGCTATTATTTTCATTTAGTCAGTTAAGTGCCATGCGTGATACACGCTTTAGGCGATCATGTCTCGAAAGTGACATGACTGACTGGGAAGAAGATTTTTATTATGCTATTTAAAGTATATCTGAAGGGAGAAGAGATAGATTGCATTAATAATTAGTAGGGAATCAATTTATTACTTCATAACTATAACAAAACGATCCCCCACTTTATGCCTAGTAGAAGCTTTGCTTATGGTTCCAACTATTACCTTCATTCAGTCAGTTAAACGCCATACTTGATACACACTTTAGGCGATCATGTCTCGAAAGAGACATGAGTGACTGGGCAAAAGATTATCCCTCAATTGCTTTCTGTGTTAGACTGGCTATAGAACCCAATTTGACCTATTATTTAACCCATAATTAGAAGGAAGAGACGGATTAATTCCTTTCCCAAGGATATTTGTGCGCAAGTGAATGCAAAGAATTCAACTGGAATTCGAACTCATCGATATCCACTGCACCACAAGGCACATCTGGCGTTGACTGTGTATCTAAATTTATTTATAAATGAAACTTTGTCTGTGTATGTCTCTGTGTGTGTGTGTCCCCGTTACCTATAGACTCCGAAACGGTTGAACCGATTTTCTTGAAAATTTACACAGTTGTACTACAACGACTGCGAGTGTTCTTAGCTAGGTCTTGTGTCGAGGTACCCCGATAAATATCCAAAATCGATAATCGAAAAAATTGGGTTATAGAAGGAGTGGTCCGATTTTAATCAAATTTGGTACACTCATAGACAAAGACATAAGAAACGATATTCAGAAATTTCAATGTTGCAGTTCTTACAATAGTGCAGAAAATCGATGATATAAGTGTATATATATATATATATATATATATATATATATATATATATATAAAAGGCAAGATGTTTGTGTGTGTGTGTCTGTTTATCTGCCTGTATGCCTGTATTTTTTTTAGTCCTTTTATTTTAGTTTTTGCTTCGGGTTTGGCTCTAAATAGGTATAATAGTAGTTCTTAGTCTCAGCCATGATAGCATTTATTCAGGGGACTTATTTAGCCTACAAATTTCAGTTTTCGACGAAAAACACTTATTTGATATCGATACCAGGAAATCAAAATTTGACTTACATCCATTGATTTTGCTTTCAATCTACGGTTTCGCTTTAACTGGAAACAACTGTTGCTTTTTAGTCTTCGTGCCAACGTCCAAAGTGTCTGAGCTCCAGGGCCATGGATTAGTTTTAAAGCTTTCATTATACCCTAGCAACGCCGGGCTATACTGCTAGTATATATATATATATATATATATATATATATATATATATATATTAAAGTAAAGTAAAGAAGAAATATTATATTAATCAAAATATATTTTTTCATTTAGTAATCTGTCTTTATAGGGATGAGTAATGCGCAGAAAATTAACTTCATGTTTTCAAGTAGAAATGACGCAAAAGTAATTTAAATATTAATGTTTAAGTAGAAGCTAAACTTTTGAATAAGTCAAACGACGTAATTCTTCGTTTTATTCAAAGAAATGACCGTTAGTATTGTGTCGTTGATTTTTTTTATGAATGAATTATTTTTTGCGTTGTTAATTATTAAATTTTTATGCCTTTTAAATCATACAGGGTTCCGGTGTGAATGTAAATGGGACAGGTTGTCTCTACGTTTGAACCTCGTTTCGGCTTTTCTTTTTGCACAAACCTCCGTTTGCACTAACATCCTGATTATTTTAAAATTTTAATGATTTTGAAATCAACCGATTTAACTCAATCTGACAAGGAGTTGCTCCACTTCTATTATATGAAGGATTATATATTTACCGAACACAGAGAGGTGATGGGCGCTGTTATTTTATCCTCTCTGTCTTTACACCCATAAACTCTTTTCAAGATTCGTAATTAATTTTTACCGAAGGCAATGGCAAATCTCTCATAATGAATTTTATTTCATTCATTTAATTTTAATCAAACTCCATTCAAATATAATTTTGTGAAATGTTAAAATATTACGCCTTCAAAAGTAACCGGCAAATATGTGTCCAATTATTTATATCGAATAGATGTGGTTGAGTTATTGGAAAGTGTTAGCAGGTATTCAAATAAAATATTCTCTTTGTGAATAATGTCAACTTAGGGTAAGCAGATGCCAGTGAAATTCCCAATTTAAATCAACACAGACAAGAATTATCAATGAATTTAATACCATTGGTCGAAAGACTGCAATTATTCACTTAAAGAATTAATGGCAATTGGTCTAAGTGGAATTGACCAGTGCCATCAAGAAACATCGCCATTTTGCGTCCTGTAGCAAAAATGATTTAATTGTCCTTAGGGCAAATTTTCATGTATTCGAAAGCTCAAATAGGAAATTAGGAAATAAATATTATTAATTATACTGAAAATTTCCTGATAAATTGTTGAGCAAGGTAGTTAAAAAAAAGTGCGTTTTGGTGAATCAACGGCCCAGAATACGAAATTGAGAGGCGGAGTTCAAATTCCAGTCAAATTCGTTTAATTTATTTACGCACAATTAGCTTTAAAAAAGGTATTAATCATCACTTCTCCCTCCAGCGATACGTTGAATCAGTTAAGTGCCATACGTGATACACCCTTGGACGATCATGTCTCGAAAGAGACATGACTGACTGGGCAGAAGATTATCCCGCAGTAGGTTGCCATTGCTTAATGCGGTAGACTGGTTGCCAGCCAAGACTATAGAACCCAATCTGTCCTGTTATTTAACCCATGACTGGTATGAAGAGACGGATTAATACCTTTCCCATGGGTATTTGCGCGTAAGTGAATGCAATGAATTCAACTGGAATTCAACTGGAATTCGAACTCGGCTCCCCGATTTCTCGCTCCGAGCCGATATCCAATGCACGACAACGAACATCCTACGTTGAACAGCAAGGCAAATTGGGTTTTATAACCTTGCTTGCAAACCTGTTCACGCAGAAATTAATGAAAATGTACTGTGGAAAGTCTTTTTAATCAGTCATGTCGCTCCTTATTTAATAATGTATGAAAATTAAAGTTTAATATATATGTAAGTCATCCACATACAAGCCCGTTTCGCAGTATCACAGCTGATCAGTGTAGCTAGACATATCCACTTGCTTCTGGCCGGGACCGAAACTCGACCGATTTAGTGTCAGTCGGAGTCTCTACTCCCTATGCTATCGGCGCATGGGATCAGAGAAGGGAAATTTTTACGTCTTGGATGTAAGCAGTGTATACAACGCCAGCCACCGAGAGAAATCAATTCATTTCCAAAGAGTCACGTATTATAGCCGAAGTGGAAATACTACTACAACTACCACTACTACTACTACTACTACTACTACTAATAATAATAATAATAATAATAGCAAAAATAATTATATATATATATATATATAATTATTTTTGCTAACTTTTATATCTAATAGATACGCTGTAAATTTATTTACCTATATTAATCGGTCTGAATATTCGGTGATACTTTACAAGAAAATTATGTTCTTTCTGACATTTTTCTAGATTTCTATAAATCATAATAAAGAAAATTGGAAATGTTAGATTTAAATTAATGTTGATGCTTGTGACCAAAATGAGTATTCTTCAACAGATACAAATATACAATGTCTGATCTGCAAGTATCGGTACTATTGCTATGGTAACAGAGTACGAAAAGTAATGTCACTTGAACTCTTTCACGGGTACACACTATGTTATAACCGCTGAAATCTTCCCTTGCTTACATTAGTGCTTAGACAGAAAGTGTATCATCTCACCACACGGTAGAGGTTCCATAGGCGTTCTAGTAATAATTACCAACTGGAATTTGATCTTCAGGTGATTTATTTATTTTTTGCTTTCTGTTCTATCTGCTGATGTAAGTGTAACTATAAGAGTCCTTCAATAGAAACTAATACATGAGGTCTGATGAACAAGTATCAGTATTATCATTGTGGTAAATGATCTATAGTACGCAGAGTAAAGCCGAAGATACATCTTCAATGCTGTCACGCATACATATTATTCTATATTATTCTCGATCAATTCCGTTGTTTATAGAAGTACTTGGAAGTTAAGTCAATATGAAGCGTAGGGAGCTGGTTAATTTTTCTTTGATTCGGCCTTGTATCAGACTTAACCGAACTCCCTACAGCTTCCAGGATTTATGCAGAATTATCATCGGAAGGTTAGTTGTCGGTAGGTTGGAATATGTGGAATTGTGTGGAATAGCGTAAGAAGAATAAAATATACATTTTGCATTTTCAAATAAAAATTTAATAAAAGGAAAGAATAACAATTTGTAAAAGTTAATGTTCAATTAGAAATATTGTTAAAAGTTTAAGCGTAGAGTTCATGTTCAATAATAAAGTTGAGTTAAGTTTAGAATAGCTGAAGAAATTGTACGTTGTAGCAATTGTTGAAAGAGATAAGGAGAAAGAGAAAGAGGACAATGTCCAGGTCGCTTGATGTTGAAAGTTACACTTTAGTGTTGTCTTTCTCGCTGCTCCCATCTAACTGACTAGACTGACGTTGATGAAATCCTTTTATTGTAATCTAGATATTTTCGCACTTACACGCGAAGTCGTTTTGGTCTTGCAAGTCGCTCCCATTCATCAAAAATCATTTTAGCACCTACTAAAATCTGGTTTCGACGTTTTCTTATGGAGATGGTCAATTCTTTTTCTATTTGGGAAAAAACAGGATTTCACACGTCGTTATGAATTTTTGTAAAAGTGAAGAAGAAAGTTCATTTTAATAAATCTCTCATCCGCTACAAATACAATGTGTTTATCTCATAACTTCACAGTGTTTTACCAGTGACCATAACCTATGAAGCAGTTTGAGGCCAAGCTCGAGATATTCCAGATTCGACAACAGCTATATTCCACAGATCTTGCCACTTGTGTTTTTGCTAATTTTCAAAAATCAAATCCTAGTTGAAAGAAAAAGGTTTAAGACGTTGAGATATCAAAAAATAAATCGACGAGGTAATTATTTGCTATACCAAAACAGTGGTTCCAGAAATACTTCGATAGAAATGACATTGAATAATATGTGTGGATGGATAAAGTGTGTGTATTCTGATAGGGCCTCTTTCGAATGCCTAATTGATACGTGCTATAGTTTTCTCGTTATAGCTGAATTCCTGACACTTAATTCCCGATAAAGGCGAGAAGATTTAAATCAAATGAATAGAATAAATTTAATAAATTGTTTTCAGATTTTCGGTTACTTCTCAAAATAATAAAATAGATAAGAAAAATAAATATATATGCCGAATTGTAGAGCAAATATGACATACTTTTTTTCGACACAATGGCTCAAATACTTGCTTTGCAACGAATTTGTGAATTACAGACTACAGCTAAGCTATTTTATATCAGAATGACATTTCTTCTTAGCTATCAATATATTACAATCATTTATTCAAAAATTTATTATTATTAGAAGTAGTAGACATTATTAGTAATAGTACTTTATTTGTACATGCGCGTTGTGGTGCAGTAAATATCAACTCGAAATGACAAATCGGGAGCCCAGTTCGAATTCCAGTTGAATTCCCTGCATTCGCTTACGCGCAAATACTCTTGGGAAAGGTATTAATCTGTCTTTTCCCTCCACTTATGGGTTAAATAATAGAACAGATCGGTTTCTATAGCCTTGGCTAGCAACCAATCTACCGTAGATAGCAATAACCACTTACTGCTGGATAATCTTCTGCCCAGTCAGTCATTTCTCTTTCAAGGCATGATCGCACAATCGTGTATCGTGTATCGCGTATGGTACTTAACTGACAAAATGAAGATAATAGTTGGAAACAATTAAAGCTTCTACTGGGTATAAAGAGGGATA
Organism: Ascarosepion bandense; assembly: GCA_037127315.1. Lineage (NCBI taxonomy): Eukaryota > Metazoa > Mollusca > Cephalopoda > Sepiida > Sepiidae > Ascarosepion > Ascarosepion bandense. The sequence goes on from JBBBDQ010000755.1 coordinate 399,826, forward strand.
TCGGTTTTCTATTGTTATTAAGTAATAAACTGATCCCCCACTAATTACTAATTATTAATACAATCTGTTTTTTCTCCATTCAGCTATACTTTAAATAGCAGGATAGAAAATCGGTCAGTCATGTTTCTTTCGAGACATGATCGCCCAAAGCGTGCATCACGTATAGCACTTAACTGACTGACTTTATTTGGCCTGTATTTTGTTCCGTAAGAGTTGACCCATAGTGTAGTCTAGAGAATTTAAGTAACAATATCATCTGATATAATTAAAAATAGGCATTGCATGGACGAAAAATGTACGCACGACGTTACCCATAAATATGATTTTACAATTCACATTTTTTAATGTTACCAAAAATTTGATCGAAATATGTGTTTTTACCATAACTGTTTTGTTGATGGCTGCAGATCAACACCTCTACAGGTTATTTATAAACGAAGTCTAAGTATTCTATACGCAACTTTATAGCTTCAACTAGATATTTTTACAAAATCTTTCTACAAAATGGTATACGTTCAGTGCAAACCTATGTTTACATATATAGTTTGGAGATAAATGTGTTGCTGGTTCTTTGGCTATTCTAAATAATATACAAATTGTCATTTTGCTATTAAAATGTATATTTCATATTTTAGTGCAATATGATCATTTTACTATAAAATGTATTCTAAAATTTACTACTGCATTGATTGTTTGCCAAAAATATGCAATTTAATTCATTCGTGTTGTATTGATGGTAATTTTGCTAAAAAATGTATTCTTATACATTAGTGCAATATTGGTTGTCAGTATTTATAGAAATATTTTTTACACTTTAGTGCTGTATTGATTGTCACTTTTCTGTAAAGATGTCTTTTTAGTGATGTATCGATGATCACTTTTCTGTAAAATTGTATTCTTATAATTTAGTGCTGTATTGATGGTCACTGTTCTTTAAAAATGTATTTTTATACTTTAATGCTGTATTGATGATCACATTTATGTTATAATGTATTTTTATAATTTTCTGCTATATTGATGGTCACTGTTCTGTAAAAATGCATTTTTATACTGTAGTGATGTATTAATGATCACTTTTCTATAAAACAGTTTTTTATACTTTAGTGCTGTACTCATGGTCACTTTTCTGTAAAAATGTATTTCTATACTTTAGTGATGTATTAATCGTCACAATTCTGTAAAGATGTTTTTTATACTTTACTTCTCTATTGATGGTCACTTTTCTGTAAAAATGTATTTTTATACTTCATTGCTTTATTGATTATCGTTTTGCTATAAAAATGTATTTTTGTACATTACTTCTGTATTGATTGACATTTAACTATAAAAGGTATTTTTTATTTTAGTTCTTTACTGATTGTCATTTTGCTATGAAATCTCTTTTAGACTTTAGTGCTGTATTGGTTAACACTTTGCTGTAAAATATATTTTTATACTTTAATGCTGTATTGATTACCATTTTGCTATAAATATGTATTTCATACTTAAATGCTTTATCGATTGTCATTTTGCTATAATAGTTTATTTGTTATTTATTGGGTTTCGATTGTTATTTTCCTATAAAATATATTACTGCTGGTCATTTTGTTATAAAACTGTATTACTATTTGTCATTATCCTATAAAATCTTTTACTACGAATTATTTTGTTTTAGACATATATTACTACTGGTCATTTTGCTATAAAAACCTGTTCGTACTAATCATTCTTTAATAGCTATATTGCTGGTATTTTACTCTGTATTTTTGCACTCCCTGAACCAACAAAAAGAATCAAAAACTATTTTCCCATCTGTTAGGGACCCTAACAGATATTACCACCTCGTGACAGAGTAGATCGGGGAAAACAGTAATTAAGAAGTGGTTCTCTGCTTCTCAAAACCTCTAATCTATTGAACAAAGACCTTGAGTTCGTCCTTTGTTTGTTTTTATAACGTTTCCAAATGTAAATTAACATTAATTAATTTTATTGTTTTGAGATTTGCTATGGAGGTTCTTATATATACTTAGTTTCTGAAACGATTTCAATTATGAATTTTGACAGACGGCACTACATCTATCAAATGATGATATTTAAAGATTATGGCATTTCGATTTCCCTATCATTCTGAACAGTAAAATTTCATAAGGTGGTAAAATTTACCATTCCGTAAAATAGTTGATGGGTAAAGTTTCCCCTAATTCCTTATTAACGGTCATGTCACGTTGAATACACCGGTTCCCGCTCGATCACCGAAGTTAAGCAACGTTGAGCCTGGTTAGTACTTACGTAGGTGACCACTTGGGAATACCAGGTGCTGTTAGCGTTCACGGATGTGCGTTGTGGTGCGGTGGATGTCGGCTTGGAGGGGGAAATCGGTGAGCCGAGTTCCAATTTCAGTCGAGCACACTGCACTCACTTGCGCACTAGTACCCTTGGGAAAGGTATTAATCCGTCCGTTCCCTCCAGTTATGGGTTAAATAACAGGGTAGGACTTGGGACCCTGCCCTTAAACAGATCCCAATGAGACTTGCTCCGTCAGGGAGGAAGCCGGCTCAACCCGACTAGGGTGAATGCGGCATACATACATACATACATAATTCCTTTCGCAAGTAAATTAGATGTGTGACTTATTGGCCTATGAGTAGCTCATTCATATTGTTGGAAATACAATGTTTAACTCTTTTGGTCACAACTAGGTATCATGTGCTCAGTTATTTTTGTACGTGACAGGATTGGCTGCTTTAAAATTTGGAATTTACTTTGGTATGTCCTGTCTGGAAGGTACTGACCTCGGGTAGCAATTATGAAACTTTGACTCTGGATTTTATATATATATATATATATATATATATATATATATATATATATAAAAACAGAAAATCAAAGCAAGAGCCAACAACCTACCAATTTCCCTGACGAGCCGTTGGGCGTAACCGTGGTAGGTTGTTGACTTTTGCTTAGATTTTCTGTCTTTGTTTGTTCTACTTCGTATTGAGCGCTTTAGTGTTAGGGTTTTCGTCTTGGTTTTTTTTCTTTTTTCTTACGAGTGCATGACTTTTTGTTCATGTCCTTCATTTGTTTTTTTTTACTTCTCCTTTTTTTCCCTCCGAGTTTGTTCTCGGTGGATTGTACTAGACGATTTAAATTATATCTTAATTAATACTAGTTTGGGCAGAGTTAGTTCTGTTACTATTGGTATGGTTGTTGCTATATTTATTATTATTATTATTATTATTATTATTATTATTATTATATATATATATATATATATATATATATATATATGTGTTTATTTTTCTTAGTTTCTAGTGTATACTCAATTTTCTGGGTATCATCTATTGGCGTTAGACAAGTATGGTAACATGAACTTTTCCACTAACCATTTTGGAATGAAAATAATTAACATCACACATAATTCAGATAGATAAAGCCCTTCGTAATGTTAGGTCTTTACTTATGTGTAAAACTTTTAGTCTTTCTTCAAGGGCCGGCCCACCAGGAATGCATTCAATGTGTTTATTAAAAATGTTTCTTTCAATCCGAGGGCTTTAACTAGAACTGAGATTGTCGAGGTATACATTTGCCACATATTTGAGATTTCAATTTAAGGTCCTTGTATTTTTATAGTTTTTTTAAATATTTTTAAATATGCATTATAGTCTACGATGATTTATATGTTAATAAAAAAGTATTTTTGGTTTTTGCGGTCCCTTATTCCGATATTTAATCGATTCGATTTGGTTGTTCTGTCTGTGTGTATTGTAAAGTGTAATAAAATTGTTACATGTCCAATGTCGGTAACTGAGTCTGGGTGGTGTTTAAAGTAGTTTCTTCCAGTTTCCTTTCAGTAAAATTTGTAGATTTTCTAATGGACTTATTGGCCTACTCGGTCATCCCGCGATTTTTTATGAGTTGGAGCAAATATCGTGATACAAGATCGTCAATTGTTTCTAGATATTTATCCCATAATCTGCCTTTTGGCTTAACACATTTCCATTGTGTGTGTTTGGTAAATTTTTTAGAAACGACTTAAAAATTATATGTATTTGTAGATATTTGTATTTTTTAAACGAATCATGATTAATCCTTAGTCGAGTTTTTTTCACCTGTTGGCCAAGAAAATCGTTTCACACTTTAGGACGACTTCATGTACGGCTCACCACTTAAGGTAAATTGGATCTGACTGTCGCCAATCGGAGGCGTTTATAGGACTTTGTACGTGGCCCAAACTTTGTAATTTTTTCCCCAGTGTCTGAAAGCGCTTATTGAGGATGGACCAGAGACTGATCATCTCTGATCGGGTCGAAGCGGTGAGTGGGGTATAATGTTGAGAGACTCGAAACCCCCTACTGATCCACACAAAGACATCACTGACGACACCCACTGACGCCCCTACTACGTTGCGTATGCTTGAAACCATAAACTACCTTTTGGCTTAAAACGTTTCCATTATGTGTGTTTGGTAAATACTCGTTAACAAGCTTTGGTCCTGTGTAGTAAGAATAAAACATTCTATTTCATCTCCTAACCGTCTATTATATAACTACTAATGGATACAGTTGTATTGATAAGGACAGAATATTGAATTCTTCGGATGTAGGAACATACATATGATTAATATCACTCTTGTGATGATGCATATCATCATCAAATGAGAATATTTCACTCAATGAAAAGCATCGTCCTGTTTAAAATGTTTAAGCTTTATTGCACCACGGAGACAAATAAAGTATTTATGACTGTACAAAGACAGAAAGGGGCGTAAGACAAGGACGTGTGGTTTTCAGCGGATCTGTTCAACTTGTACAGCAAGACTTTTCTGAGTGCCCTAGAAGATATGCCAGTATTTGTCATCGGAGGCTTCAATTTAAACAACATAAGATACGCAGTGTTGATAGCATACACTGAAAAAAACTACAAGACTTCCTACAGAAGGTAGCTAAAGAGAGTAACAATAAATAATTAAAATTAAACTGCAAGAAAACCGAATGTATGGTCATAAGCCAAAAGGGCAGACTAATATGCTAAGTACAGGTCGGGGATGCTGAAATTATGCAGAGACAAAATTTTTAATACATGTTAATGTTCAAACAGCAGACGGAAAATGCGACGCAGAGATCCAAAAGCGAATTGGCATAGCAAAGGAAGCATTCCTTAAGTTGAGTAAAGTATTAAGAGACAGGACAATTTTGCTAGAAACGAAGAGATTACCGGATTGCTATGTGATGTCAGTTCTTCAATATGGCAGTGAATGCGGGACCATATCATCGAAGATGAAGGAAAAACATGAAGCAACTGAAATGTGGTTCTACAGAAGGATGCTGCGAATATCATGGATCGAGCATGTGAACACTGACGTGTTTTTGAAAATGATGGAAACGAAAAGGAAATTAATATTGAGCATCAGGAATAGACATCTAACGTTCCTAGGACATGAAATGAGGAAGAAAGGCTTGGAAAACCTGATACTAACAGGCCAGATAGAGAGAAAAAGAGAGAGGGGAAAGCAGCGGGTAACATGTTTGAGGAACCTGATCAGGTGGATGACGAAACGAGGTTTGCGTGGTGCTAAGTGATACCAGTGATGAGGAGACGTGGGAAGTCATGATTACATACGTCCTGAAGGGAGAGGGCTCATAACAGAAGATAATTCCTATCGGTATTGAACATCAGACGAACGCGACCCTACTATTCTTTTCTTATTTTCTCTTTTATTTGGGTACTCTGTATTTCATTCATTTCGTTAATTCCTAGCTTTGTATAGGCTTTTTCTTCGTCCAGTTCCCAAGTCATCATGTCAAAATCAGGATTCATTGAGTGCGTTTCTGTAATTCCTACTATTCTTTTCTTATTTTCTCTTTCATTTGGGTATTCTGTATTTCATTCACTTCGTTAATTCCTAGCTTTGTATAGGCTTTTTCTTCGTCCAGTTCCCAAGTCATCATGTCAAAATCAGGATTCATTGAGTGCGTTTCTGTAATTCCTACTATTCTTTTCTTATTTTCTCTTTCATTTGGGTACTCTGTATTTCATTCACTTCGTTAATTCCTAGCTTTGTATAGGCTTTTTCTTCGTCCAGTTCCCAAGTCATCATGTCAAAATCAGGATACATTGAGTGCGTTTCTGTAATTCCTACTATTCTTTTCTTATTTTCTCTTTCATTTGGGTACTCTGTATTTCATTCACTTCGTTAATTCCTAGCTTTGTATAGGCTTTTTCTTCGTCCAGTTCCCAAGTCATCATGTCAAAATCAGGATTCATTGAGTGCGTTTCTGTAATTCCTACTATTCTTTTCTTATTTTCTCTTTCATTTGGGTACTCTGTATTTCATTCACTTCGTTAATTCCTAGCTTTGTATAGGCTTTTTCTTCGTCCAGTTCCCAAGTCATCATGTCAAAATCAGGATTCATTGAGTGCGTTTCTGTAATTCCTACTATTCTTTTCTTATTTTCTCTTTCATTTGGGTACTCTGTATTTCATTCACTTCGTTAATTCCTAGCTTTGTATAGGCTTTTTCTTCGTCCAGTTCCCAAGTCATCATGTCAAAATCAGGATTCATTGAGTGCGTTTCTGTAATTCCTACTATTCTTTTCTTATTTTCTCTTTCATTTGGGTACTCTGTATTTCATTCACTTCGTTAATTCCTAGCTTTGTATAGGCTTTTTCTTCGTCCAGTTCCCAAGTCATCATGTCAAAATCAGGATTCATTGAGTGCGTTTCTGTAATTCCTACTATTCTTTTCTTATTTTCTCTTTCATTTGGGTACTCTGTATTTCATTCACTTCGTTAATTCCTAGCTTTGTATAGGCTTTTTCTTCGTCCAGTTCCCAAGTCATCATGTCAAAATCAGGATTCATTGAGTGCGTTTCTGTAATTCTTTCTTTCTTACATGTTACATTTGAACATTAATCTAATCCGAAATTTAAAAGTGTTTCGTCATTGAAACAGTTTACTGTGTTGAGGAGACCCTTCAGCCCATAGCCGTCTTTGACAACGAGTTTGAAATCAGGCATGTAGAGTAGGTGATTGAATTCCTTCTTGCTTATTCTTATTCGTAGCTATTATTGTTTAATTCATGCGTAGGGGAATTTAAGATGGATTGACAAGAAGCCTCATTGCAAGATGTCTTGTCGAATATTCAGGCGGTTGAAAGTAGAAGTCACTATGATGAGATTTAGGTAAAATGTGACTTTCCACATTGCAATGCCCGATTTAAATAAATTTAATATGACCGATGAGATTTTGTATACTTCCAAAGCCTTAAGGATTTAATAGTGTGACAAACTGTCAATGAATTTGCGGTTATCTATCCAAACACTGCTGAGATTTATAGACATGTTCTTATAATTATTAAGAATCATTTTATTTTTTAGTAATTAATTTTTGCAATTATATGAACCTGTCCAACATTTCTTCTGTTCCAGAGTAATAATGTTTTTTTTTTCGAGAAAAGATTAATCACAGTTCCTCAGGACGGATTTGATTAATTTATAAATGGTAAACAATCGTTATTAGCCAATAGTTTTATGATTATCTGTTTCCCTGTTTTTTTTTTTTCCAGAAGATATGTATTAAATTTAGTTATGCATTCTGGGACATCATTGGGATTATTAATAAGCATTGATAAAATTTGTGCAATGGATTTATGGATTAATGACATTATACCTCTCAAAATTGTCTACCTTATCATTTCCTGGAGATTTCAATCTTAGAGATTTCTTTAGAGGATGCCTAACATTATTATATATATTTCCCTTTTTTTTTGGAGGGGTTTTATATATTATTTGTTCTTATTCTCGTTGGATTCGTTCTACATTGGGGTTATATTCCTTTTAGCTAACCAAATATTTTTCCAAATATTTTGCACTTCTTTAACAGATGATTGCATTTCGACATCTATAACTGCTTTTCAATTACTCTGTAATATGTTTAATGCGTATTTTGAATATCTTATCTTGTCGATGGGAGCTACAACGTTTTTCTTATTGTTTGTTTATTCTATTTTCATTATTATTATTATTATTATTGACATCGCAGGATATTAGATTACAATTGAAAATCTATATTATCAGGTCTTTCCATTAAGTCGACCCAATTTGACCTAATTTCGTAGGATATTGTCACTCCTTTATAATGCAGATCCCTATACCTCCGAAACATACATCACTTCCTAGTCATGATCTTAATCGTGTCTAGGCCACTCTTTACCGTCATTGGAATGGCGCCTAACGCAGCAATGATGTCCTGAACCATCAAAGTATCAATAATCCACCAACGTGACACGTCACTCTTGAAATCAAAACTTCTACTGAGTTTCCGATTCGATTACATCACTGACTTGCAGTATAGCCCGGCGTTGCTCGGGTGTAATGAAAGTTTAAAACTAATGCATGGTCACGGAGCTCAGACTCTTTGGACGTTGGCACGAAAGACTAAAAAGCAATAGTTGTTTCTAGTCAAAGCGAAATCAGGATAGATTTGAATGAATGTAAGTCAAATTTTGATTTCCGGTATCGATGTCAAAAAACGTTTTACATCGCAAACTAAAATGTGAAGGCTAAATAAGTCCTCTGAGTAAATAGTATCTTGGCTGAGACTAACAAACACAATTATGCCTACTCAGAGCAAAACTCGAAGCAAAAACCAAAATAAAATTTGCGGAAAACCTGATTTTGATCAGATCTGAGAGAATATCGATTTCCATTATCAGAGTCAAATAAATCATCCAATGATAAACTTACCTAAGTGAGTACATGAACACGTATTGTACCTATCAGGAGTAAAATTGAAGAAAATGAGCCATACTGATGGCGGAATATTTGTTTTTGATCAGATTAGATAGAATATCGGGGGTATCGATTTCTGATATCGGAAAAAAGGAGTCTGCCTAGTTCTACTAAATTGTAAGACTAAAAACTATAGTTTTACCAAATTAGAGCAAATTCTGCAGCTAGATCTACGATAAAAGGGCTGAAATCTTGATATTTATCAGACCTCATCGGATATCGGTGTATCAATTTTCGATGTCTAGGGGAAATCGGAAAAATAAGTAGCCTATGACCTGACCGGAAGCCTAAAGAATATTTGTGTGAAGTTCGGTGAGAGCCGAATTGAAATTGTGTATGCGTATGAACGACATAGAGACAGAGAGTCAGCGAGACATACACACAAACTTCTTGCCTTTTATATATAGAGATTCGATAGAATATCGGGTGTATTGATTTCCGAGATCGGGGAAAATTTGAGGTCTTCTTAGAAGATCTACTAATGTTTGAGACTAAAATCTCTAATTTTGCAAAGTTAGAATAAATTTTGCAGCAAGAATCAATGGCTGAAATCCTGATCTTGATCGCACCTGATCGGATATCGGTGTATCGAATTATGATATCAGGATAAATCGGAAACATAAGTAGACCATAACCTGACCGGAAACCTAAAGAATATCGGTATGAATTTTGGTGAGAATAAGATAAAACTTGTGGATTTGTATAAAGGACAGACTGGCAGACAGATAGACAGACACATACACAAACATTTTGCCTTATATATATATATATATATATATATATATATATAGAGAGAGAGAGAGAGAGAGAGAGAGAGAGAGAGATAAAATAATGCAAATTATTGTAACAAAGTACCAGTAACTTTCTTCGGTAAATCATGCATCAATGTATTCCTCTTATTAACCATCAGGCAAGACGGAAGAAAGTGATGCGATATGAAATTTAGGTAATACTTTCAAAGTAAACTGGGGTCATAATATTAAGTCCGTTAAAAATTTTTGGTAATAGTGGAGCGTCCAAAGAAGAAAAAATAGTGACAGGAAGCCTAATTTTCCGTTCTTATTTTTGTTTTATGTTTATCGGGATGAGACATTTTAATAAGTCGTACTCATCACCCACGACTCTACACTGGCCAATTCGTCTCTATGTCAACTTATCTCTAGGATAACTGACCACCAACCTACTGAATGCACTGAATTTATAGCTTCAAACCTGTCTTTTCAAGTGTACTCATCTCTTAAATGAAATTTGAATCTTGGAGATTTTAAATGTTCCGCTGTTTGTCTAATTGATTTCTTAATTACAGCATTTTATTTGACTGAATGGTGATTAATTTAAAAAATAACCTCAAACAGAAGACAACACATAGAGCTTAAAATAGAGAATCCCAAAATATGAAGATTCATTCAGTCAGTAATTCTGTCAGTTCAGTGCCAAACGTGAGATGCCCATGAACGATTATGTCTCGAAAGAGACATGACTAAGCAGACAGAAGATTTTTCAGCAAAAATTTGCAAATTCTTTCTGCGGTAGAGTGGTTGCCAAGCAGAGCGATAGAACCAAGTCTGGTCTGCTATTAAACCCATATTAGTAGGGAGAAGAGACGGATTAATACCTTTTCTAAGGGCGAATGCAACAAATTCAGCTGAAATTTGACTGAAAAAAAAAATGAAATGAAATCGAGACGCATTTTTCGAGTAATTAGAGGTCATCATACTCCCCCTAACATGAACAAGTATATGAAGGCAGATGAAAAAATTTTTTGGATTGTTTCTTCTTTTTCAGAACGATCTCGAGTTGAATATTTGAAAGAAATCGCCTACAATGTGCAATAACTTTTTAAGGTTTAAATAAAATTATGTATTAAAAAAATTTTCTTACTAATTACATTTATTTGTTTGTAAAATGTCGATGAAAAACTTTAAAGGTATATTGAGTTCGTACTGATAGTTTAATTTAACCACCATTTTAGGTTTATATTTAATTACAATTTAATTATTTTTGAATCATTGAGTAATGATATTTTCGAATTTTTATTTAGTATTTTTCATCTTTATAAATTCTGCGTCAGTAAAAAATAATTATTAAAATAATTTTCCTAAAGCTAATTTGAATTCTTTGTATTAAAATATTGACGTGCTGGTTTGTGACATTCATGATTATATCTCAAAAGCATAATAAAAAAAATTACTAATAGAAATAGAGAAAAAATATTATTACTCATTTTTGTCAACAAGTGACAAAGTGCAATATTTGTGTTTCTTAATGAAAAGTTCCTTCGTTTCAGATAATAAGCGACATTGGATACACGTGGAGATCATTAATGAATAACGTGAAATAAGACCGTATGTCTATGATTATCTCTTTAAGTAAAAGAGAGGCCTGCAAAGATCGCAACACGATACCAAATCCATATTTTAAAGACCAAATATATATTTTTGTTTTGTGCCTGAATGTCAAAGGTTAAATATGTTTGAAACATCAGTAACTCAGTGTAGTAATATTATTGAAAATCAGGTTTTAGGAGAAATAGCATTGCTATCATTTAAAATGGACAGATAGATGTGGGTATCAATATCGTCAATGTTATGAAGGATATGTGTTGTGGTATATCGGCTCGGAAAGAGACATCGGAGAGCCGAGTTCGAATTTAAGTTGAATAAGTTGCATTCACCTTACGAAATGTATTTATCCGTATCTTCCCTTCAGCTACGAGTTAAATAACAAGACAGAACGGATTCTATAGCCTTTCTATTGAAATTCTACCGGAGAAAGTAATTGCAAACTACTGCGGAAAAAAATTCTGTCTAGTCAGGTATGTCTCTTTAGAGACCAGATTGCCCAAATGTGTATCACCTATGTCATTTGACTGACTGACTTACTGGATATGAAGGGATGCGACACACAAAAAAGAAGAGTTTAATAGTATAGGAATACAAAAAACACACACCAAAGATTTCTATGTGCCTTGTCCATTCAGGACATAGGTGAACATAGCCTTTCATGTCTCCCTATCCCTGGTGGCTCTTAGCATCCTTTCTCCTGTTATACCACGCAGGCCACGTTCTGTCATACAGCTGCTCAGGCCCTTAAAATATGTTATTCACTGCTTCCCCCTGTCTATTTTTCCCTCTATCTGGCCTGTTAATCCCAGGATCTCCAACCCTTCGTCCTCATTGTATGTCCAATGAAATTCAGTTGTCTCTTTCATTCTATTGGAGTTTCCCAAATCAAGTCAAAAGACTTGTCTTTGCGAAATAACAAAAATTCAAAGAACAATTCAAGCTGTTGGCTACTGGTAACGAACGATAATCTTTAATTTTGCAGACACATACTCTTGTAAAGCTTAGACTATCTGAAAAAATTATTCCATTAATCTATGTTCAATGTATCGTTTTTTAATATTTTCCTTTAGGAATGATTTTATTTATTTATTTTCTAAAATAGGGTTATGTTTAATTTAAAATATATTTTTCTTTAATACAAAATATTGCAAAATATTGCATAGCGTTCTATTTCTAGTACTTCTTCCAACAACGTGCTTCCATATTATAACATTCTCATTTAGTGTCGATAAAGCAAAGATTATCTGGAGTAGGTCAGATAATCAAGTAAAAATATTTGTCTTTGAAAATAACGAAACGTAAGATACGAGTTGGAATTGGAATCAATTGAGAACATTTAAACACACACACACACACACACACACACAGATAATATATATATATGCTAACGACCATTACCGAGTACATATACCAGGCACTCGACAAGAATGGTGAAGCCCGAACAATTGCTTTGGATATCTCCAAAGCATTCGACAGGGTCTGGCATGCTGGCCTCTTGTGCAAACTGCGGAGCTATGAGATAACTGGACATCTGTTTGATCTCATCCAGTCTTTCCTTTCTAACCGCACATTGAAGGTGGTATTAAATGGGCATGCCTCCCAAAACTACAATACGAACGTGGGCCTCCCTCAAGGTTCCATCCTAGGTCCCACGCTCTTTCTGATCTACATTAATGATCTCCCCGACACCATTAGATCCCTAGTTGGCATGTATGCCGACGACACAACAATCTACTCTCGCATCGATCAGAAACCAGGTCTGGACGACAAAGTGAACCTCGCTGCCGTACTTGAAAGGGACCTCCAATCCATAGTGGCCTGGGGTAGGAAATGGTTGGTAAATTTCAATGCCTCTAAAACAAAGCTGTTATCAACTAACCACCATAGACAAACGCATCTACCTCCCATTAGCATGGGACAGGCTAGCCTCACAGAGAGTAAAATGCTACGCCTCCTTGGCCTTACACTCTCGGCGAACCTCAAATGGAATGACTATATTGAATCCATTGCCAAATCTGCTGCTATGAAAGTCGGCTCCCTGTGCAGGGCCCGGAAATTTTTCCCACCTGAATCTATTCTGCACATATACAAATCTACCATCTGCTCTCCTTGGGCTTCTTGATAAAATACAAAGGAGGATCTGTAACGTGGTTGATACTGACTTGGCAGACCGGCTGCAGCCGCTCTCTCACCGGCGTGATGTGGCTTCCCTGTGCCTCTTCTATAAGTACTTTCATGGCTTCTGCTCCGATGAGCTTAGATCACTGCTGCCGCCTAAGCAGGAATTTACACGAGATACTAGATTAGCAACTAAGTCCCACCCTTTTACAGTTAAACAAATAAGATGTAACCGTAAATTCTACTCCAACAGCTTCTTTTCTCGCGCTTCCCGCCTGTGGAACTCCCTTCGACAACTCTGCTTTCCCGACAGTTACAATCTCCAGGTGTTTAAATGTAGGGTCAATAGACACCTCCTATCACACTAACTCCCAACTATTCTCAGAACACTCATCTACCCAACCCTCATTTTCAGTATCCTTACCCGCCTATCACCCAGCCTTTCTCCACTCTACGTAGCCCCCTGCACAGTAGTGGCAGTGACATACCTTGCTCGGGGTGAAACGCTTATAAAAAAATATATATATATATAGAGAGAGAGAGACTTTAAAAGCAGTAGCTACTCTGGTGTGTATGCAACGCTCATTCAGTAAAATGAATTAGAGCACTTAAAATGTCATCATTAACAGATTAACAGATTACAGGAATTACTAACTTTTATCCTTTGGCTTTCAAATAGACCTAATTTTAAAGCTTGAAAATAGAATATTTATTTTAAAATCTTCATTTTAAATTTAGTTATCAAAAAATTGATTGGACGTACCTACTCAAAAGCAAATTTCAAGAATGCATTCGTAGAGGAGGACGCCATCTACTGGACCTAATTTAAAAAAAAAAAAAATTACATCATAGTTTCCTAAATGGCATTATTAAGTTTTCAGTTACTTTGAATAAAATATTTTCTTCCATCCCTATTGGTTTTATTGGATTGTTACAAAATTCCCGTTCTTTTGAGTCACAATATAAATATATAATCATATCCCCCTAACCCATATATATATATATATATATATATATATATATATATATAATAACGTAGAATATTTGGGGTATAATCAGATAATAGGGACGAACTCAAAAGAACTCTTTGTTACATTTATTTATTTAACAGAGTAATCTAGAATTTTTTTTGGACAATCTACAATTTCATGAGTTATACATAATTCGCATTACACCTTGCTGCTCGTCAAACCTAAATGATACAACAGTTAATGTTCAAAATAATCCAGAAAATAGTTACACACAGAGACTTAGTATATATATATATATATATATATATATATATATATATATATATATATATCCTTAATATAAGAATAGCACAGAAGTAAGATCAAACTAGCGAATAATGGGAAATTATATGTTTGCCAATATTTACATGAATGAAGTGGGGGTAAATCCAGAGAAATGCCAATCTACCAAAATGCAGATTATTACATGCTCATGATGCAGGAAGAAATATTTTTGAAAAATTCCAGATTTCCTTCAGCAAAACATCATGGAAAACCTTAGATACACACACACACAGACACACAAAATTCAAACGCAAAAACACACACACACGCTATATTCAAATTGTATCCTAAACACAATAAAAAGAACTAAATGACCCGTAGAGTGTAGTTGAATCAAAATCACTGAAAATAATTTTAAAATATAAAGACGAAATCAAATTTCGCAAGTCAATGAAAAACCGTTTACGGTTTAGGAGTCGTCAAAAAAAAAACTTAACGTGCGAGTGCGAAAAAAAACAAAACAAAAAAAGCAAATGCACGCACGCATATGAATTTTGACTTGAGTTATCTATTTATACAAGATACGTTGGCCATCAGAAAAGCAAACGGACGTCAACATATGAAGTCACAAGTTTATTTGCCTAAAGAGAGAACACGTGAAGCGAAACACATATCATTACGGACACTTCATAGATCATACAAAAATCAAATAATTATTATAATAATGAACAACAATAAATCAACACTTTAAGCAAAACCTTCACGGCTTCTCAAATATATATATATATATATATATATATATATATATATATATATATATATATACTATTATCATCTGCAGACAGATCTGTTTCGCTGTATTACAGCACATCAGTACGCCGGTCGCTTCCTAACCCAGGACTGAAACCCGACCTAACTGGCGTCAGTCGGCGATTCTACCCCTCGGCCACGAGCGTCCAGTAGAAGAAGGCAGGCTTTTTAACACATATAAACACGTCCAATAGGTAGAGTGCTCCATTTCATTAACGAATGAGCTGTGCGTAAATGCCGGAGCAGCTAATGTTTACAAAGTCTACCACTCTTCCAGAGTGCTCAATCAGGGTGTGAGGGCGTAAATACTATATATATATATATATATATATATATATTTGCATGTTCCTTATAATTTCTGAGCAGTTGAAATGGTATAAGTCAACAGCTGAAAGGCTCGTTATTACAGGTGGTTGTTTGATAACGAAGAAAAAATAAACAAAGGAAAGATTTAATCAAAATGTACCAAATGACATGTCGAAATGTTAATAGTTTCTGACAGGCAGGTCAAAATACAATAGTCCATAAAAGGAAGAGAAACGTGTATTCATTCTCTTACTGATAGGAAATCGCTTAATCGAAAATAAAGAGATAAGAATGGAAAGAAAATATTATAAATATGAATAAAGAAAAAGTTACGGGGCCAAGTATGCCGATACCAAAACCTACAAAAAAGATAATATTTCTACAATTAGGAAAAGAAATAGCTTTTAACGCAAAAAGAAAAAAATGAAAAGATTATCTAAAGCAAACGAACAACAACCCAAGCCACACAGGTAAAAATAACTTTAGTGCACCAAGAAAATTTTATATTTTAGAAAAATGTTTATTTATGATAACCTCAAGATACACTTATCGTTTTATATGTTCAATATTATATAATTTCGAGCAGATTATATTGTTTTTATGTTTTTATAATTGTATTAAAATGATATTCACGAAGAAAATATTTTGTCTTGAGTAAGAAAATATTTTGTCTGAGATTGGGTGATTGTAGGTTTAGAGGAGAGTGGAACCACCTCTTAATTTTTGTTGTTCCCTGAATTAACGTTATCCAGAGGGTTAGCATTTGTTATGTTCCGAACTAAAGGCAAATGGTTAACTCGCCAAATGGGGTCAGAATAGTATTAAAGTATTAAAAAATATAATTACAACACCGGCAATATATTTTCATAATAATGAAAATTACCAGTAATACATTTATGTAAAACAATTAAAAATGCATTAATATATTTTTTGTAAAAGATATGACTAATCCTCCTAAATTTCGGCATTAATAACCCGATGGGTAGATATGCCGTAAAAACACCAAACTAAAATACTTGAAAATACCAGAAAATACTTGAAAAATACCAGAAAATACTTGATTAATGCAAAATGTAATTTAGTTAGTAATTACTTCAGATAAATAGAGAATGAGATTTATAATTTTCCCAATTGTATTTCTGAATAAAATATTTAAATCATATAGCTGATTGATAACTTCAGCCTTGGTTGGAAACTTTGAATTTCCAATCTATACACAGTGCTGTCAAAGGTAATAATATGCAGCTAAAGAAAAGATCGTGATATTCACAATGAATTAGTCATCCCGACTGCAATCTGCCTTAATAAAAGTCCACTGTCAATAGTATATATAAGTAGATAATGAAAATGCTTCATTCTATAATGGATCAAATCTTTAAATATGAAAGACATGTAAACAATATGGATACTTATGTTGTAACTACTGAGGTCACGTGTTCGAAGTTTAAGCTTGAGAGTGTCAATATTCTTCCTTCTGTAAAATTGACCTCTCCATGAGAAGTGTAAACCAAGGAGAAACGAAGACTAATGGCGCAATGTTCGTATACATATTGTAGACACTTTTGCCGATAGAAATGTTTTATCATGTCTCGTCCGATTTATCGCTTGCTATTCACGCAGTAAATATTATTGTATTCAGTTTTTTATTAATATTCTTTGATTCACTTTATCTACATTATGTTTTTTCAATAGGCTATTTGTTGCCTGCGACTTGGAAGGATAGCGTAAGTTCTCTTATCGTATCAGTAAGACTTTGCTCAACAACGAAACATCAGAATCTGATTACCCCTTCTTGAACTAATGTAGTTATCAAATCTCCACAACTCTTCGTCAGCTCTTCCCAAGTTTCGAGAATATTCCGATATGTATTTCTGACTATGATAATGTAATATATCAACATTAATGAACTTTTATGCTTATAAAATACCAAAATCGAGTAGATGTATGCGGTTATCTGATTGTAGAAAGCTAATTATATTATGATAATTATATATATGCATTTTCTAAAAATGATAAAGATATTTGCAAAATGTTTGTTGCGGTAATGTGAAAGATATATCACAGGTGTATAAAGTATATTCGCTATCAAAATAGGAAAATTTATTTTAACGGATTAATGGCGAATATTCGACAACATATAAATCTTGTTAGATTCGTTTTCAAGGTTTTGTTTTTGTATATTTACTCAACTGAAATGTTCTTAACAGGATCCTCATGTTAGCTGGAATCAATGTAAAGTCACCTAAGGTGAAGTTATATAAACGGTCAAAAATTAATATTTTTAATCTTTATTTTAGATTTTTTTATTTAAAACTTCTCAATATAAGGTTCCCTTTTAAAAATATACCTAAAAATATCCTTCATTCAGTAATGAATTTGAACACTCTTGGCTACTGGCGGGGTATACATAGTATATAACACGCTATAGTCGGTTTTCAATAATGGCTAAGAAGCAATCGGATGTCTAACCGTACTGATGAGCTGTGATAAAGCGAAACATATCTGTCTATGGATGACTAAGTATATATATATATATATATATATATATATATATATATATATATATAACATAGAGGCTTTATAATCACAGGTACTCGTTTTCGAACCCTAAACAGAGATTCCAGACGGCACTATCACGTAGGTTCTGGGAAATGAAGGAGGAAGGGCAGGACCCTATAATCAGCTGGAAATTAATAGGCTCAGCTTGTACTCCTAAAAGTTTTCGTGATAGGTGTCGTCTGTGTTTATTGGAGAAGATTCTGATTTTGAAGTATCCTCATCAGGACTTACTTTTGAACTTTAGAAGGGAATTTATAAACAAGTGCCGCCATAGGGCGGATTTTAAAATTTAACTTCTAATTTTTAATTTTTAAATTCTAAATTTTTCTATAATTTTTTTAATATTTTAAAAAAATTTTTTAATTTCAATTTTAATTTTTTTTTTTATGTGTATGTTTGTGTGTGGATGTGCATATTTGTATATATATGTATATATATGTATTTATGTATGTGGGCTATATGTAATTTTGAAAAAAATTTTTTTTTTTTTAGCTATTTAAATGCTCCTTTTCATAATATTCATTAATATGTATGTGTGTGAGTGCATATGGAATATATATATATATATATATATATATATATATATATGTGTGTGCGTATGTGTGTGTATATGTGTGCATGTATGTGTACACATGTATATTATATGTATATGAATTTTTTGTATATAGGTGTGTACACACATATATATGTGTGTATGCGCATGTATATGTATATAAGTGTGTAATACATTGAATGTATGTGTGTGTATGTGTATGTATATATGTATTCTTATTCGTTAAATTGTGTGTGTATATATATGTATGTATGTGTGTACTTCTATAGGTATGTATATATAATAATTGTAATTCATTTTTTTTTTTACCTAGTGTTGTCTTTATTTAGTTTAATTTCAAATGACCTAATTTTTTAAAAAATAATTTTATTTTAAATCCTATATCTTTTTATTCTCTTTTATTAATAATTATGCCTTTTTAAGTAAAGGCCTTTTTCTAATACTTCAACGTTTTGGGGAAATTAGGTTTTTGAATTTGTCCAGCGTTTGTAATATTTAAAAAAATGTTTTTCTTTAGTTTCTTTCTTTTTCCCTCCCTTCCTTCTTTTATCTCTCTTACCAACTTTTTTCCGTGTTGCTTTAACTGACGTCGATTTAACACGGCTGTCTGTTAATTTTTAGTTACATTCTCCCCTTTTTTTTGCGAACCCAGACGATGTCAATTTTTTGCTTTTCTTATTTATTTGATTTTATTCTATCTTTTTCTTTTTCTTTTTCCTTTTCTTTTTCTTTCCCTTTATTTTTATTTTTATTTTATTTTATTATTTATTTTTTAATTTCTTTGCAATCTATTTAAAAAGGAAAAGTAGACTAATTTTTCTCCAGTTTCTGAAAGGTTTTTTTCTGTTGCTGAGGTGATGTGTCGTTCCCCGTGGGGATCTTCATATCGAAATGGCTATATATATATATATATATATATATATATATATAGAATAATAAGAGTGAGAGGTTTTGAACGCTTTGTGTAAAGTGTATATTTAATGTTGTTGTATTTATACATGTTATAATACATCAAGTTTTCATAATGGTATTTGGGACTCTACATGTTTTTCGCACAAATACTTACAGAAGTACATACTTATGTATACATACGCACCTACTCGTTGAAATTACAACAAGGCGCATGGAAGTTAAATGAGTAATAGGGTCATAGAAAAAGACAATGGAAATAAAATTCGTCACATAAACAAAAGAAAATTTTAATATCTATATAAAGATGCAGGAAAAGTAAGGGCTAAAGAGTTGGTCACTTTCTTATATGTTAAATAGTAGATATTGAGAATGGAAAAGGAAGAATAAAGATATCTATAACGGTGGGATTAGTATTTAGTAGTGGGTTCTAAATTAAATAGATTAAAAAAACAAAGAAAATTAAATTTAGTAAAATCCTTGATTAAATTTAAAATTTATATTTCAAGTTTTAAAATTCAAAATTTATAAATTTCGACTCGTGGCGGCATTTGCTGATGAATTCCTTAAATAAATTTAAAAGTAGGTGTCGATTTGGATAATTCAATATTTTTATTTTTTTACCTAAACATAGACTGCACCTATCATGAAGGTTTCTGGGAGTGCGGGCTGAGCCTATCAGTTTCCAACTAACTATGGCCTTTTGTTCTCCTTCCTTCATTTTACATCAATACATATATATATATATATATATATATATATATATATATATATATATATATATTCGGAGTCTAACCGTACTGATGAGCTGTGATACAGCGAAACAGATCTGTCTGCGGATGACTCTATATATATATATATATATATATATATATATATATATATAATAATAATAATAATAAAATCGACTCTGTACGTATCCAAATCTTAAAATCTTACACAAGTAATTCTTAAGGACCACGAATAACCGACAGAATCTAACTCCGTTATTGTCCGCCGCTATAAAGCTTTGGACAATGAGGGGGAAAAAAAAGAAAACTGCGGAGCACCGAAAATACATACAGTACTTCACAGCAAAGAAAAAAAAAACAAAAAAAAACGAGCCGTTGTGCGAAACCGCGGTAGGTCTTGGCGATCTTGCGATTTTTTTCGTGTATATATATACATATGTGTGCGTGGGTGGGTGTGTTTACGTATTTATTCTATTTTTTCCTATTATAATTCTTTCTACGCCTTCGTCACAAATATAGTCCTATTTCGTTTTTATCTTTCGGTATATACGTAAATAAATTATCTATTAAATAAATGCTGATTGCGTAAGTCATAAAACTCTTAGTCATGCATTAAAAGTAGGATAATATATATATATATATATATATAAATTTGTTTTCATATAAAATTAATATGGTCACATTGTGACACTGATACGAATATATATATATATATATATATATATATATATATATATATATATTAAATGATGGGTTGAACCATATAATGTTTTGTTTTCTATTATCTTCTTTAATTTGTCTGTTTGGTTGAAATTTATATTGTAAATTAGTTTCTGGCCAGATTTTTTTAGAGCATGCTCATAGATATTTTTCTTTTTCATTAAATACTGATTTGTTTTACGAGTTATTAGATAGGCTGCCTTTTATTCCTTTGTAAATGTGTTTAATTATACTTTTTGGATGACTCGATTTTGTATTTATGTTTGATAACTTAGTTTTTGTTTTCATGTATGGCGAGATATTGCCAGTTTGTAAATTAAATTCTACATTTAAATATTGTACCACTTTTTTATTTGTTTCTAGTATTGTATCAAAATATATTTCTTTGAATAGTTTGAAAAGCGCTTTCCTTATTTTGCCATTTTCTCTTTTGTTGTTTGGTGCTATCATTAATCTGCTATCATCAGCTCTGTATAATAGTTGTCATTATGGACAATTTGTTGATTTTGTTGAAAATGGATATTCCCATCAATTTGAAATTTCAGCTCCATCATACGATCCTTGTGGTACATCGAATGCTCCGTCGTTTGATTTTATGATACATGCTTTAACTTTAAGGAAAAGTATAGATTTGCGGCAATGTAGGATTATGTCAATATGTTTAGATGGTATTTTTATGTATATTTTAGCAAAACTACATGCTTCCTTCAAATCTTTTTCAGAAATTAATGAGTAAAATGTTTTATGTCATATTTGACGAACGTGTATTTACATTTGCATTTAATTTTCTTTTTGAAAGAGGAAAGGCAATCACTTGTGTTCTTCCACTGGTTTGCTTTAGTGGCTGTTTTAAGCAAGTCACAAATATTTTTTTAATATTTGATGGCTTATATATATATATATATATATATATATATATATATATGTATATATATATATATATATATGGATGCATGTATTTTATATATATTTATGTGCGTGCGTGTTTCTGTGTATATATATATATTTGTGTATGGTGGGGTGTAAATGTGTGTATATGTTTATGTGTTTATAATTGTGTATATGTGTATGCTTGTGTATGTGTGTATACAGTTATATGTATGTATTATGTATATGTATGTATATGTGTATGTATATGTATGTGTATGTGTATATATGTCTAGATATGTATGTATATGTGTATGTGCTTATATATATATATATATATATAGATAGATAGATAGATAGATAGATAGATAGATAGATAGATAGATAGATAGATATACATGTAACATTGTTAAAACCACCTTAAAAAATATTTATTTTTTATTCATATTTTTTATGTTAAAGCTAAGTCCATATTACCTTTTAATTTAAACAAAAAGATTAATTTTGGTTAATTTCTTTTAAATAATTTATAAAGAAAAATAATTATGTACTTATCAAACTAAGCAGCCATAAATTTAGTTTCTTAAATTTTAAAAATTATTAAAATTAAATTTAATTCGTGAATTTCGAATATCCTTTAGATATTTAAGTAAATTATGTGTGTGTCTGTTTATGTGTCTGTGTGTGTATGTATGTACTTGTATCAATAGAAATCGCTTCCTTTAGAGATCTACATTAAAATTTAAATTTAACATTTATTCTTAAATTTGTTCGTCCAAAATTTTCTATAACATTTGTCACTGTCATTATTTATTTAAACTAAAATTTCTTTATTAAATTTTCAATCGTTCTTTCTTTCAACATTGATGTAAGTCAGCAGTTTTCTTTTGTTTCTAAAAAAATTTTATAGCTTATTTCCCAGTCAACCACCATTTCGTCCTTTCTTTCTTTTCTCTTCCCTCTACCATTTGACCTTTGACATGGCTAAATTTTATCTTTTAAACTCTTGGCTCGAATATAAGGGATAGGTATTTCGTCTAATATGAGATACAGGTATCTGTCCCTCTTTCCTCTACTTATTTCCTTACATTCAAAAATTGTTAATACCAACCTGTTTTATTTACCTGTTTATGGAGAATTTTCTTTGTGCTTCTATTGGTAAAAAATCTGTTAACACATTTGAATTGGAATAAATAAAATTTTGGTTTCAGGCAATGCTGAAGAAGTGAGCAATTATTCGTAGAAATGAATATCCAACGGATTTAAATTTCGAAATCTTTGTTTTATCATATATATATATATATATATACATATTGAAATTTTATAAATTCTTTCCATTCTTATATATTTCTATAAAAGGGCAAGGTTTACATCGACTAAGAAGATGTACAAAGTTGTAGAAATCCATCATCGCCGACAGTCTGATGAGGGACAAAATAGTAAAAGTGTCTATACACGTGTCATGGGTTAAAACTGACGTCATCTCTGTAAATTAAAGCGCTTAAATTCAGACTATATGCCGACAATTTTAACGATAAAAGATGATAAAATCTTCAGCCTATTTTATTTCCTTGATTTGTGGTCGGACGTACAATATGTTCTCATAAAATATTCAATGTATATAAATGAGACAACCCAGAAAAAAGTTTGCGTTGTCAAGGAGTAAAAATGAGATCTGCACACATATTAATCAAACAAAAAATAGAAGAATGGTCAGGTCTACAGATTTAATCTTATTCCATGAATAATTTGAACAAGTATCATTATAACTGATGTTTCTTACACTAATCATATAAAGAGCGCATTTTAACTTGCTTAGGAAGGAGAATTTTGAGCAATTTTGTAATTAATTTCTACAACATATGGTTTCGATCACCGGTTATCGCTTCCTAATAGATATATTTTTGAAGTATATAATATATTTTCGGGTACATTATTGACAATATTATTTTCCTTGAATTATAAAAATATTTTGTTTTTTTTTATGTTATAATTTTGAAAATGCATATTGATATACAATTACTTTAGTTAATTCTCAAGCAGAATATTGGGACGGCTAATTTTATAGTATAAATAATTACAGAACATGTTTAAGAGAGAGAACAAAACGTTACAATTAGTTGTGTGCCTTATTCAGTGCACATTTAGCATCCTTTTATGCGATTCCGGCACACGTCTGTTCTGGTTTATTTTTCATTTTTTCTATCTCTTTCGCAATCCAATTTGCTTCTTTGTTATGTTCTTTAGGTCAAGCCCATATTCTTCCCAAAAGTTTATATCAAATTTCATTTTAGAGTGGAGGCTCAATTTAATTATTTTTTGCCAATTTCCCTGTGAAACTTATTTGCAACTTTTTGAAAGATCTTGTTCTGTCTGTTAAAATCTATATCATTACTTAAAGCGTCTTATTCTTTGAGACTTTAGTTTTATTGTTTGCGTTATTATTTCTTTAGTTGATAGGATTTCATTTTCATTTTCTTCTGCCTTTTTTATTTCTTACATTTATTCCTCTTGCCAGTTCATCGAGTTCTGATAATTCACTTCTAAGTTCGATTTCATTTTCTCTTTTTCTTTTTCAAGGTGGATCTTCATGACTGAGAGACTGCCTTTTATATAATTTGATGTTCTATTTTGTTTGATTGATGCTGTTGCTGATGCATATATTGCTACATTATATAACTGTTTTCTTCATCCAGAATTAATATAAGTGATGCATTGTAAAGCGTAATAATTTCGTGGATATGATTCATTGGTTGTAATTTTGAAAATTGCTCACGTTCCTCCATTACAATATTTGTATTTGACTTATATGGCTTTTGATACATAATTTGGCTTCTTGTATAATGTTCTTGTTTTTCGTAAAATAATAATAATTATTTTTTGTAGAATCCCTTAAGAATTCCCATTATAAATTATATTATTATTATTATTATTATTATTATTATTATTATTATTATTATTATTATTATTATTAAGAGTGAGAACTTCCCGTCAGAAATGACGAAAAATATTTGATGGAAATGCTGACCAAAATGTCGTCAACTTAGATATATTTGTATACAACTATTGAGTGTCTTACAGTAAGACATGAATAAAGGCAATAATAAAATCTGTGAGAATTACAGGAGGAATATAATATTGCAATGGAGGAACGAGAACAGCTCCCAAATTTACAACCAACAAAGCATAACTTCCGAACTATTAAGGTCTACAATGCAGCACTCAAATTAATTTTGGATGAAGAAGACACTCATACAAATCTCAATGAAGCAATATATGCATCAGCAATAGCAGCAACAAAAAATTGAACATCAAATTAAAAACAAGGCAGTATTAGAGACATGAAGTTCCACCTTGGAAAAGAAAAATAGAAAAAGAAATCGAACAACTTAGAAGTAAACTATCAGAACTGGATGAACTGAGTAGAGGAATGAATATAAGAACTAGGAAAAGCAGAAGAGTCGAAAGAAAATACAACATTAGAAATGAAAATGAAGTCCTATCAACTGAGGAAAAAATAAAGCAAACAATAAAACTGAAGGCTCAAAGAATAAGACGCTATGAGAAAAGATCAAGATTTTACAGACAAAACAAGATTTTTCAAACTGGGAAATAGGAAAAAAAAGAATTGAAGTGACAGTCCCCTCCCCAGAAAGGAATAAGTTACACAGTTGTGGGAAAAGATATGTGCTTGCACTAAAGAACATAACAAAGAAGTAGATTGGATTACACAAGAGAAAGAACGAATCAAAAATAAACCAGGACAGACATGGGCTAGAATTACAGAAGAGGATGTTAAATTTGCACTAAAAAAAGCAAACAATTGGAAATTCCCAGGTATAGATAAAATTCCTCCTTTTGGCTATATTATTTAATTACAGCACATAAAAAACTAGCCAAAGAACTTCAAGAAATGGTTGACGATCCCACTAAAATACCTGCATGGATGACCAAAGAATTACATTTCTTCTTCAAGAATGGTGACACAAACAACCCGAAAAACTACAGACCAATTACATGCCTTCCGACAACATATAGACTATTAACATCTATTTTACGAAAACAGACATATTTATTCTTAGAAAGAAATGACATGTTATCGCTTGAACAAAAAAAGATACAAACTTGGCTGTTATAGGTGTAAAGACCAATTTCTTATTAACAAAATGATCCTGGAAAACTGCTACAGTACAAAGAAAAATCTTAGTACTGCCTGGATAGATTATCGTAAGGCATTCGATAGTGTTCCACATTCCTGGATTTTAAAGACTTTAAATATATACAAGATATCACCCGTCATCTTCAATTTCATCAAACAGTGCATGTCTATATGGAAAACAACCCTTTACCTCAATCATATAAATGGAACCTGTAAGTCTGATGAAATAAACATCAAAAGAGGTATATTTCAAGGTGATTCTTTATCTCCCTTACTATTCTGCATATCATTAATAGCACTAACCATTCAACTTAATAAGACAGAATGTGGTTATAAAATAGGCCAAAAGAAAATAATCCATCTATTTTACATTGATGATTTAAAATTATATGCTAAGAATGATAATGAGCTGAAATGTTTTCTGCAAAGTGTAAAATGCTTCAGCGAAGACATTTGAATGAAATTTAATTTGAATAAATGTGCTAACGCTATAGTTTTACGTGGATCAATACAAGAAACATCCTCAATTAGTTTAGACCCTGCTGTAACAATAAAAGAATTGAAACCAGAAGAAGCTTATAAATACCTAGGTGTAAATTAGAGTGAAAATATTCACCATAAAAAATGAAAGAAATAGTGCGTAAAGAGTACTATAGAAGGCTACGAATGATATTAAAAACTAAATTGAATTCTCAGAACAGATTTATGGCCATTAATAGACTTGCAATCCCAGTTGTCCAATATAGTTTGAACATCTTAAAATGGACTCTAAACGACATCAGGCGAATGGATGCTAAAACAAGAAAGCTTCTTTCTAAGCATATGATGCATTATCCAAAGGCCGATGTAGACCGTCTACACATTCCCCGTAAAGAAGGTGGAAGAGGTCTTATTCAGCTGGAATTGTCATACAAGACAACAAATATTGGCTTACTAACATACATAGAAACAACAAAGGATTGGATGATACAATTAGTAAGGCAACATGAAGAAAGAAAGAAAAAATATTCAATAATAAAAGAAGGCAATAAATACAAACAAGATTTACAGTTAGTAGATTCTGTAGCAAAGCAAAATAGAAGCCAAGAACCAACTATTGGGGCAAAAAATATGAAAATGAAAGCCAAAATAATGCTCTTGAACAGATGAAACAACTCTGACAAGACAAACCTCTACATGGCCAATATCCAGAACGTGCCAATAAATACAATGTTGATAAAGTTAATACTCATCGATGGTTATGTGCATCTGGATTAAAGTCTGAAACTGAAGGCTTTATTCTTGCAGCACAAAGTCTTTTCACTAGAAACTTTCAGGCAAATATTATGCATAATAATATGGATCCAAAATGCAGGTTTTGTGATATACACCAAGAAACAATAGACCACCTAATCTCAGGCTGGTCTGTGCTTGCCCCAAATGAATATAAATTTCGCCACGATAGAGTAGGGCAATATTTACATTGGACAATGTGCAAATATTATGGAAAATCTGTAAACAAACACTGGTATGAACATCACCCAGCACCGGTTACAGAAATAGAAGATGTCACCATTCTATGGGATTACACCATCTACACAGACAGAAAAATTGAAGCAAACAGGCCAGACATTATTGTTAAAAACCAGAAAGAGAAAACTTGTCTATTAATTGATATGGCTTGTCCAGCGGATTGTAACATAGCAATCAAGGAATTTGAAAAACTGTCAAAATATAAAGACCTGGAAATTAAAATAGAAAAAATGTGGAAATTGAAAACAAGAGTTGTGCCAGTGGTAGTAGGTGCACTTGGAATGATAAAAAATGGAACAAAACAACACATTGAAAGAATCCCTGGAAACCCCAGCTTAAGAGACATACAAAAAATTGTCTTATTAAGTACAGCCCACACACTAAGGAAAACTTTATCTATGTAATGCTGGAGATGATAGGGAAGATAGAAAAACATGAAATGGAGCCATAACAACAAGCCACTACCTGCCTTAGGTCTCCCCGCAGACTTAGTTGGTAGTGAGACCAAAGCAGAAATCGAAATATGATGAAAAATGACATAATAATAATATTAAGGAGATTACACCATCTACACACATAGAAAAATTGAAGCAAATAGGCCGAACATTATTGTTAATAATCAGAAAGAAAAACTTGTCTATTAATTGATATGGCTTGTCCTATGACTTGTCATAGCAACCAAGGACTTCAAAAAACTACCAAAATATAAAGACCTGGATATTGAAATAGAAAAAATGTGGAAATTGAAAACAAGAGTCGAGCCAGTGATAGTAGGCGCACTTGGAATGATAAAAAATGGGACAATACAACACATTGAAAAAATCCCTGGAAAGCCCAGCTTAAGAGATATAAAAAAAATTCTTATTATATACAGCCCACACATTAATGAGAACTTTGTCCATGTAACGCTAGGGATGATAGTAGAGATAGAAACAGCATGAAATGGAGTCATAACAACACGCCGCCACCTGCCTTAGGTCTTCCCGCAGACTTGGTTGGTTGTGCGACTATAACAGAAATCGAAATATGCTGAAAAATGACATAACATTAATAATAATAATGGATCATGGTTCTGTGACTTATACCACGAAAACCATAGCCTATCTCATCTCAGCATGCTCTGTAATTGTCACAAATTAATAAAAAGAAAATATCTCATGATTAAGTGGGGTAATATTTGCTTTAAACAATGTGCAAGCAATCAAAAAAAATCTGTAAACAAACCACTGGTATGTACATCACCAGTCGCTATTTACAGAAATAAAAGACGCCATCATTCTTTCTACTTAGACAGAAAAATTGAAGTTAATAGGCCAGACAGTTTTGTCAAAGACAGAAAAAATGCCTACCACTTGATATGGCTTGTCCAGCCGATTGTAACATGGCAACAAAGGAATTTGAAATTAATAAATATCAAAGTATAAAGATCTAGAATTTTAAATAAAAAAAATGAGGTGATTGAATACAAGAATTGTACCAGTGATGGTAAGTCCGCTTAGAATGATAAAATATGATCAAAACAACATATGGAATAAATCACTGGATATCCTACCTTAAGAGATATAAAAAGTGTTTTTCTTGAGTAGTACAGCCCATACACTATGAAGAACTTTGTCAACGTAAGGCTAGTGATAACGAAGGGGATAGAAAAACAAATGAAATGTCGATAACGACAAATACAGATGTTTCCGCAGACTTGGTTGTTAGTGTGACTATAGCAGAAATCATATAATAATAATAATAATAATAATAATAATAATAATAATAATAATAATAATAAATGGAACCTATAAGTCTGATGAAATAAACATCAAAAGAGGTATATTTCAAGGTGATTCTTTATCTCCCTTACTATTCTGCATATCATTAATAGCACTAACCATTCAACTTAATAAGACAGAATGTGGTTATAAAATAGGACAAAAGAAAATAAGGCATCTATTTTACATGGATGACTTAAAGTTATATGCTAAGAATGATAATGAACTGGAAGGTTTTCTGCAAACTGTAAAATGCTTCAGCGAAGACATTGGAATGAAATTTAATTTGAATAAATTTGCTAAAGCCACAGTTTTACGTGGATCAATACAAGAAACATCCTCAATTAGCCTAGACACTGCTGTAACAATAAAAGAATTGAAACCAGAAGAAGCTTATAAATACCTAGGTGTAAATGAGAGCGAAAACATTCACCATAAAAAAATGAAAGAAATAGTGCGTAAAGAGTACTATAGAAGGCTACGAATGATATTAAAAACTGAATTAAATTCACAGAACAGAGTTATGGCCATTAATAGCCTTGCAATCCCAGTTGTCCAATATAGCTTTAACATCTTAAACTGGACTCTAAACGACATCAGGCGAATGGATGCTAAAACAAGAAAGCTTCTTTCTAAGCATAAGATGCATCATCCAAAGGCTGATGTAGACCGTCTATACATACCCCGTAAAGAAGGTGGAAGAGGTCTTATTCAGCTGGAATTGTCATACAAGACAACAAGTATTGGCTTACTAACATACATAGAAACAACAAAGGATTTGATGATACAATTAGTAAGGCAACATGAAGAAAGAAAGAAAAAATATTCAATAATAAAAGAAGGCAGTAAATTCAAACAAGATTTACAGTTAGTAGATTCTGTAGAAAAGCAGAACGGAAGCCAAGAGCCGACTATTGCGGCAAAGAATATGAAAATTAAATCCAAAGACAAAGCTCTTGAACAGATGAAACAGCGCTGGCAAGACAAACCTCTGCATGGCCAATATCCAGTACGTGCCAATAAATCCAATGTTGAAAAAGTTAATACTCATCGATGGTTACGTGCATCTGGATTAAAGTCTGAAACTGAAGGCTTTATTCTTGCAGCACAAGACCAAAGTCTTTTCACGAGAAACTTTCAGGCAAATATTATGTATAATAATATGGATCCAAAATGCAGGTTTTGTGATAAACACCAAGAAACAATAGACCACCTAATCTCAGGCTGTTCTGTGCTTGCCCCAAATGAATATAAAAATCGCCACGATAGAGTAGGGCAATATTTACATTGGGCAATATGCAAACATTATGGAAAAGCTGTAGGCAAACACTGGTATGAACATCACCCAGCACCTGTTACAGAAATAGAAGATGTCACCATTCTATGGGATTACACCATCTACACAGACAGAAAAATTGAAGCAAACAGGCCAGACATTATTGTTAAAAACCAGAAGGAGAAAACTTGTCTATTAATTGATATGGCTTGTCCAGCGGATTGTAATATAGCAATCAAGGAATTTGAAAATCTGTCAAAATATAAAGACCTGGAAATTGAAATAGAAAAAAATGTGGAAATTGAAAACAAGAGTTGTGCCAGTGATAGTAGGTGCACTTGGAATGATAAAAAATGGAACAAAACAACACATTGAAAGAATCCCTGGAAACCCCAGCTTAAGAGATATACAAAAAATTGTCTTATTAAGTACAGCCCACACACTAAGGAAAACTTTATCTATATAATGCTGGGGATGATAGGGAAGATAGAAAAACATGAAATGGAGTCATAACAACACGCCACTACCTGCCTTAGGTCTCCCCGCAGACTTGGTTGGTAGTGAGACCAAAGCAGAAATCGAAATATGATGAAAAATGACATAATAATAATAATGACAAGAATCCCCGGAAACCGCAGCTTAAGTGATATGCAAAAAAATTGTCTTTTTAAGTACAGCCCACACACTAAGGAGAACTTTGTCTATGTAACGCTAGGGATGAAGGGGAACACTTCTTGCAGACTTGGTTGATAGTGCGACCATAGCAGAAATCAAAATATGATGAAAAATGATAACAATTAACTAAAGGAAGCACAGAAATTAAAAGTATTCGAGATACTAGATTATTCTATTTTTCAGAACTGTAGTTTTAATATTGCGAATGACGGCATAGAAAATAACTGCCATTGCTCGATGAAAATTAAAAACAATTTAATGTGAGTGTAAAGCCCGTAACAATAATTGAAGGTCACTAAGAAACCCTAAAATCATTTGTAAACAATTGATAACGTATAAGAAGCGTGGATAAATTAAAGTCGTCTGAAAGTAAAGAATTGAAAGCGAATAATCTGAAGAGGTATATTTGAAGGAAAAAAATAAAAGTTGTATTCAATTATCCGGATTACCATAATCTTAAACAAAGTACAAGCAATAAAACCTTTAAAACTAATAATATTAGCAAAATGCTCTTATTGGAATGGTTAGAAATTCCCCAACATCGATGTTACAAAGAATTAATCAACACCCAAAGAAACTTACATCAAAACGAAAATACGGGAAACAGGAAAAATAAATAACGAAAGAGTATAAGAAAAAGAAGGAAAGATTTTGGCCAATAATTCGATTCAAATAAATATACTATAGGTAAAAAAGATTTTCCAGATTATTTTAAGAATGAAAGACACGTTTTAAAAATTCAAGGAAAGCGGTGCAATAAAATAGATTTTTTTTTACTTAACGTATTCAAAATATATATTATGGAACAATTCTAAAAAAATTAAAAGTGCTGTCAATATTCATTATTGTCGGTCAGAATCTGAACAAAATATGATATGTAGATGGTAGAATACAAAATAAAGAATTAAGTATTGAATATTTTATAATTTAATAATAAAATGAAAGAAAAGCAATAAAGGAATAACGAAATGTTATTGAGGAGCAATTCTCAAAATCGAAGCAGAAAAAGAGAAAAATACAAAAAAAATTCAGAACTAAGAAAGAAAGAAAGAAATTAAGAAAGAATCAAATACTTAAATATATTGAACTACTAAAAAATCACTGTTTTGAATCTTGTCATTTAAATGCAAATTTCAGAAATGAAAGAATGAGTGAAAAATAGAGAAACTGAAAGAGCAACTAAAACGTAATTTAGAGACGCTGAAAGTCAATAATGAAGACAATTTTGGAATGAAATAGGAATTAACCCTCTAGGGCCATTCGTATCATATTTGATACAGTATTTCCCTATAAGGAAACATTTGGTATTCATTGACTGAGCAGTCAGTACTGCTTTCATTTGAAATTTATAAAATATTTCTCTTAAAAATTTTTTCAGGAAAATATTTCTTTCAAGGCTTGTTTTCATACTGTATCAAATATGATACGAATGGCCCTAGAGGGTTAAAGAAATCTACATTAATAAATAGAGAAAGAATGAGTGAAAAACCAGGAAACAAATGCAAAGAAATTGATAAAAATCTTAGAAAAAGAGAATATTCACGAAAGAAAATTCAAGAGTCATAGAATAATCCAAAAATTATAAATACGCGATTAAAAAAAAAACAGTATACACGATTAAAAAGAGAAAAAAGTAAATACACGATGAAACAAAGGAAGTTTTGAAACGAAGAAACAATGAATGGATAAATACGTGATTATATTTATATATAAAATAAATATCGATTTAAAAAGAATGTATAACTATTTGAGTTTTTTTTAATCGTATCACCCCTGAGTTAGGCGGTAGCGCCACTGATATGCAGAGGGGGTATAAGAGTAAAAAGATTAGATAGGAGAGAGTGAAGAGAGTGAAGAGAAAGATGAATCAGAATAGAGCAAGAGAAGGATGAGAATACAGGTGTGATGACAGTTGCAAAGTTAGAGAGAAAGGAAAGGATATACAGGGTGGTGTAGAAAGAACTAGAGTCAAGTGGTTAAGAGATTGGTATTGACATTGCATTTAAATTCTTGGAGGTTGTAGCCGTCAGAAAAGCACGAATATAGAAAATAGTTCCACAGGCGGGAAGTGAGAGAAAAGAAGCTGCAGGAGTAGAATTGACATCAGCATTTAGTTGATCTAACTGGGAATGGGTAAGACCCATTTGCCAGTCTGGTTGCACGAGTAAACACCTGTTGCAGAGGCCCCAGTGACTTAAGTTCTTTGAATCAGAAGCCATGAAAATGTTAATAGAACAGACAGAGGGAAGCCAGATCCCGTCGGTGGGAAAGTGGCTGGAATCGAGTCGCCAAGTCGGTACCTATCACAGTACTGATTTTATTTTAGAGCCTGTCAAGAATACTGAGATTAACAGCAGAGGCGCCTGATCATATATGACAGCAGTACCCCATGCACGGAAAGAGAGTATACAAAATCGATTAACCAAAAAAGTAGAAATACACGATTAAACAAAGAAATCATAATCACGGTTAAAGAAAAAACTTAGAAATTCTTTTTAAACAGAAAATATAAAAAATTGATTAAACAAGGAATGAATAAATACTAGAAACAAAGAAAGTATAAACACACGATTAAACAAAAAACTATTAATACTCGATTAAACTAAGAAAGCATAAAAACACAATTAAACAAAGGAAATATAAATAAACTATTAAACAAAAAAGTATAAATACTTAATTAAACAAAGAAAATTAAAAAAGATAAAATAACTATAATGAAATTAAAAATAACGAAAGTAAATTATCGAAAAAAAATAATCACATCTAAGAAAAAAGTGTGTAAAATCAGTGAATAATTTGACAAAGTTCTATCGAAGACATAAAAATGAACTACGACAAATGAACAGCCTTTTTGATTTCGCTCATTCTTCTCAAGTCATGTAAAATTGTTTTGGTTTTATGTCCTTTTACTTGCAATATCAATTATCGTCTGTTGTCCTTTCATCTTTTTCCAGACTCATTATTGTTAAACTAAGATCTTGAGTCATTATACCATCAAAGTCTAGATGTTGAGGGCGGACGAAGAGGCAAATTGCTGAGGGTTCAAAGACTTGACTTTATCAATTTTTGTCTTTTGTCTTCATATTAAATTCAGAACATTCTTGTTGCATTTACATTTCTGTACCGCCCAAACGTTGTAATTCTGCCTACCGTCCCTTGATCTCACCATGTAGAACTTAACAATATGTTTAAAGGTTGTGTTGACATCGATCAGGTGGGGAAAAAGAAGACTTTTGAATTTGGGTATTGTTTAAAATCGAAGATGGTGGAATTTGTTGTAGTTTAATCGAAATTATACTATGGATTTATTACTTAGGTTAAAATGTTTGAGCGTCACTGTAAACACATGCAATCTTGTATCATACGAGGGTCATTCTATATATAAGGTGAATTTTTTGGTATTAAATTTTCATTTTAGGTGCCGACGGCTTTTTCCCCTTCAAATTCATGAAAAATAGCATTATTTCTGTGCAAATGTGGTTTACGGCCATATCACGTTGAATACACCGGATGTCACTCGATCACCGAAGTTAAGCAACTTTAAACCTGGTCGATACTTAGATGGGTAAACTCTTGGGAATACCAGGTGCTGTAAGCGTTTAGTGACGGATGTGTGTTGTGGTGCAGTGAATGAGCCGAGTTCGAATTCCAGTTGAATATCCTGCATTTCCTTAAGCACTGGTACGCTTGGGAAAGATATTAACCGTCCCTTCCCTCCAGTTATGGGTTAAATAAAAAGAGCTTGGGGACCCATCCTTAAAAAAACAAATCTCAATGAATCTTGGTACTCGAAAAGAAAGAAAAACTACTTGGTACTGTGCAAATGTATATGCTGGACTCAAATCAACAATTAGTTAATGAAGAAACCTACCTTTTTTATTTGAAGGTCTATAAAAAACGAACTATATCTCTTTTTCTCTCCCGTAACTCTCACGAAGTAATGAAATTAACTGCTGAATGACGTATTGCGTAGGAGAACAAATTCCGGTCAATTTTTGTTCGATTTTCTTCCTTTACTGAAACTTCCGGCGATGTACTTCCTGTAATGAATGTAATGCGCTATTGTATTTCTACGCTTATTACTTTCATTAAAGGAAGAAAATCGACCAAAAAATCGACCTAGATTTGTTGTCCTACACCGAAAGATATTCATGACTGCGTTAGAGTTGCGGGAGAGACAAAGTGCGAGATATATGTATATTTTTTTAATCATTTCACCCCGAGCAAGGCGGAAACGCCGCTGATGTACAGGGGGCTACATAAATGTAAAGAGATTAATTAGAAAAGAGTGAGGAGTTAGAAAGGAACAATAGAAAAGTTGAGAAAGCAGGTGCGATGACAGATACATAGGTGGAGAGAGAGGGAAGGTTATACGGGGGTGGGGAGTGAGCTAGAGTCCAGTGGTTAATAGATGAGTATTGACTTTGCATTTAAATTTCTGAAGGTTGTAGCCGTCAGGAAAGCAAGAATACGGGAGTGGAGTTCCACAGGCGGGAAGTGCGAGAGAATAAGCTGCAGGAGTAGAATTGTCGTCTGCATTTGGCTAACCTGACTGTGAATGGGTGGGACCCAGTTGCCAGTCTGGTTGCACGAGTAAACACCTGTTGAGGAGGCATCAGTGACTTAAGTTCGTCTGAGCAGAAGCCATGAAAGTATTTATAGAACAGACAAAGGGAGGCCACATTTCGACGATAGGGAAGTGGCTGCAGTCGAGCCGCCAGATCAGTACCTATCACATTACATACTCTCCTTTGGAGCCTGTCAAGAACACTGAGGAGAACGGCAGGGGTACCTGACCATAAATGGCAGCAGTACTCCATGCACTGACAGATGGTTGTCTTGTATATATGCAGGGTGGATTCAGGTGGAAAAAACATCCTGGATCGACATAGTGACCCAAACTTCTTAGCAGTAGATTTTGCAATGGATTCAATATGGTGGTTCCATTTGGAGTCTGAGTACAGGGTAAGTCCGAGGAGGCGTAGTGTATTACTCTCCAGGAGAATCACTTGGTCCATGCTTATTGGAAGCAGGAGAGGTTGCCTGTAATGGTTGACAGAAAACAGCTTGGTCTTAGATGAATACAAGTTGAAAAGCCACTTCTTGCCCCAGTTCACCACAGAGTGTAGATCCCGTTCAAGGTCAGCAGCGAGATTATGTCTGTCCGCCACGACAGGTTTCTTACTGGTGCGGGAGTATATTGTAGTGTCATCTGCGTAGATGCCTACTTGGGACTTGATCTCATCAGGGAGATCGTTGATGAAAACAAGGAAGAGCGTCGGGCCCAGGTTAGAGCCCTGTGGGACACCAGTATTCGTGCTGTAGGACGAAGAAGCATGCCCATTCAAAACGACATTCATTTTGCGGTTATTTAGAGAGAGACTGGATTAGGTCAAGCAGGCGACAGGTAATACCATAAACGCGTAGTTTGCATAGGAGGCCTTGGAGATGTCCAGCGCAAACGCGCGAGCCTCATCAGACTCATCAAGGGCCTGTAGCATGTACTCCGTTACGGTTGTTAGCAGGTCGGTGGTGGACCTGGCAAAGCGGAATCCATATTGCCTGTCGGAGAACTGTTTGTGGGCGGTGAGATGATGAACTATTTCAGCATTGATTATAGCCTCGAATACTTTCCCGAACATCGGTAGAAGACTGATAGGGTCCGAGGGTTCACCACAATCCTTAAATACAGGAACGACTGGAGAGAACTTCCAGCATGCAGGAAAGCAGGAAGCAGAAAGGCAGTAGTTAAATAGTTTAGAGAGGACAGGGGAAAGTTCAGGAGCACACCTCTTAAGGACTATCACCGGGATTCCATCGTCTCCATACGCCTTAGTGGGGTCGAGTTTTGAAATTACTCTGGATACTACTGTCGGGGTAATATATACGTCGTGCAGTTTGGCCTCAGTTCTAATAGAGAAGTCGGGTGGGTGTCGAATGTGGAGTTGGATGAGAATCTGTGGGCAAAGCACTCAGCTTTGTCCGCAGATGACGTGAGAACCTCAAATCCATGGATTAAAGGAGGTATTGAGGATTTCCTATTGTTGAGCACTCGTTTACAAATCTTCCAATAGTCCTTGGAGCTGAACTTGCGGTCAGCTATGTGCTGTCGCATTCTCTCAGAAAACAACTGTTTGGCGTCATTTAGGGTTCGCTTGCACTCATTGCGAGCAGATGTGAATAGGCGCCTATTGTGACTGTTTCCGGAATAGACGGAAGTAATGGTTCCTGTGGGCAATGGCGGCTGAGCAGGCCGGATAGAACCACGAAGAGGAATGAGGTTTTAAGCAATACTTCCTGGTCGATATGGAGGCATCAGTGCCAGTTTTCACCCATGACGAGACCTCAGAGGCACAGTCATCAACTGATAGGTCGAACACTTTTCCCAAGGGACGTCGCAGAGGAAATCGGAAAGGCATTCCCGTCAGCTTTTTGGCAGAGGTAGGAGGTCCTATAGGTAGGGAGCTCCTGGGGGGAGTGAGATTGGAAAGAAACTGAGAGACACTACAGCGTGGTCGGAGTTGCTGAGAGGGCAAAGTTGCGAGACTTGACAGGCGTCAGGCGCAGAGGTGAAACATATATCTAGCAGTGAGGAATGAACCGAGGGAGTGCTTGGGAAGCAAGTTGGGAAGTCCACCACTTGCGTAAGAGATTGGGAGATAGCAAAGTTCATGGCGTGAATGCCCGCTGGATCAGTAACGGCCTTTTCAAGCCACTCAGAGTGATAGGCATTGAGGTCTCCAAATACAAATATGTGGGCGAATGGGTGATAGGAAATAGCCTTATCTATGTCGTCAGCAATGCTATCTTGTAGCGAGCAGTCAGGAGAGGAGGGAGAACGGTAAAGAAAGAATAGGTAACTAACCGAACTGAGGAGAGACAGGCGGAGACATATGTATTGGTGGTCAGTAGGTTCGAGTGAAGTCACCCTAGCTATGGGGAGGTGTTCGCTGACATAGACACTCAGCCCATACATGTGGACAGTGGAATCCTTCCTTAAAAGGGGAAGATAACCAGGGATGAAGCGGTCAGAGGAGGGAATAGATGAGTTGAGGTTAGTTTCGCAGTTTGGGATTTTTATTTAGTTATTTATTCTGTTATGTGAAGCTATCCTGGCCAAGTTATCAGCAGCCACTTGTTACCCCATCCCGCTATGGTCTGTTCTTTGAATTCAAATTTACCAAACAGCTTAACACGATGTTGATTTTTGGGAAAAGCAAGAATTGAAGAGTGAAACTTTCTGAATTCAAATTTCCTGTGTTAAACTGTGAGGTAAGTTACGAATTATTTCTTAAATCTGTATTTTTCGTTTTTTTTTTGTTTTTTTCCTCACTTTTTGGCGTTCATGCTTCATTGGGACTTTAATTAAGTTAAAACTTAGTTAACTCTCCACTTTTGGAAGTTTGTGTTTTGTGTTGTTTTTCTTCTTTTTTTTAAATAGGAGTAGATAGGTCACACTATCGCCCGGTCAATACTCCTCCCACGTCTATTGAACTGGAGTAGAGGCTTGCCCCTTGTTTCATGTTTAGGATGTGGTTTCCGGCTTTTTCTTCTCTCTCTTCAGACCTTGGTATTGGTGCTTCCGTGAGTTTCCTGCGATCCGGCCGGTTGGTGGCAACGGCTCACCACTGCGAGGGTACCGGGTTGGCAGTTTCCTGGTTGCTGCTTCCGACTGGTACTTAGGAGCCCTAACTCTTGCGTAGCGTCAAGAGCGGCTGCTCTGATCAACAGTTGTATAATATCGGGGTTCTTGTAGTGCCATGTCGCGCATGGATAGGTGTCCCTGCAAGCGCTTTCGGTGGGCAACACCTTGTTGCAGCCCTAATTTTTTTCCTTTACTTTTTTTCCAAAGAATTTATTTATTTATGTTTTTTTTGTTTGTTTTTTTTTGCATATTGAAAAAAAAACTTTCAGAGTTTTAAAGATTAGCAAACAAGGCCGACCAAGAAGCATGCTCCAGGATTGAGCAGGGATATCAAGATTTTGGTTGCTGAAGGGTGCAAACCAGTTGAAATTCATAGGAGTATGTCGACTGTGTATGATTCTACATGTTTCAACCAAAAATGTCTACAAGTGGGTTAAATTGTTTGAAGAGGTTTGAAAGTGGCGATGATGTCAAATGTGCTGAGAACGATTGCCTGAGACATTAGTCAAAAAGATCTTTAGGCTGATGGAATACGGAAGCTTGTTAACAGAGGGGAAAAGTGTGTGACACTGTTCGGAGACTAAGTTGAAAAAAAATAAGTAAGCTTCTATTTGTATTAGAAGTCCTTCAACCGGAAAATGCACCTTATTTATTGAATGATCCTCGTATAAATAATTAGCTTTATATTAAAAGTTCCTATGAAAATTTATTAATTTTCTACACATCAAATGTTCAAGTAACATCGAAATAGATTTGTTCCTTTGTAACCGAACAAAAAAGAGAGCGAAACAGAGTTATTTCAAAAATTATAAATCAGAAAAGATGAAAGAACGAATGAAAAAGAGAAAAAGGGACCAAATTAAAAATGAAGAAAAAAATAGAAAATGAAGAAAGAATAAAGAAAATATACTGAATGAAATATTTCCAATAAATTACATGAACAGGTAAGAAAGAAAGAAGAAAGAAATCAATAATGCAAGAAAGAACAACTACAAAGAGATCAAGAACAAGAAAGAAAAGAAAAAATGAAAATAAAGAAAAAGATAAGGAAACAAAATAATGAATCAAATATTCGAATCGGATCAGTTCATATTAAGCCCTTGATGATTCCATATTTTATATTTACATACGATCTATCTCTGATTATATACTATAAATATAGCACACACATATATTTCTTCAGTAATGAATAAGAGCTCTCTAACTACTGGCATATGATACATCATACGCTAAAAATCTGTCTCCTTCTACCGAGCGCCCATAGCTCAGGGGTAGAATCGGCGACTGACGCTAGTTCGGTAGGGTTTCAATCCTGGGTAAAAAGCAATCGGGTGTCTCATCGTACTGATAAGTTGTAATACAGCAAATGACTATATATATATATATATATATATATATATATATGGTTAAATAAAATAAAGACAAAAGGATGACTGTATTTTAAATCGACTACGCTATTCGTCCTCTGATGGACTTTATCAAAGCAAAAAGACGAAATGATCTTTATTGTAAATTAGAAAAAAATGTTAGCAACCACAAAGACGCTCACAAATCAGACAAAAGATTAACAGAATATTTTAGTTTTTAGAATTTCTTCATGTGTAGTGCAATGTCACGATATATTAAAATGAAGGGAAATCATTTCTTTGAAAATGTATTTAACCATCCTGCCTTTAATCTCAAAGCAAAATTGAGTATATATATATATATATATATATATATTAGTAGCACTAGTGAGATTCATTGGAAAAAAAAACATTTTACATATCCTTGCATTTACATTTAACAGTTTTCGATACGTACTTATAATGTGTGTAGTTATTGTCCAGTCAATTTAGATGAAAACAGAAGTTTCTGGAGATTTCTTACATCGAACTTTCGTTATGAGTGTTAAGAAGCGATAAATATTATCGACGTGGCCTGAAAATCGAAATAGAGAAATCGAAATCTTTGTCAACCGTCGTGATGTCTGCTTGTCTGATACTGAGAGTGTCACGTGTTGGTGCATGGAAAAAGCAAAAAAAGTGGTAGGGCTGATTCTCATTGGTTTAGAAGGAGTAAATCTTATCATTGATAATTATAGTTATAATAATTTTTTGTTATAATTATTTTTGAGAGAATATTTAAGTTTATTTATTTATTTTTAAGCGGCACGGCACGCAAACTCGGATCGACGGACGCCAAAACGGGCTTAACGAAAGATTTTGAAAATATTAACAATTTGTTATCAGCTTAACATTTCTGATAATATTGTGGTTATATTCTGTGAAATTATATTTTTTTTATATAAAGAAAAAAATACTAAAAAAATAGAAACTGAAAAATTGCTGATATTAAGAAAAAGCTGTTTTATTTAGAAAGCTTCCAGATAACAACAAGCATTTCATGAAGTTCAGCGAATAAATTTCTAAACACTCTTAAAGTTTAAATATAGATCTAGTACTTTGAATATTTGGTATTAATTCTGAAATTAACCCAGTATAGCAGATACTACACCAAAATTGACGAAAGATCTAAGAAATATTATGCTAACCAAGTTTAAATAGCTTAACATATTCAATTATTTATTTACATTTTTAGACTGTTGTGCTCATCTCTATTGCGATATTTACGACGTTTTGGACGTTGTATTCTCAGACATTCAATTTTCAATATCCAATTTCAAACTAAACTTTTTATTTTGTTCACCGGGATACATTGTTCTAGTTCCATGTGTTTTGCTTCAGCAGCCGTTAGCTTTAACTTTAATTCAATTATCGAACTTATTCTTTCCATCTGCTCTAGCCATGCATTAAACTCACAACTTTAGGTTAATTCAGTGAATCCAACTAACGCTTTTATCAAGTTATCTGTCTTTGAAGGCATCAGTAAATAATTGCTGTTGATTTATAAATCTAATGCTTAAATAATCATTGTTTGGTAAATATTCGTTTTAGTTCCCGAAGGCTTTTATCCCTTCAAATTTTCCCCAAATAGCTTTATTTCCGTGCAAATGTATATGCTGAACTCAAATGAACAATTAGATAATGAAGAAATTTACTTTTTTTGATGTTAACGGCCACAAAAGAATTCCAACTTCTTCTAGAGCATTTTCTCCCCATTACCGGCTTACATTTGCTGCTGAATGGTTTTAGGCGTAGGAAGAAAATTTTGTCATATTTACTCCCTTTACTGCAAATTCTTTGCAGAAATTACTACGCGATTTTTTTTTCGGTACTCAATTTCAGCAGAATGTTTTTTTTTGGTAAACAATTTTTTTTTATACTTAATTTCAGAAGAAAATTAACTTTCAAATATATGAAAATCAATGGTAAGTGTTATTTTACTTAGCCTTAAAGTTAACTTACTTTTAAAAAAATCTATATTTTCATTTTTTTGAAAGTCAACTTTCGTCGGAAAAAAAATTAGTAAAACTACAATTATTACTTACTTTCATATATTTGAAAGTTAACTTTCTTTAAAAAAGTTCTATATTTTCATATATTTGAAAGGTAACTTTTGTCGGAATAAATGAAGTGAAACTACAATTATCACTTATTTTCAAATATATGAAAGTTAAATTTATTCTCAAATTAAGTAGACGCAACTTTCTTAAATTAATTGCCAAAACAAACAAAAAACAAAAAAAACACGCATACACGCAACTTTCTGCTGAAACTGAGTACCGAAAAAAAAACATCGCGTCGTAATTCCATCATAGACTTTTCAGTAAAGGAAGTAAATAGGCCGAAATTAGTTTCATCCGCCTAAAGTCATTCAGCAGTGAATAACTTATCAGTGTGCCAGTAGTGGCTGACAAAACGAGCGAGAAGAAATACGATCTTTTTTCTGGTCGTTAACATAAAAAAGGTAGGTTTCTTCAATATGTAATTGTTGATTTGAGTTCAGCATATAAATATGCCCGAAAACAAAGCTATTTTGGAAAACTTTGAAGGGATAAAGGCCTTCGGGACCTAAAACGAAAATTTACACAATGTTTTATCTGATATAACAAACTTATTGTTTTGTAATTGTTTTCTCTAGTGTTCCGTATACTTGTGCTTATATTGTACTAATTTCTATATTTGGTTGTATATCTGAAATTAACAGAAAACAATGGATGCAACAGAAGAAAAGTTCTAAGATATAATAAATGAAAAATATTTAAATAATACCATTTGCTATAACGTCGAATCTATATTTAATGCAATATAATATAAAAATCGCTAAACATGTCTCACCGCAGTTTCCTTATAAATATTTGTGTACATTAACTGAATTATGCTTAGGAGTATAGCTGAGAAGACTTGTTTGTTAAATAAAGGAATGCTTCTTTCTTAGTTTACCAACCAAGTTAATGGGGTATAATATATTTAGACGATTTACTCCTGTGTTGCCATATTCACGACGATTCGGTCATTGTACGCTCCGTGGATCTTCAGGTGAGTAGAATTTCTAACTGAACGTTCTTATCCATTCTTCGGGATAGATTGTTATAGCTATATGTGAAATCACTCTTTCTAATTTTACCTACCTTTAACTCATTTCCTTATAATTGTTGTTGATCTCTGCTGTAGATAGATCTCACAACGTTTTGCTTCTATTCACTGAATCAAAGCAAAGTTTTTATGTACTGGTCCATGTGCCACTGAGAACACTAGAGTATGAATTTTTAGGACTGTTAAACTTAATACCTCGGCAACTATTTTTAACAGAGCTCATATTACAATCTTGATGTTTTGTCATTGTTTTTCTCTAGCATTCCGATATTGTATTGATATCTATGATTGTCGGACTTAGAAGATATTTTGACCTAGCCTATGCACTGAGTCCTTAAGATTTTCGTACTTTGCAGTGTTGTTAACTATCTATTATTTTATAAATAAAGGGTCCAATTTTAAATTTCAATCACTTTAAGAAAATCGGAGGGTACAACAGCTGAAACGCCATGAATTTGTCAATACAGATCAGGACAACACTCCGAACAATATAAATAGTGTAAATAACTAAAATACTTAATTAATATGAATAGTGTAAATAATTAAAATACTTAATGTCAGAATAATATAAATAGTGTAAATAATTAAAATACTTAAGTAATATAAATAGTGTAAATAATTAAAATAATTAATATAAATAGTGTAAATAATTAAAATATTTAATTAATACAAATAGTGTAAATAATTAAAATACTTAATCGCAGAATAATATAAATAGTGTAAATAATTAAAATGCTTAATAATATAAATAGTGTAAATAATTAAAATACTTAATTAATAAAAATAGTGTAAATAATTAAAATACTTAATCTCAGAATAATATAGTGTAAATAATTAAAATGCTTAATAATATACATAGTGTAAATAATTAAAATAATTAATATAAATAGTGTAAATAATTAAAATACGTAATATCAGAATAATATAGTGTAAATAATTAAAATGTTTAATAATATAGTGTAAATAATTACAATACTTTATTAATGTAAATAGTGTAAATAATTAAAACACTTGATTAATATGAATAGTGTAAATAATTAAAATAATTAATATAAATAGTGTAAATAATTAAAATACTT
Source organism: Ascarosepion bandense (assembly GCA_037127315.1). Taxonomy (NCBI): domain Eukaryota; kingdom Metazoa; phylum Mollusca; class Cephalopoda; order Sepiida; family Sepiidae; genus Ascarosepion; species Ascarosepion bandense. The sequence goes on from JBBBDQ010000755.1 coordinate 444,331, forward strand.
AATCTCAGAATAATATCAATAGTGTAAATAATTAAAATGCTTAACAATATAAATAGTGTAAATAATTAAAATACTTAATTAATATAAATAGTGTAAATAATTAAAATAATTAATCTCAGAATAATATCAAAAATGTAAATAATTAAAATGCTTAATAATATAAATAGTGTAAATAATTAAAATAATTAATTAATACAAATAGTGTAAATAATTAAAATACTTAATCGCAGAATATTATAAATAGTGTAAATAATTAAAATGCTTAATAATATAAATAGTGTAAATAATTAAAATACTTAATTAATATAAATAGTGTAAATAATTAAAATACTTAATCTCAGAATAATATAGTGTAAATAATTAAAATGCTTAATAATATACATAGTGTAAATAATTAAAATAATTAATATAAATAGTGTAAATAATTAAAATACGTAACATCAGAATAATATAGTGTAAATAATTAAAATGTTTAATAATATAGTGTAAATAATTACAATACTTTATTAATGTAAATAGTGTAAATAATTAAAACACTTGATTAATATGAATAGTGTAAATAATTAAAATAATTAATATAAATAGTGTAAATAATTAAAATACTTAATCTCAGAATAATATCAATAGTGTAAATAATTAAAATGCTTAACAATATAAATAGTGTAAATAATTAAAATACTTAATTAATATAAATAGTGTAAATAATTAAAATAATTAATCTCAGAATAATATCAAAAATGTAAATAATTAAAATGCTTAATAATATAAATAGTGTAAATAATTAAAATAATTAATTAATACAAATAGTGTAAATAATTAAAATACTTAATCGCAGAATATTATAAATAGTGTAAATAATTAAAATGCTTAATAATATAAATAGTGTAAATAATTAAAATACTTAATTAATATAAATAGTGTAAATAATTAAAATACTTAATCTCAGAATAATATAGTGTAAATAATTAAAATGCTTAATAATATACATAGTGTAAATAATTAAAATAATTAATATAAATAGTGTAAATAATTAAAATACGTAACATCAGAATAATATAGTGTAAATAATTAAAATGTTTAATAATATAGTGTAAATAATTACAGTACTTTATTAATGTAAATATTGTAAATAATTAAAATACTTAATTAATATGAATAGTGTAAATAATTAAAATACTTAATTAATATAAATAGTGTAAATAATTAAAATACGTAATATCAGAATAATATCAATTGTGTAAATAATTAAAATGTTTAATAATATAGTGTCATTTATTAAAATACTTTATTAATGTAAATAGTGTAAATAATTAAAATACTTAATCTCAGAATAATATCAATAGTGTAAATAATTAAAATGCTTAATAATATAAATTGTGTAAAAAATTAAAATAATTAATATAAATAGTGTAAATAATTAAAATAATTATTTAATATAAATAATGTAAACAATTAAAATACTTAATTAATATAAATAGTGTATATAATTAAAATACTTAATTAATATAAATAGTGTAAATAATTAAAATACTTAATCTCAGAATAATATCAATAGTGTAAATAATTAAAATGCTTAATAATATAAATAGTGTAAATAATTAAAATAATTAATATAAATAGTGTAAATAATTAAAATACTTAATATCAGAATAATAACAATAGTGTGAATAATTAAAATGTTTAATAATATAAATAGTGTAAACAATTAAAATACTTAATTAATATAAATAGTGTAAATAATTAAAATACTTAATCTCAGAAATATGACGTCTATTTTATATTTATACAAGAGGAGAATTTTTAGCTACACAAAAATTCCATTTAATACTGCCAGATTTTTTTTTTAATTTTAAATATATTACTGAAAATACATTAAAGTGAAGAAAAGCCTGTTGAATTATACTAATAATAACGGTGAATATATAAAATAAGCCTTTTCTTTCATATTTGCTGATGTCAGCATATTCTTGCACACTTAACAATTTAAATATTAAAAAAAACCATAATATTATGTTATACTTGTAATAGAGCGAATTAATAAACTCTGTTGACAAATATTTCGAAGTACATTTGGGATAAAATCTTTCTATTTTAAACGAAATGAAGTTAATTTGGTTTTCGAATTGCCATGTTTGATAATCTTACTAGAAATTTGAAAATAAAATTATTAGTCAAAAGGCTAATCCTTCCAAGTTTAAAGAATTTAATGCATCACTTGGCACTCTATGGTATTATAAATTTTACAAGCAAAGCAAAATTCCACTCACTTTTCACCATAAAATATATGGAGTATTACTACCATATCTAGATATATTCTTCCCATTACATAATCTCCAGCTAACCCTGGGAAATGTTCTAACAGAAATTGGAAATTGCGATACAAAGATCCGACGGCGTATTGGCATGGTCAAGGATGCATTCTAATACCGGAGTAGACTATTGAGAAACAGGAAGATTTCATGGAAAGCAAACAAACGTGTACTGAACTGTTATGTGATATCTATCTTCCTTTATATTCTGTGAATTAACAGAAAAAAAATCCTCCTGAAATATGTGATTATTTCAAATTTAGAGTTTAAATATTCAATGGTAGATGTAGAATCAATATTGTTTTCCATATTGTCAAATCTGTCGAAAAGATCAATTTGAAAATTGTAGGAATGTAAACCGATAGTTTTTTTTTTGTAGATTTTCTGTAAACGTCCAACTGAAAATTGTTATTAGTTCTATGTAACATGATATTTAGGAAGGTTAAAATGTTTGATTCAAAGGTAAAATTTATCATGCGTTCGATGTTAGTTTTCTTAACAAGATCGGGTAAAACTGTGTTTTGTGGATATATTAACAAAGATGCGGTTCTGGGCATGACGGCTAACTGCATCAGTCAGCAAGGCCGCTGATTAGGAGGTTGTGAGAAGCATGGAACCACCTCTTAATTGCTGTTGTTCTCAGGTCTACCCTGACCCGGAGTGGTAGTAACTGTTAAGGTCCCAGCTATGGGCAAATAAGTAACCTCGAAACTGAGGTCAAAATACTATGACAGTATAAAAATACACTTTTATAAAAATATATACGTAAAAATATACTTTTATGAAAAATATACATTTTTGAAGAAAAAAATATTACCACCAATATATTTCTGAAGGGAAAATTATTACCACAACACATTTTTGAAGGAAAAAAATATTCTCAGCAAAGCATTTTTAATAAAAAATTAGAAAACATTTTCAGTTTTCTAAAATAAACAATAAAAAAAACATTCATTAAAAGGTAACTAAATCAACCTTTCCACTATAAGCGAACGTTAAAAAAATTACTTTAAAACCCCAACCTTTTATCATTGAATAACCCACAGGGGTTGATATGCCATTAAACAAACCGGAAATTCAAAAACAGAGAATCATCTAGGCATCTAAAGTAATAAGAATTTTGTGATGGATTTTTTTAAGTGAACACTTTCCGGAAATTAAAAATAAATAAACAATCTAAAAAGCCACTACTAGGAGACACCATCGTTATGCCAAATGTTTGTCTTAATTAAAGTTAATTCCAATTGTAAACTTACCGAGATTTTGTTTTCTACTGTGAGGAAATAATTGAAGTAAAATGGTTGTGTGTTAAGTTTTTTTTAATCAATCAGCCAACGATTTTATCCACTAGTCCATGCGTCCTTTTTAAATAAAAAACTGAGATAGCCACAGGTTTCGTACGTGGAATTAGAACAATCCACCACCCGTGGAAAAAGTTCCAAGCAATATAAAATAATGAATAACAGAGTATCGTAGCATGCAACGACCTAAATATTATGACTGTGACAGGTAACAGTAAAAATGAGTTCGAAAAGTACAAATAGTATATATATATATATATACTAGCAGAATAGCACGGCGTTGCTCGAGTGCATCAAAACTAATCTATGATCCTGGAGCTCAGACTCTTTGGACGTTGGCACGAAAGACTAAAAAAGCAATAGTTGTTTCCAGTTAAAGCGAAACCGTAGATTGAAAGAAAAATGCATGGGTTTCAGTCAAATTTTAATTTCCTGGTATTGATATCAAATAAGTCTTTTCGTTGTAAACAGAATTCTGAATGATAAATAAGTCCTCTGAGTAAATGGTATCATGGCTGAGGCTAAGAACTACAATTATACCCACTTAGAGCCAAACCCGAAGCAAAAACTAAAGTAAAAGGGTTGAAAAATCGATTTTGATCAGAACCTGTATCTTGCCTTTTATATATATATATATATATATATATATATATATATATATATACATATATATTATCGATTTTCTGCACTATTGTAAGAACTGCAACATTGAAACTTTTGAATATCGTTTCTTATGTTTTTGCCTATGAGGGTATCAAATTTGATTAAAATTGAACCACTCCATCTATAACCCGATTTTTTCGATTTTCGAATTCCGATATTTATCGGGCGCATCTCGACACAAAACCAAGCTAAGAACACTTGCAGATGCTTATAGTACAACTGTGTAAATTTCCAAGGAAATCGGTTCAGCCGTTTCGGAGTCTATAGATAACGGACACACACACACACACAAAGTTCCATTTATAAATACATTCATATATATATATATATATATATATATATATATATATATATATATATATATAATATATTTTATATGTATATATAAATAGATTTTATATAAATGTGTGTTTGTAAGACAGGCGGTAGTAAAATGAGACTGAATAATGCAAATAATCTAAACAGTTCTATATATGCCTGGGTTTGTGTTTGAAAGTACGTTTGCCAAATAAAAACTAATTTGTAACCCTATATCCATAATTTTATCCAATTGTTCAATAACTTATTTGTTCATTCGTAAAACGCAATTAAATTTCATAAAGAGTTCGTCTTATAATTTTGTGAAAGTTTTTTTTAAATATATATAGCGAGAGTGAGAGAGCGGAATTGAAATAGACTAGAAACAGATAGACCTACTGACAGATATTACAGTTATTTATGTCTTTGGTGTAATACAAGCAAAAGGTTAATGAGGAATCTTAGTGTATTTCTAATGTTACAGATCATCCAATAAACTAACATTTAAGAAGAGGACATATCAACGTGAGTCACAAGTGCTAAAATGAAAGTGAAACTAGAAATGTATCGAGTTACCTCCATCACATTAAACCCATACGAATAAAGATATTTCTCTGTAATTACTTAAAATCAATCTATCTTAGCATTGATTAACATAACGTCTGTAAATGACCCTTCATCTTCTCCTCCGCTTTTGGAGGTGTTTACATGAATAATCACGACTTACTCCTAATTACTTTGCCGCGTAAAAGAAAATATGTGCTTCTTCATGATTTATCAAATCAAAGTTTTTGTTTGATGGAAAAAGCTTTCCTCAATCTTTGCGTTCAACTCGCTTTCTTACTAATTACTCGCGTTTTTTTCCGACTTCTCGTTTTCTTGTCGAATGTTACATTTGCGAAATTATTTTTTATTGCATTGCGATACTTTCGCTAGTATAATTCTAACTTCCTCTCTTCCATCATGTTATATATAAATCCTGTCTTCATACAGTCTGTACAACAGAAGAAAATATAATCAAAACTTAACATATCTGAAGAGGAACAGTTTTATTCTGGAACATGAACATGTTTCTGTAGTGATATTTTGGTTTTATAATCCACTGTATTAACAATAATACAATATTAAGCTTTATTCCGTATCAAGCACTCTTTATAAAAGTAAATGCATGAAGAGTGTTCTTCGTGTTCTTTCACATTTTGTAATATATATATATATATATATATATATATATATATTATAAATTATATTGTAGAACATGCACAAATTTTTTTTTAGATATCCACTATAAATAGTACATTTGTTCCGAACATTTTGCGAATACAGGCAGGGCTTATTTTTTGTCGAATATCTAGCAACTTCTTTATCCTATTTGCATTTACAAGTGACAAAAATGTTTAATTTAGAAATATTATTCTTTTAAAACATTGAACTCAAATGATTCCTCAAAACATACATATCGATTCCAAATAATCAGAAATACATGAATAGCCAAATCAGTAAAAATGTAGCACTCACTGCTACTCAACAGCTTCTTTTCTCGCACTTCCTGCCAGTAGAACTATATTCCATAGACTTGCTAACTTGATAGATACATCCACGAGTTTAAATGCAACGTCAATTGCCGTCACTTATCTCCTTGACTCTTATTCTTCTTTTATCTTTGCTCCGACATATCCTGTATCTTGTTCTTCTCCTTTTTCGCTCTAATCTCACGTAGCTTTCTTTAGTATTCCTATCCTTCTTTTGACACTTATCCGACACCCCGTGTAACCTGTTCCGCTTTCATTTTGCTTTCCTCTCATGTAGCTCCTTGGTCGCCAGTGACACTACTGCCTTTCATGGAGTGAAACCATTATAAAAATATATACAAAACGAGAATTCTCATATATTTACAAGACCTGAATTCATAAATAACTTTAAAATACATAAGCCCGGTACGTACACACAATTGTCTGAGTGATAGATATAATCTGAGCTTAATAGAAAAAATTGGATAAAAGAAAAAAATGGGATTAACTAAATCTCTTTCGCTAACTTTACCTATTCCTTGAAGGTGTGAATTTAATTCTTTCATCCTTATTTTGCCATCCCATTTGTTACATTAACTATTAACTATTAACATGTTTATTGATACTGGTTAGAATTTAATTTTATAAACATGATAACCCTTAAGTTTATTCTCACTGTTTAACCTTGAACATTCATGCAAGTTGCCTGATCTGCTTCACTCCAAAACTCGATCAACTAAACATTATAGATACTATTTAAAACCTCCATTCTGTTTTTGCCGCTTTCATGTTTCTAAACATAGCTTTACTTCCGGTCTAACGCGAATTTCTTCATTATACTTCTTAGTGGGACCTGATGAAGAACGCTTTTGAGAGCCAATATAATATATATATATATATATATATATATATATATATATATATATATATATATATATATCCGAGTGAATAAGGAAAAAAGAACAAATAATACAACGTCGAAAACATTAATTTAAAAAAGTGCTCGATATATAATATATACCGCTGTGAATATTTATTACAAATTATATTTTAGAACATGTACAGAATGTTTTTATATATCCACTACAATAAGTCATTTGTTTTGACATTGGAACTACAATGTCTCATCAGACGGTGTGGACAGGAATGGAGTGCCTCTTTTCTTATATTTCAACTCCTCTAAGAAATCCCAACGATATAGTCTAGTCTCAAGATAATAAAAACTTACTGCTAATGTTAAATCTGTCTATAAAATTAATCAACCATATTTACTACCCACACCACTTTCTTCAAGTTTCTAACGGTCAATCCACAAGACTTATTCCCTTATCACTAACCCTCACCAACATCTCACACACGACTGACCAACTATAAGAAAAGAGACTTTCCATTCCTGTCCACACCGGCTGATGAGACATTGTAGTTTCAATGTCGAAACAAATGTACTATTTGTAGTGGATATCTAAAAAAATTTTTGTACATGTTCAACAATATAATTTATAATAAATAAATAAATAAATAAATATATATATATATATATATATATATATATATATATATATATATATATATTACAAAATGTGAAAGAACACGAAGAACACTCTTCATGCATTTACTTTTATAAAGAGTGCTTGATACGGAATAAAGCTTAATATTGTATTATTGTTAATACAATAGATTATAAAAGCATAATATCACTACAGAAACATGTTCATGTTCCAGAACAAAACTGTTCCTCTTCAGAAATGTTAAAATAAATCGTTTTTACGATTTAATTTTTTAAAACATAAGATGAATTTCTGGTTATTTAGAAAGTTACGGAGTGGTAGTAGGAGGCAATGGATTTAGCTGTGTCAAAATGTTTCTTTTATAACCCATAGTAATAAAAAAATTACAATATATATATATATATATATATATATATATATATATATATATATATCCCAAGTCACCACATAATTAAACGCTTATAAATCCAGAATTCATTTCGGCAGTTGTAAAAAACTGGCTTGTCAGACCGAGAAAATCAAATTTTATCTTTCACTCAAAATATTTTAAAAAATGTAGAGAAAAAATATGGTGGTTGAAAAAGAGATGGGCATACATTTAAACAGGAAGGGTCACAAAAGTAGGAATACGTACCCAAAAACACACATACACACAAAAAAATGTTAGGAAAAAACTATATACACACACAAAATAGGAGATGAGTGATATGCATATACAAAAGAAACCCGGACAAATATAATTTGAATGGGCCATATAAGCACACAATAAGAACACGCAATAACATTAGACAAAAATAAAAATAAAAGTAAACAAACTAAAGGAACGAAAAAAATCTTGTAAAGAGAGATAAAGAAAACGGAAACAGATATTACGCAACAGTTACAAAAATCTCGTATTACAAACATTTAAAAAGTATATTAAAAGAATTAACATTTTCATTATATACATTGTACGGACTATTTACCTCATCTTTACTGACATTTTTACGAAATTTTGGTTGTTGTATGGCCCGGCCTTCTTTGGATGCTGGAACTTTCGATTCCACAGTCTAATCAAAGCTAAATGATGTATTATATGCACAAAATTAGAAATTGTGTATGTAAGGCTTGATTTATCTTCTATTAGACTGTGAAATCATTCCTGGTTAAGTGGTTTAATACGCACTAGATAAATTGGTGACTTCCCCTATGCTGTTAGGGGTAGCAGGTTCGAATCCTGCAGAATGACACATATATTCGTAACAGAATTTCTCATAAATAATTAGGCCGCTAGAAATAAATATATAAATATACTGTTTGCTGAAAAACAGAATATCTACTCAGTTATGAGTACCGATTTAAAATACTGTTCAAAAATTCATTCGCATACAAGACTGTTTCAGCGTATCAAATATCATAAGTACAGCTTACTGCTTCGAGCCAGGATTGAAATTAGACTGATTCGATAGCAATCACCTGTTCTATCCCTATCGAGGCACAGCGAAAAAATGAAGGTCTTAGTGTGTTATAAACATAATGTAAACAAACGTCAATTGTCAAGAGTGTTCAATTCATTTGATAAAGAGCAATTCGCTAATACAAGTGAGTAGCTATTGTTTTCTGAATATCTACTATTTCTCCAGTTTGTCGAATCGACGGATGAGATCGAGCATGTGTTTCTTTCATCATGGCATCAGAAAATAGAAAAATATTCTGTATATTTTCGTAATTCCTAATTTACATCATCCAGGTATTCTTGCTCGTTCAAATTTTTCTTCTCTTGTTCTTCTTGACAGTTTGTAATATTTACCAATTCAGTTAGTGCCATATAATTACACATATTTATTAGATAGCCTCCACAGGATTTCTCTTTTTTCCATCGGCCTTAGTGATTCCCAAATACTGCTTCTTGACAAAATACAAAGGAGGATCTGTAACGTGGTTGATACTGACTTGGCAGACCGGCTGCAGCCGCTCTCACACCGGCGTGATGTAGCTTCCCTGTGCCTCTTCTACAAGTACTTTCATGGCTTCTGCTCCGATGAGCTTAGATCACTGGTGCCGCCTAAGCAGGAATTTACACGAGATACTAGATTGGCAACTAGGTCCCACCCTTTTACAGTTAAACAAATAAGATGTAACCGTAAATTCTACTCCAACAGCTTCTTTTCTCGCGCTTCCCGCCTGTGGAACTCCCTTCCACAAGTCTGCTTTCCCGACAGTTACAATCTCCAGGTGTTTAAATGTAGGGTCAATAGACACCTCCCTTCACACTAACTCCCAACTATTCTCAGAACACTCTCATCTACCCAACCCTCATTCTCGGTATCCTCACCCGCCTATCACCCACCCTATGTTATTTCCTATATTTAACCAGCCTTTCTCCACTCTACGTAGCCCCCTGCACAGTAGTGGCAGTGACATGCCTTGCTCGGGGTGAAACGCTTATAAAAAAAAAAAACTGTGCGTATTCCATTCTAATTATCCGTTAAATGAATCAGAATTTTTTGTTTGTGAATGTAATATGCCTTTCGTAATTATTTAGATTTTACTTACAGTTTACTCGTTACTGAAATTTTCATTCTATAATATTCAGCTGTAAGTTGATTCACATATCTATCGCATTATCTGGTAGAATATGACCAACATATGCCTAGAAGTTTAAATATGACAAAGCACTTGAGCACGCTCTACTTTGTTTCTAATGACAATATTACGAACCGCAGTTAAGCAACGTTGAGCCTGACCAGTACTTAAATGGGTGACCGCTTTGGAATACCAGAACCGTTTAGTGTCGGATGTGCCTTGTAATGCAGTTGATGTCGGCTCGGAAAGAGAAATCGATGTGCCGATTTCGAATTCCAGTTGAATACCCTGCATTCACTTAAGCACTGGCACCCTTGGGAAAGGTATTAATCCGTCCCTTCCCTTCATTTATGGGATAAATAATAGGGCAGTACTTGGGGACCCTGCCCTTAAAAACAAATACCAATAAATCTTGGTACTCGAAAAAAAATGTATTACTAGACACAAAACTTATATAAAAACAACAATAAATTGTTGAAAGAAAAATGTTATACCAGCAATAAATAAATAAAATTTAGATGGCAATAAATGACCCGCCGAGGTGTTGATATGCCATAAAACAAAAACAACCAACATTATTACGAGTCATTTTTATGTTTTTATGTTATCCAATTTCAGTCACAAATTCCGTCGTCTACTAATACAATATAAATTTAATTTTACCGTACCTGTTTCTTATTGATGTATTCAATTATTAGCACACGTTTTGTCTCTATTGATGGCAATCATATGTTCTGATTTCGTACAGTTATTAATTACTTACCAATAATTTATTGAAAACTGAAATAAACACACTGTTCTAATTTTTGCATTTAAAAATCTTTTCCCTTTTTTCTTCGAGGTAGTTGCTATTATTATAGAATGCTGGAAATGATGTATAGAGCTGGTTAATGTTTCTTTGATTCGGTCTTGTGACAGACTTAACCGAACTCCCTACAGCTTACAGGACTTATGCAGAGTTATCATCATCATAAGGTTTTTCATCAGAACGTTTGTTGTCGTCAGTTTGGAATATGTGGAATTGTATGGAATAGCGTAAAAAGAATAAAATATACATTTTGCATTTTAAAATAGAAATTTATTAAAAGAAGGACTAACCTTAGTTGTAGAACTTCATGTTCGATGAGAAAGTTAAGTGTATCAAGAGTTCGTACAAAATGATCTAGTAGTAATTATGGCAGTTTTACAGATTGCGGCAGCCAGGATCAAAATAGTGAGAGATTGGTTGGAGAGCCTCGAGGGCGGGTCAGTATCGCGAATTCAACAGAGGGTTTTAAGAATTTTGAAGCGTCATAAATCCCTACCACATCTAGTTATACGACCGGCTAAGACTTACCGAAGAGGAACGCTGAGGGAACGTGCAGTATGCGTTCCTATGCGCCATTCCTCTTACTACCTTTTAGAATCTAATTTACGATCTAAACGAATAGCATAAATAAATAAACATTTACGTTGATATTGTTTTATGTAGTGGCTTTGGAATCCAAACATTACACAAAACGCAGCTTCTTCTTCTTCTTCTTCTTCTTCTTCTTCTTCTTCTATGTGCCCTGACCCTTCAGGACTTTGAAAGATCATGGTTCTCCACGTCTCCCTATCGCTTGTGGCTTTTAGTAATTTTGCTCCTGTTACACATCGCAACCTCCGTTCCGTCATCCACCTGATCAGGCCCTGCAAATATGTTATCCGCTGCCTTCCTCTGTCTCTTTATCCTTCTATCTGGCCTGTCAGTATCAGGTTCTCCAGGCTCTCCTTCCTTATTGCATGTTCCAAGAACTTCAGTTGTCTCTCCCTGATGCTCAGTATTAATTTCCTTTTTGTTGCCATTCTTTCCAACACCTTATCGTTGCTTGCATGCTCTGTCCACGATATCCGCAGCATCCTTCTGTAGAACCACACTAACGCTGCTTGATGTTTTGTCCTCAATTTTGATGATATTGTCTAGCATTTACTCCCGTACCAGGCATTAATTACAAGGCCGATTAGACCAAAAGTGGAGCATTACTGAACTTACCTGGACGGGAGCAGCATAACCCTTACGTTCTACATATAATATTCATCATATTAGTTAACATAATGGTGTGGAGCTGGGGAAAGTTGCATTTCAAAATGTGTAGCTTCTTTCTCACTGACGCAATGTAACAAGCCTATTGCTACTCTGTTACACTTTCTGTGGGAAAGTTCTCATGAGCAACATTCTTTAGTTTCACTATTTCAGGTGTTTATATCTCCGATATTACCATCATTACCTCCGGGTTATAAATGTAAGGAGCTGCAACCGCGTGAAAAAGACGCCATTTAATAAGCTTAGCTCATACGTGACACTAGGCCGAAAATGAGGAAAAGTAAAGGAAGATTGAAGTAACTAATCAGTCGTAAATGCTGTAGCAATACAAGCTTCATAACCATTACACCAGGTCGAAGTGCTTATCGATACTCTCTGTCGAAGTGCTCAGAAAAGTCCATGTCAGAATGCACCGCATTAATACTCGTTAAAGTGTTTACTATTACACCACGTAGAACGGCTAACAATTAAAACACGTTGTAGTGCTTACTGTTATACCACGTCGAAGTGCTTACCATTAAAACACATTGAAGTGCTCACTATTACAACATGTCGAAGTGCTCACCATTAAAACACGTGGAAGTGTTTCGTTTTTGAGCACGTCAAAGCGCTCACCATTGAAACATCTTGAAGTGGTTACTGTTACACCAGGTGGACGTTCTCACCATTAAAATACGTTGTAGTGCTTACTGTTATACCACGTCGAAGTGCTTACCATTAAAACACAATTAAGTCCTTACTATTACAACATGTCGAAGTGCTCACCATTAAAACACTTGGAAGTGTTTCGTGTTAGAGCACGTCAAAGCGCTCACCATTTAAAAACATCTTGAAGTATTTACTGTTACACCACGTGGAAGTGCTCACTATTAAAATACGTTGTAGCGCTTACTGTTATACCACGTCGAAGTGCTTACCATTAAAACACATTGAAGTTCTCACTATTACAACATGTCAAAGTGCTCACCATTTAAACTCGTTGCAGTGTTTACTATTACAAAATGCTCTTCATTATAACACGTAAAAACGCTTGCCATTACTCCACGTCGAAATGCTTCCGATTAACACACGTTGAAGTGCTTATTATTAAATCGTGTCGAAGTGCACATAATTACTCCACGTCAAAATACTAGCCATTACACAATGTCGAAGTTCTCACTAGTACACTACATTGAAGTACACTACCAGTAAACTACGTCGAAATGCTCACCATTGTAACACGTCGATGTGCTCATCAATAAACTACGTCGAAGGTCTCTCCATGTGTTTTCCAGAATCATAAATTTTTTAATTCAAGGGTAAATTTTTATCTGTCCTGGTCATTCTCATCATCTTCATTCTCTAACATCACATATTGCACACATACTCCAACCTACGCCCATATCAGGGTGAAACATTGGTTCGAGTCTGATCTCCAGAGACAGCACTTATGTAAATATAAAAAATGTAGTCAGGCCTGGCTATTGCGTTCAACCATGTGATAGTCGATAGTTTTTGTTGAATTATTTCACTTTATTTACATTTATTTATGCTTCGCACTGCACTCTGAATGTCCGAAAAATGTATAGACACTTTAAATAATTGTTTAAATCGGTGTTTATTAAAATAGATATCATTTTCAAAGTTAAATAGAATCTACAAACATCATTTTACTGTTTCGTTAATGCATGTTTTCATACTGACGTCAGTTCTGGTCCAAGCACTGCTGACAACGCAAAGCAATGGTATCACAAACATCACGAAACAATTCGTTTCGTATTTGCGTGCACTGCCCTTTTAATGCCTGCTCTCAGTTCAGCGAATATTGCAGCCTTGTTTTTCGCAGATTTGTATTTTAGGTTTCCCTATATTATAGTCTAGTGGTGTTATGTCTTGTAAACGCCGAGATCTTCTACGAAACCCCTTCGTCCAATCTATCTGTGTATCAATATTTTAGTAAAGAAAGATATAACATTAAAACTACTGACCTTCATGGTGCTTTCTAATGTTTGACATATCTAATGCTTGATTGTTGCATTTTGTGAAGACAGTTTTAGAACACGCTGTATTTATAATGCAAATATGAATATGTAACTTGAAATATATATATTTCAAGCTATAAAGCTTATTTAGTAGATACTTGAATTTGACTTGCTCTCGCTTTTAAGTGCTGTCTCTGATTTGAGCATTTTTATCAATAATGGAGCATGCCTTAAAATTATATTGTTATCATTTATATATATATATATATATATATATATATATATATATATATACTACCGGTCATAATTATGAGGCCACCCCAGTTTTTTTTTGTTTTTTTTGTAAAGAAGTTATAGATTTCATACTATTTTTAGTATTTATTACCAAATGAAAATAGAAGGTTTCTTTTGTTATTATTACTATGCAACATTTTACAAGGCAATTATTATATATTTATAAATTCATCTGATGTACATGTTACTGGGCAATATTAACAAAAGAATCATTCTTTGTTCATTTACGATTTTTCAATTGGCAATAACATATTATAATAATAGGATGTAATACAACATTTTTTAAAACGCAGGTGTGGCATAATAACTACGGCCTGTAGGGTATACATATATCATCCTATGTATATAACTCTAGTAAGAGCTTCTTGTACTGAAAACGGGTGGTTATTAATATGAACCTGATGATTGCATAAAACATGAATTTCGGTGTCATGTTATAGACATAGTGTAATATGTATGTTTATGAAAAACTTAATGACTGCTTCTTTATTTTAGACCCTCCTGATATGTAAGGCTTTAATTTAGCTAATTACATGTAAATTAGTCTAAAGAATGCGATGACCTTGGGACTGAAATTGAGGATAAAAGAGACTGTTGCCAATCGAAGGTGACATCGTTATCTATAATTATGTTTATATATATTCTCTGTATCTCTGATGTTATATATATATATATATATATATATATATATATAAATGTGTGTGTTTGTATATATATATATATATATATATATATACACACACATTTTAGTCAAAAATACAAAAATGCTCACTCGTACACACAGTAAAAAGAACCTTCAGATATTGGAAGCCATCTACATTAAATCAAAACTACCCACACTTAATAAAATCACGTGTGACGTCATAGAACCGCATTACAAATTTACGAAATGCGTTTGTTATTTTGTAACTGTTATCGTTGCTTAGCAAAGTTTTATGTCAACACAAGATGAAAACGTTTTTGATGGTGGACTTTTTATGTTAAATTTCCTGTAACCTCTTTGAAGATGGCTTATCTGAACCGAAAGCTTAGAACCAATTAATAAAAGAGTATCCAAATGTTGGAGAACTTTTGTCTTTATTTAAAACCTGAAATTAAAGCCAAAATACAATGTTTAGAACGGTTCATGATTAAACATAATAGACATTCATTGTCTCTTATATTTAACAGTATATGTTTAGAAAAAAATATATATATGTTATTGTATCATTGATAATTAAATACAAAGGAGGTGATAGTGAAAAATTATCATCTAATAAACCGTCACTGTTCATCCGTTTTCTGTTATTTAAATGTTATATATTTTTTCGGTAATTCTCTTAATGTGCAAGTAAAATTATTCACTTTTACTTTTATTTCTCAAGTGTTTTTTCTTATCTTTTTTATATATACTCTTTTGCATAGGAGTTACTCTCACCCATTTATTTTCATTAGTTTTTTACTCTCTTTTTTTCTTAGTACACATTCCCTTTCCTTTTTCTCTCTTGGCATCCATTTACCATTTTTTAATCTCTTTGACGCCAGATAAAACCCTGAAACATGGATAAACTACTCAAAGCAATCAAACTTCCTAACTTAAGTGGACAACTCTTAGCGAAAAAGCGTACACACAGGTTTGGGTTGTGGCAGCGTATCTGTAAAGATTTACACAGACAATATGATTTCCTTTTGCCATCTAAAAATATTTTGGGCACTTTCCCATCAGCCAGTTAGAGACCCACTGCAACGCAATAGAACAACACGGAAGTAAATGGAGTCCCGAGGCACACAAATGGAAACCTAAGCCGGTAAGTGAAATTGCCAAATATACAAAAGTTTGAATAAAAATAAATAAAATGTAAATACAGGAAAATTTTCATGACTTTTTTTTATTTATGTTTGTAAGTATCCATTATTATTATTATTATTATTATTATTATTATTATTATTATTATTATTATTATTATTAGTATTATTATTATTATTATTATTATCTCTGAAATGGTAGTGTTTACCTGTTTGGGAACATGCCTGTCTAAAATATATTATCACAATTTAGCGACCTAAAAATTTTAATAAAACTATCTGTAAAGTATTAATATATATTAGCGGAACCCGTGGAATTTTCACGCACGGATAATTATGATTTCCTAGAAAAAATTTACTTTGTCATACTACAAATGATAGAAACGTTTTCAAACACAAAGGTATAAGATAATAAAATAGCCATAAAACTGAGTTTAATTTTATTAAAATATCTAAAAATATTAATATCTATAGAAGTTACTTTATTATGAGAGATTTTGAATGAGAAAATGTTTTTTTTATTACTGAAAAATCATGGCTTCTATATTGATTGTATACATTTTTATCAAAATTTTTAAAAAAAATAATTTAGAAAATAATTTCCTTCAGTGGTGAAGTATTACTGATAGTTTCATTAAAATCCGACAATGATTTGATTTTTGCGAGAATTTCCAAATTAATGTGTTTGTCTCCGAAAAGAAAGTGTGTGATGCAATCATACGTTTCCATTGTAAAACCGTCATAAAGTTTCTTTTGCCGCTAACTAAAATCAAAACAAAACATTCTAACAAAATTTCAAATATGTTAGAAAAGATTATTTTTTTAAAATATTTAAAGTTACATTAAAGGCTTCTGTGTCCAATGTAAACAAAAAAGACCAACTGAGTAATGGCCAAGGGTGTAGAGGCTAGAAGTTTTGTTAATAAATCTCGGGATACTACAACAAACTTACCTATTTTTACTATATTGTACAGTACGCACATATATACACACATACACAATTACTCTATAAACACCAGCTTAAGCTGCTATTGATACGATAATGTTATAAGCTTTCCCCTCCTACTGTCTCACTCTTTACTACCCTTCCGTTTGGCAAAGGTGAGCGAAAGGCTGAGAAGAGTAAAAAGATAGAAAGGGAAAGAAAAGCTCGTGTAGAGAGTGTGGTGTAACGGACGGAGGAACTAAGTAACTAAGGAAGGAACAAAGAGAATCTAAATCTAAACTTATTTATAAATGGAACTTTGTGTGTGGGTATGGGTGTGTGCCTGTCTATGTGTGTATGTGTCCGTTACCTATAGACTCCGAAACGGCTGAACCGATTTTCTTGAAAATTTACACAGTTATACTTTAAGCGTCTGCGAGTGTTCTTAGCTAGGTTTGTGTCGCGGTACCCCCAAAATATCGAAAATTGTTAATAAAAAAAAAATTAGGTTATAGAAGGAGAGGTCCGATTTTAATCAGATTTGATACACACATAGACAAAGACATAAGAAACGATATTCAGAAGTTTTAAGTTTGCATTTCTTACAAGAGTACAGAAAATCGATTATATATATATATATATATATATATATATATATAAGCTTTCATTACACCCGAGCAACGCCGGGTTATACTGCTAGTTATAATATAGTTATAAATACACAGTGTTAATACTAAGAAAAACAAAAACATTCTCTGGAAAATCGTAACTACGGAATGTATAAAAACAAAGATGGAGAAGAGAAACAAATAATCATTGGATTGAAAAAGGAGAGTACAAGAATATGTATTAGTCATTAGTGAAGGTGATCGAGTGGTTACTATTAAAGCGGCTACAAGTGAAAAGAAATCGGACGATCTTCTGCGTATCTCATATTGTTTAGATTGCGGTCGCCACTCACGATTACTGCAAAACTTCTAGAGCTCTCAGAATTGTCTCGCTGTATAAGTTTAGAAGTCTGGTAAGAAGACACATCTTTGTCTTAAACCACTCTCTATCATTGTGTATCTGCTGAACACGTTTCTGTTGTGCATCCAAGTAGTTTACTGATAGTAAATATTCTTGATTACTTTAAGGTCTTCCCTGAATATTTCAAGGTTGCCGAACGTCATTATCGGGTTTTTGTGCCATACTTTGTCGAATGAAATCGATGAAACACAGGTTCACGTTCTCCTGCAATTCTATTGCCCCTTATGATCATATTCTAAGCATGAATATTGTGTTCCTTGTTCAAATGTCATTGACGAAACCGTACTGTTCTTGTCCTATTTACGGTCTGATTCAGAGGATTGTTCTATTTATCGGAATATGGAGAATGAAGTTTGTTATCTGATCTCATTAAACTGATTGTTCGGTGGTGTTCACATTTCTTTGCACCTGGCTTCTTGGGCAGTACTATGAAAATTCACCTGCATAGGTATCCTTGGATTTTGCAGCATTTGTGGATGTAATTTATAATTTTTGTAATTTTGTCTATGCCGGAATCATGTAAAGCTGCCAAAATATCTATTATGATTCCGTCTGATCCTGCAGATTTGGGGCCAATCAAATACTAATCTTTAATTTATGAAGTTTAGGTACTATAGCAAAGATTCTTTTACGAAAAGTTAGTATAGAATCATCTATAGAAATGACACAGGTAAGAACGGCGGGAAAGTTACTGAAGCCTAGATTCCTGGTCAGGGCCAATAATATAACAGATACTTCTTTTGATTTTATAAAGAATCTCTAGATGAACAGCGTATCATATTTGGCAGCAATGTGCAAACGAATTGAGAAATTCAGATTTATATGTACGTAGATACTGAAAATAGAAAATTGTCTATGGCAAACCAACTTTCATAGTAATAGACACAGCAATGGATTCAATATATATTCATTTTAAGTACATTTTTAAAGAGAAGGTCGTTAAACAAAAATCCTCATTATATAAATGTAAACCCAATAGTTCCTCACATCTGACAATGTACAAACCTTTTTGCTGACCAACATTTTAAAATATTCTCCTCCTTGTACATTGACGAATGCATATCTTTAACAGAAAAACTGTTCAATATATTCCCGTCTATGACTGTCTATGAATGTCTATGACAAACGAACATTCTTACAAATAGACACAGCAATGGATTAAATATATTTTCATTTTAAGTACATTTTTAAAGAGAAGGTCGTTAAACAAAAATTGTCATTATTTATGAGTAAACCCAATAGTTTCTCACATTTGACAATGTACACATTTCTTGTTGACCAAATTTTGAAAACATTCTTCTCCTTGTACATTAGCGAATGCATGCCTTTAACAGGAAAACTCTTCAATATATTCCCTGAAGAATCAGGACATGACACACAAGTAAATGTTGCATTCGAAAACATTGAAAGAAAATAAAAGGAAACAACGAGAATGGAAGAAATAAGCGTAAATGTAAAACAAAACACGAATTTCTAGGAACAGAGAAAATATACAGCATAAACGTCGAGTGGTTTCCAAACTGAAACAACGTATTGCTGAAAAAATTACCGTGTCTTCTGGTTCAATCTAGTCACATCATTCATGTGAGCCTAACATAGCAATTACGCAAATGTCTAAAAAAAAATGAAGCGAACTTCGAATCGATGGCAGGACGAAAAACTACGCTGATATAGGAAAGGAACAATTCCAAACATCTACATAGCGATAACATGGTTACCAATAATGTTGTAAATTCTAAAAGCACAAATAACTAAAGGAAACTTTGAGTCGTTTCAAGGCCAATGACTATTACTTGATGAATAGAAAGAATTCTCAAGAGAAAGAATAACAACACTTTCTATTCTATAAAACAATAAAAACAGGAAGTTTAAACGAGAAAAAAGTAACCTGAAGTTAGCATGACAACACATTAAAAGATGTATAACATGAGGAAAACTACGGTATAATTGAATAACTCAGTAATGGCATAAAAAGAAAGTGTATAAACTTTTATAAAATATTAAATAGAAAATTATAAATTACAACTTACCTTAAATGGAGGCGTCAGTGATGCATCTTTTCTTTCATGAATGAAGTCAAGAAAATTCGCATATCATTCAGAAATTCAGTTTAACGTCTACCATAGATAACATTCCTCTGGGTTAATTTTTTGTTATATTTGCATTGTTTTATTTGTCTAAGGGTACATCAAATCTTCATGGGTTATTTAATCTCGAAATTTCATTTTCATGGAGATAATAAAATATGATATATATTATTCTGCTTTCACAATAGAAAACATGTTAGATAATACTCAATTTTGCGCATATACCTGCTTGTGTAGACATAAATACTAGAGGCAGTGATATGTGTATTTTATGTTATAGCTTTGCTGAAGTTATGTTTTGGAATTACGGGTGAATAATTTATAGGGTACTTTATGGATTATTATTTGTCTATACTTATTAGATGCAGTATTATTTACATGATTTACACTGTGAACTGTCGACCTAATCTTTATTGACATATTTACGACGTTACTGTTTACTGGTAAAAATGCTTACTGAAACATTATAAATCTCTCAAAATTCATACACTGATGTCCTCAAAGAAAATGGCCTAGTGGGTATAGGGGTTAGTTAAAAGTGACCTGACCCAAAAAGTTGTTTCCTCAATACCTGGCTACAGCAGTGGTGAACAAATAACTTAGAGATTTGAGTTAAAGGAGGTTAATTATAACTTATCTGGAAGCGCCATCGCGCAAAGAATGAGAATAATAGATCCTAGTGATTGAAATAAAGGATTCAGTTCAATATTCCTTGCAGAGATTAAAGCCGAAACGTTGTAAGCATGGCAATAAAGATGAGGGAAACTGTCCAAACGGTGTAAATAATGTATATAGATTAATGTCATGAAATATGTAATTCGTATTCTTTTTAGTTAATTAATTGTTTAGTTGTATACTAATATATATATATATATATATATATATATATATATATATATATTTAATCATTTCACCCCGAGCAAGGCGGAAACGCCACTGATGTGCAGGGGGTTACATAAATGTAAAAAGATTAATTAGAAAAGAGTGAGGAGTACAAACTAGTTAGAAAGGAACAACAGAAACCTGAGAAAGCAGGTGCGATGATAGATACATAGGTGGAGAGAAAGGGAAGGTTATAAAGGGGAGGGGAGAGAGCTAGAGTCCAGTGGTTAGTAGATGAGTATTGACTTTGCATTTAAATTTCTGGAGGTTGTAGCCGTCGGGAAAGCAAGAATACGGGAGCGAGTTCCACGGGCGGGAAGTGCGACAGAGGAAGCTGCAGGAGTAGAATTGTCGGAAGTGCGAGAGAGAGATTACAGCAAAATCTAAAGATATCGTATGCAATTTTATGGGACAACAGAAGCAATATTCCAGGTCGTTTATTTTATAGAAAGTAAATCCTACAATTTCATAGCATTTTGTTCTTGTTTTGAGTTTCAATACTCCTGTATAGATTGATCCCTAAAAGATCTACTATCCCGAGCCAGGATAGAAATGGAAACAACAGCAATGAAAACGTTTTTCTATGCTCCTCGAAACCAACACTCTCACAATCAGAGACATTACTGTCGTATATAGTTTATCGTCATACACAAGACAAACCTGGTTTAGCATTGACGTATGAAAATCCTGCCATTCACATGGCAAATTTTCAAGATATATTCCAGCAAAAAATTATTGTCTATAACACCAGTAAATATTGGAGACACAACGCTGCAGTTACAACAGCGTTCTCAATATCACATGTGGTTTCTATACGTATATTATCATTGCTTTCTTTTGGGGATCACCCCTTTTTGCACATGAGAATTGACTCGCCTTATGTGTACATATAATCCTGCCTACAGAGAACGGGTAGTAGTAGTAGTAGTAGTAGTAATAGTAGTAGTAGTAGTAGTAGTAAAGAACAGTTGAGTAGTTGTACAGCAGCTTAGTTGTTCAGTAAGTTAATGCATATTAAGTTGAAGCTGTTTTGGAAATAGACTCATTACCTGGACATCCCTCTACCCTAGAAGAGTGTATATATTGATTCCTACTAACAGTATTCCTAGTATTCCTGAATTGATTAACCCGTGTTTCATTTGTATATTTTTGTTCGGTATAACTTAAATTTTCAATCTCCATCTTCTTGTTGTTTTGCATAAAGTCTCATAACTCGGAGAAAATCTCTTCATTAAAAAACTCTATATATTGATTTCTACTAACAAAATACCTGTATTCCTGAATTGATTAACCCTTGTTCGAGTTTGTATATTTTTGTTCAATATATCTTACATTTTCTATCTCCATCTCTTCATTTGTGTTTATTATTTTGTGTAGGTTCTCAACCAGAGTCCACAACACTTCCCAAAGCATATTCTTTCATTGACCTAAGTAACATTTTCTAGATTATTACTACACATAGTCATTTTTGTTATCTCTTTGTCATCTGTTTCCTCAGACATATTCTTTTATTGGCCTAAGTAACATTTTCTATATTATTACTACACATAATCATTTTTGTTATCTCTTTGTCATCTGTTTCCTCGGACACATATTCTTTTATTGGCCTAAGTAACATTTTCTATATTATTACTACACATAGTCATTTTTGTTATCTCTTTGTCATCTGTTTCCTCAGACATATTCTTTTATTGGCCTAAGTAACATTTTCTATATTATTACTACACATAGTCATTTTTGTTATCTCTTTGTCATCTGTTTCCTCGGACACATATTCTTTTATTGGCCTAAGTAACATTTTCTATATTATTACTACACATAGTCATTTTTGTTATCTCTTTGTCATCTGTTTCCTCAGACATATACTTTTATTGGCCTAAGTAACATTTTCTACGTTATAACTACACATAGTCATTTTTGTTATCTCTTTGTCATCTGTTTCCTCAGACATATTCTTTTATTGGCCTAAGTAACATTTTCTATGTTATTACTACACATAGTCATTTTTGTTATCTCTTTGTCATCTGTTTCCTCGGACACATATTCTTTTATTGGCCTAAGTAACATTTTCTATATTATTACTACACATAGTCATTTTTGTTATCTCTTTGTCATCTGTTTCCTCAGACATATTCTTTTATTGGCCTAAGTAACATTTTCTACGTTATAACTACACATAGTCATTTTTGTTATCTCTTTGTCATCTGTTTCCTCAGACATATTCTTTTATTGGCCTAAGTAATATTTTCTACGTTATAACTACACATAGTCATTTTTGTTATCTCTTTGTCATCTGTTTCCTCAGACATATTCTTTTATTGGCCTAAGTAACATTTTCTACGTTATAACTACACATAGTCATTTTTGTTATCTCTATGTCATCTGTTTTCTTGGACACATATTCTTTTATTAGCCTAAGTAACATTTTCTCCATTATTATTACACAAAATCATTTTTTAATGTCTTTGTCATCTGTTTCCTCGGACGCATATTCTCTTTTTTGGAAGGTTCTGCTGATTTTAATTGTAACGTAGTTACTCCTTTTTAAAATAACATGAGACTTGCATTTTCTTATTTAACATTAATCTGATATTTCATAATTTACACTCAGCCAGTCTGCAGAGTAAGACAACATTGTCGTCTTACGCCCCGACAAGCGAAAGGTATATTTCAGTTTATAAGAATGTACGCAAATAACTTCTGGTACACTTTTTCATATATCCACCAGTTTACTATTCCTGTTCTTACACTTGCATATCTGGATGTAGAATGCGAGGTCACATTCTTCTGAATTTGGTGGCTCGAACCGTTCTTATATTAAACGTCAAACTGTACTTGGCTTCTTTTTACAGTAAGGTGAGAAATCTTAGTGCAGTACATATTCAGGATTAATACCTCCCCACGTGGGCTGTTTAACAGATTGTCGATCACTTTTTAGACAAGCTGCCAGTTTTACCTCATCCTGCCGATTAAACTTAAATTAGTAATAAACACATGTATTATCAGAATAGTGACGGATTTGAAAGTTAATGACATTTGGAATTTCATTAATAAAATTAAAGAAACAATGTATATCCAAGGATATAGACACCCGAAAAGTGCAAAACAAGCCAAAAGAGTTGCCCTTCAAGACACCTTTCTTTTTGCGGATTGATCAGAAAAATTGTATTAAATCAGAAATTCTTGCCGAAATACCGTATCCTTTCAACATGTGAAACCGATCAGTAAACACTTATCCGATAAGCTTTAGGCCTCGCTTCGCCATTTTTAACAAAATCTTTCAGCAATAGCCGTTCAAGCGTCAGTTGATGTAAAGAGGCAAAAGCCATATTGTTTCTCTGATTGATGGCTCTACAAGATGAGATATGTAACCAATTCGTTGTAGATTATAACTTTTTCTCCTGTACCAAGAAGACTGTTAAAAGAATTAAACGAGCCGCTTTTGTTCTGAAGATTACAACTACATAAGACAATTCCGAAGAAACAGGAAAATGAGAAACAGAAATGACTTTATTGTAAGGTTTAAGGAGAACATGAGTATATATATTAAGATTTACACGAATACCATTGCGTTTTCACGTGGCCGTCAAGTTTAGATATGACATGGTTATATGTACATCAAACAGTAGAGACACTGTTATAAGTGTAAAGAATGCAAATATTATCGAAAAGAGACAAGATTAGAACTGGAATTAATTTACACGAGCAAGATAATTAAAAGTATAATGCCTTTGACAGAACAAGTGTCCACCGAAAAAGTTTTCTCCAAAATGGAGAGAGAATATTGTTCTATTCTTAATATCAGAAAGTGTCACTATAAATTTCTAGGAAAAATAAAAAGGAAAGTGGTTTTATAGAATAAACAACGAGTAACCTACTTATAAAGTATACACAAATAAAATACAGTAATTAGAAGGACATATAATTAAAACATTTAGAGATAGGAAAATGAACGTGAAGTATTGCAACATATAAACGAACAAGAATGAGAATTCACAGAACGTAATTAATAAACCAAATGTAGTTATCAGAAAATATCTTTTATTTTTATCTATAACCAAAAATTTGAAATGCGAAATTTATCAGACAGGGTAAATTTGCCATGGGAATAGGGTAGAATTGTACTTGTAACTCATAATTTCTCTTGCAAAGCAAAATACGACTTACTTTAATTTGAAAGACATCGTATGATATTGATTATCGCCATTTTTCAAAAACATTTCTCGCCTTAGAGAAATCATTGTTGCTATTAATTTCTTCAATCATTGGACGCACTCAACGATCTCCAGCGTTTCTTTGTCGCGGTTTAGCCTCGATTAACGGAGAAAGGAATGCGAAATGAAACATTAATATGTATTTGCAGCTTTGATGAGATCCTTTGTCATTCTTTTTAGTTCTTAACAAACAATGAGTCACATCGTAAAGAAACGAATGAATTAGTTTCACTAGTGGAATACAAGACACGAAAAGAGATTAATGGAAAGGAAACATTCGAGAGAATAGGATCCTTTTCGCGGTAAGTTTCCGGTTGGCAAGTCCATGGAAAATAGTTAAATTGGATGTTTATCGAATTAAAACTGTTTACATAACAGAGAACAGGAAGAGCAATTGCAGAAGAACGTTAGAAGCTCTGGAGTTACCGAAAGAATAGCGGCATAGAGAAAAATCCTGAAACTCTTACGACGATTGTATTTTAGCAATAGTGTACTTAGAAGGCGGTATGTAGGAACAAATTTCGGCAATACTTGTTCACTATGTTCAATATTATTTTCTAAGCTTAAGCATTATCTCCATTTTTCCCATGTGTTACGGATTGAAAAGGATCAGAAAATTATGCAAACATGTACGTTCATTCTCGTAAAAAACGACGTGTCAAAGAACAGTCTTTTTTTATTATTATTATTATCATGATTCTGTTTTCATTACTTCTGCCTTAAAGAGAAGTTATTGTATTCGGTTACATTTGCTGTTTGTTTGTGTTTCTGTCTGTTCGTGGTCTAGATATCTCAAGCCCCGTTGGATGGGTTCGGATGAAATTTCGTGAATTGTTGATCTTATACCTAGAAAAAATGATTAAATTTTGCGTTCAATCCTGTGTTGGGAAAATTTATTTGGTTTATTTTTCCACTAATATTTTGGTTTATTTTTCCACTAATATTTTAATATATTTATGTGTTTCTGTCTAATCGTGGTCTAGATATCTCAAGCCCCGTTGGATGGGTTCGGATGAAATTTCGTAAATTGTTGATCTTATACCTAGAACAAAATGATTAAATTTTGCGTTTGTGTTGGGAAAATTTATTTGGTTTATTTTTCCACTAATATTTTGGTTTATTTTTCCACTAATATTTTGGTTTATTTTTCCACTAATATTTTGGTTTATTTTTCCACTAATATTTTTCATGTGTTACCTCTCCTAGATTGTTTCACATCATTATATTTTCAGAACGCACTTCCTTTTTAATAATAGTAAATCTTGTTAAACACGGAAATGGTGTCTGTATTTTCTTAGCGGAGGTGTGCGATCTGTGATTGCTCTAGTTTTAACTACCTTTACTCTTTGGCAATGCTTCAGTCAGTTATGTTCTATACATAATACACGCTTGGGCGATCATGTCTAAAAACATGACTGACTAGGCCGAAAATGTTGTTGTAACAGATACCATTATTTTGCATGGTAAACTGGTTGCCAACCAAATCTATAGAATTCGATCAGGTTCTTCTATTTAACTCATAGGAGGGAGAAGCAAGAGATTTATATCTATTCTTAGGGTATTTGTGATGTCAATTAAAATTCGAATGCGACTCTTCGATTTCTCGGGCCGAGCCGATAGCCGATGCGCCACATCCTAAATAATGATTAGTGTTAAAATAAATAGTAATCATATGAAGTTCTTTTTTATTTTATTTCTTCTTGAGAATTAACTGAAAAAAGCTATTTATTTGTTAGATTGTTCCTTTAAACAACTTATTATATTTTGCATTGTATTGATGGGCAAACAATTACCAAATGGCAATTAATTCGAACTCTGTAAAAACTTAAACAATAAATATTTAGTGATAGATTGTGCAAATATTTTAATATTTTAATATTTATAAATATATGAATAAAT
Source organism: Ascarosepion bandense (assembly GCA_037127315.1). NCBI lineage: Eukaryota > Metazoa > Mollusca > Cephalopoda > Sepiida > Sepiidae > Ascarosepion > Ascarosepion bandense. The sequence continues at coordinate 471,626 of JBBBDQ010000755.1, forward strand.
ATTTGTATACCTATTTTCGTCATAAATTTGTAAACGATAAATATTGCTTTACATTAATCTTGACTGGTTTGGTTTATTTTGTTTACCGACATATAACAATTAATTATATTTTATAAGTGCACACAAACTTTATAGACAACAGCTATATAAATTAATAAATATATATATATTATGCTAGGTCTATAGCACGACCCGGAGCGTCATTCAGTCCAGCTGAACAATTCTAGATATTAATTTTTAGTTTCTGTTTTCGTGTAGGACCTTATAAATTATAAATCTCGGGTGGAATATTTTGATATATTAAAGGCATTTTTGGGGGAGTTTATACAGATACTTAAACATGAAAATGGAAACAAATAACATAGAAAGTATGACAAAAGTAAAATTGAAAAGAAATCTTAGAGGCAGATTTTAGATGTAAATTTTATGCAAGCCTACTCATGCCTTTTTTAATTTACTGGCACTGGAAATATATATATATATATATATATATTAATAAACAAACAAACACAGACATAAATAAGGTTTATTTTTATAGTGTTTTACGGTCTGTTATTTGGGGACTTCTTGTGGTGCGGTGATTTTTAGCACTTTAAAGAAGACTGTATTCTATAAACTTTTAAGCTTTGCTCCACGCCGTGCCGCTTTTTTTTTGAACGCATTGACATTGAGTATTTTTTTTCTGAAATGGGAAAATCATTTTCGTCTTATTATATTTTTTCCTCTTGGCTTTCTTTTGCATCTTGGTATTTTAGGTTGACCCTACCCCTGGGTGAGTTCAGTTAGTGGCAACACAGACAATTTTTTACCATCTTAAGCTTGCCCGGGTCGATAAGTAACATTTATTTTTTATTTACATCTACCGACTTCCTGATGACTGAATTCAGTGCATGAAACTGTAGTCGAGGTCGGTCATTTTTACGGGTATTAGTATATTATAAATATCATATTTTGCAACCTTAATAGCATCAAAGATTTTTCTTCCTAGTACGGAATTATTAGGAGGCTCTCTTTCAGTTGCTGATTTCCCCAAGTATATATATATATATATATAACACAAAATGAACAATGAAAAAAATAATTAGTTAAGAAATAAATGGCAGAATAATTAATAATTGATTAAACAAATATAAAATTTTGGTTAGTTAGCAGTTTTAAGATTAGGTGTTTTAAGATTAAATCAGTCTCCTATTATATATATATATATATATATATATATATATATATATATATATATATATATCTGTCTGGGGATGACTATAGTATTTACGCTCTCACACCCTGATTAAGCATTCTGGATGTGTGGCAGACTTTGTAAACAGTAGCTACTCCGGCATTTGCGCACCGCTCATTCGATAAGTAATTCGAACACTCTAGCCATTGGGCATGTTTATACGTGCAAAAAGGCTTCTACTGGACGCTCATGGCCTAGGGGTAGAATTGCCGACTGACGCCAGTTCGGTCGGGTTTCGATCCTGGGTTAAGAAGCGACCGGAGTCTAAGCCGTACTGATGAGCTGTAATACAGCAAAACAGGTCTGTCAACAGATGAGTATAGTATAGTATAGTATAGTATAGTATAGTATATATATATATATATATATGCACACACACACACACACACACACACACACACATATATATATATATATATATATATATATATATATATATATATATATATATTCCTACGTTTATGGAACGACTTGGAGTTTCATGTATTATTTACTCGTCAGGTGCATATTTCAAAGTGATGATTGCATAAAGCAGGATGATATGTATATTTAATATTATTATAAATAAATTGCGTCTAGAGATTATTTGCAAGTTATGAATGTTTTAATGTTAAATGTCCTATTATGATGTTGTTTAGAGTCTACTTAATATTATTAACCTAGATATATAGTGATAGAGAAGACTATTGTTTTTTGTTGCAAAAAATTTAACTGAGTTAAAAAACAGACTAATTCGACTGTCAGTATTTTATTTGCAACTATATATTTTGATACTTTTACATTATTATACCATGTAAAACTAATGTAAAAAATAATATGAAAAGATTTTAGAACAAATTCCACAATTTCTTAATGGAAAAACATTAAAAAACATTTTATTTTGAAAATAAAATATATATTAACAGAAATAATAATAACTTCCTAAAATTTATTACGCAAATGCTCCTTTTTTTACAACGACTCTCAGCAGCCTATTGTCAATATCTGATGTTAGATTTGCAATTTTAGCGGCTGGTAAGTTGTTGGCAGCAACGTTAACTGCCTCCAAAATGTCACACTTGCTGTTGAATTGCCATCCATTAGAATAAACATCTCTCTTGAGGATGTCCCACAGGTTCTCAATGGGATTCAATTGACAGCTGTTTGAAGGCAAGTCTATGAGAGAATCTTCAACAAATTCCTTTTCGTTGAACCAGGAGATGGTAAACTTTGATGCATGACTTGGTGCGTTTTCTTGCATAAAGATGATAGATCTACCCTTGGCTAAAGACTGGTTATTAAGCCATTCAAAGAAATATTGTTCTAGAAAATCCCAGCAACTTTTGGACTTCATTTTAACCCCGTCTTTCACTTTATATGGACCCAGGAGCTTATTACCAATAATCCCAGCCCATATCATAATCCCACCGCCGTCTTGTTGAGGTTTAGAAATTTTTCTTGAGTCATGTTGCTTGCACACCCATCATCGAGCCCATGCATCGGGCCAATCGAGGGTGATCCTTGATTTGTCTGTAAAAAGCACTTTACTGAAATCAGTTTTCATGTATTTCTTTGACCACTGCAATCTTCTTTCCTCGTGTTTTTTTGTTAAAATGGGTTTCTTTTTTCAATTTTATTATCAGCAAACTTCCATAATGCTTTACACCTTGTTTGCCGTGACACCATAGGAGCTTCAGTGGCCTCAAATATGAACGCACTTGACGCATTTGGGTTTCTTATTAATTCTCTTCGGATATATGATAGATCTCGCTTTGTTAAATTCTTGAATTCAACCCGAGACTTTTTTTCCTTGGTAGAATTCTTGTTTGACATATTTTCTTGAGTGTTCGATGTTCCCTTTTCAAATCCTTAGAAATTTAAAGCGAAGACTTTCCTTTGCTAATTTCTTTGATTATATAGTTCTTTTCATTCATTGTTAGTTCTTTTTACGAGCCATAATGCTAAATTCTTGACACTGCAAATTGCTATAATTACTGAAAAAATACTAAATATTAATATAAAATTGAAAATTGGAACTTAATTGCTTTCCTGATCACACGCTATACATAGTAGTACAAATTATTTTATTGGATAACACATATCTATGAATTTTACATAAAATATTTGATAATAGCTCGTATTACATATGATCTCTAGACGCAGTTTATATTAAAGGCTCTCTTCATACATTGAACACTGATTTATTAACATCTAAATAATAATATTATACGTCATGTGAGCTGTTGATATTGCATTAGTCGAGCCATGGCTCCCCGTAAATCGTGTGGGTGTAAAATAATCTCATTGGTTAAACGGTTTGAATCGGATACATCCCCCAAGAGGATTGGGGATGACTATAAAAATGGAGACTCAGCGAGAAAAATCAAATTTTGGGAAATATTTTAACGCAACAAAGACCAAACGACCCCCTCCCAACGTCCTCCGCCACGTCGCACTGTTTTTCGGTTCTCTGTGAAAATTTTGATAAAGGCTAAAGAGACGTGTTTTTTATCTGGCGAATTGACAGCCTGATTATTTTTAAAAATTCAAAGCATTGATCATTTTAATGGAACTTAGAAAGGACTTATCTGTATTTGAAGATTAAAAAGATCTTCTCTCCGTTGTAAACTTGAACTTCGAAAATTGTATTTTCTGCTTTTGTAATTACTCATTTTTTTATTATTATAAAGACTTTCTTTCGTAACTCATCCAGGCGTATTCGAACTTATTGCGTTATTTCATTTTTTTTTTTTTTTGTGCCGTAATTATTTTATTTTAACCACAATGGTCCGGTCTGGATATGCTAAAAATAGGCTACAGGGTTTGCACAGCGTGACTCTCTGAGATCAAAAAACAGCGTGGGTAGTATGTTCGTTGTTGTAATAGAAGTTTTAAGGACCAGCTACTGTGACGAGATCATCAAGACTGGCGGACCGAAAGCGTCGACTTAACTGCTGCCGTTTCGAAAGCATCATCGTAGCAGGCTCCGTTTGTTACAGGTATTAGTCCGTCTTGTCCGTCCAGTTATGGGTTAAATAACAGGACATAATGAGTTATATAGCCTTGTTTGGCGACCAGTCTACCGCAGAAAATAATGGCAAGCTAGTGCAAGATAATCTTCTGCTCAGTCAGTCATGTCTTATTCGAGACATGTTCGCCCAAAGCATGTATCCTGTATGGCACGTAACTGATTTGCAATGTTAATGTGCGTTGTGGTGTAATAGACATCGACACGGTATTAGAAATCGGTAGATCCGAGTTCGAATTCTAGCTGAATTCGTTAGAATCACCAAAGCGCAAATTCAATTCGGAAAGGTAGCAATTTATATCTTCACCCTCCCACCTAATTTTGGCTAAATAGCAGGACAGACTGAGTTCTGTATTCTTGGTTCGCAATGAAATGGTAACCTAGTGCGGGAAATACTTCTGCCGAGCCAATTATGGTACGAAAGACATACATCCCGTATTGCACTTAACTGATACTTATATGTACGTAATTTATTTGTGTGTGTGTGTGTGTGTGTGTGTGTGTGTGTGTGTGTGTGTGTGTGTGTTTGTATATAATATTTATTAACATTACATATGTGATCGCAGTTAACGGAAAATTTTCAATTATTATTTAAAAATGTAGCATTAATTCTCATGCAATCTGTATTACTTTTAATTTTATTTGCCTCAATCGTGGATTTTTCTTTTCAATATTACTCGGGCAAAATTCAGACTCCGGAACTCATACGTGTTCTTGCATATGAACCCAGTAATATACAGGAAAAATCTGGAGAATTATTTCAACAAGTAAAAAAATTACTATAAAAAAGACAACTATAACGAACATTTTTACTAGCGGCCAAACGGAACTATTTTTAACACGAACACCTTAATTCGAATATATTGCTATTTTATAGCTAGTTGTTCAGCATTTTATAATTGTTGTTTCAAATCACAACAGTTTAGAACAGTGCATTCGTAATTATTACGTTTATGTTTTCTTTAGTTCCATTTCAACACGCAAGGTCGCCATACTCCGCATTGTTCATTTTCTTTTTACCAACGGTTGGTTTTTTTAAATAATATTCTTCATTATTACACATATTTTCATTAATATTTTATTGTATTATTCATATATGTTATTAGATTATTATATATATATATATATATATATATATATTATAAGCGTTTCACCCCGAGCAAGGCATGTCACTGCCACTACTGCGCAGGGGGCTACATAGAGTGCAGAAAGGATGATTAAATATAGGAAATGTCAGAGGTTGGGTGATAGGCGGGTAAGGATACCGAGAATGAGGGTTGGGTAGATGAGAGTGTTCTGAGAATAATTGGGAGTTAGAGTGATAAGAGGTGTCTATTGACCCTACATTTAAACACCTGGAGATTGTAGCTGTCGTGAAAGCAGACTTGTGGAATGGAGTTCCACAGGCGGGAAGCGCGAGAAAAGAAGCTGTTGGAGTAGAATTTACGGTTACATCTTATCTGTTTAACTGTAAAAGGATGGGACCTAGTTGCTAATCTAGTATCCCGTGTAAATTCCTGCTTAGGCGGCACCATTGCTCTAAGTTCATCGGAGCATAATATATATAATTTAACGGAACTTGGTTATCAACAACCGAACAATTTGAAATGATATGTTTGAACATTATTTTTGATCGATAGTCATATTTAAGTTGATATTCTCTTTTTTTTAAAAATTAAACAGTATTGTATATTTATATCTACCGGCCTGAGTATTTCCGATGAATTTTTATTACGAAAATGTGTAATCCTGCCGAATGACACACATTTTCGTAATAAAAATGTATCTTAAATAATCAGGTAGATATAAATATATAATACTGTTTAATTAAAAAAACAGAATATCTACTTGAATATGAGTATCGATCAAAATAATGTTCAAACGAATCATTTCATATATATATATACACACACAATAATTATTATTAGCTATTGTATCTTTTTGGTCTGACGAGCAGCTTTCTTTAAGCTGTGAAATGCGTATTACACATGAAATTGTAGAATATTTATAAAATTTTTATCTAAACATTATATATATATATATATATATATATAAAGATATATATATATATATATATATATATATATATATATATATGTATGTATGTATGTATGTATAGATGTCCAGTCCGTAAACGTTGAGGATAATCCAACAAGCTTTTCGTCTTTCTCTTTTGTTTCTTCTTATTTTTATTTTTATTTTATTTTCATTTTTAATCTTCTATTTTTATTCTTTTCTTCAGTTAAAGAAAATGCTTATTCCGGCAAAATCTTTTGTACCAAACGGAAGGAATATTGTAAAGTCTGATGAAATGAGCTAATTAAGCTCATAGAAATTAATTATAATTTATAACCAATTTAAATGATGTGCTGAGTTTTCCTTTATATATCGATGTTCTCGACAGAAAAAAAAAACAAAAAGGTTTTCAAAGTTATCGATACTAAATTGGTATACTGATCAAAGTCACATTCCTACCACCATGACATGGCTTTACTCTGTTCGTGTGTAGTTATTAATGACAGTTGTTCGAATGCTCGCTCCTTCACGATACACCGACCGCATTGATTTGAACGTAATACCAGATTGGCTAAGTCAAGAATGTGTATTCTCACTAGATCTATTCGACCTATATAGCGAGACCATTCGGATAGCCTTAAAAGTCCATCCACGATTCGTCATTGGTGGCCTCAATCTGAACAATATAAGATACAAAAATAATACAGTACTGAGAGCTGATGCAAAAAAGATACTACTAGACTTCTCAAACACACTTTTCTAAGGATTTTTCTGCGACAGTGAAAAATCTTATATCTATCTACTATCTATCTAGCTATCAATAAAAAAAGTTTGTTCATGAAGAAAAAGTAGAAGCAGAATGTCAGCTGAAATAACATTTAGACATTCTTTTCAAAAATATACAACTGCAATAAATGTTCAATTCAAGTGAAGTTAATTTCTAAAGTAACTAGCAGTATATCCCGGTGTTGCTCGGGCGTAATGAAAGCTTTAAAACTAATCCATGGTCCTGGAGCTCTGACTCTTTGAACATTGGCATGAAAGACTAAAAAGCAATAGTTGTTTCCAGTTAAAGCGACATCGTAGACTGAAAGAAAAATGAATGGATGTAAGTCAAATTTTGATTTCCTGGTATCGATATCAAATAAGTTTTTTTCGTCGTAAACTGAATTTTGAAGGCTATGTAAGTCTTCTGAGTAAATGGTAGCATGGCTGAGACTAAGAACTGCAATTACACCTACTTAGAGCCAAACCCGAAAAAAAACTAAAATAAAAGGGCTGAAAAATATACAGACATACAGGCAGATAAACAGACACACACAAACATCTTGCATTATATATATATATATATATATATATATATATTATCGATTTTCTGCACTATAGTAAAAACTGCAATCTTGAATCTTCTGAATATCGTTTCTTATGTCTTTGTCTATGAGAGTATCAAATTTGATAAAAAATCCGACCATTCCTTCTATAACTCGATTTTTTCGATTATCGATTTTCTATATTTACCCAGGATACCTTGACACAAAACCAAGCTAAAATTACTGGGAGACGCTTAAAGTACAACTGTGTAAATTTTCAAGAAAATCGGTTCAGTCGTTTCGGAGTCTATAGGTAACGGACACACACAGACACGCACATACACACACAGACAAAGTTCCGTTTATAAATAAGCTTAGATTAAATACGCTGAGTATGATTTGAAATGATTAAACAGACTTACTTTTATGACAGTCAACCTAATGTTCTTCTGAGTTTGTAAATAAAGTCTAAATCAGCAGCTGCTGACTTATTCCTTTTTTGTGTGCATGAACAAGGCTTTAACAGGTAACTGTTGACTGTCATTCCTTCCTTTGAGTGCATGTGTGTGGGTGTTTTTGTGTATGAATACATATAGGTCAAAAATTGTTTTGTATCCCAAAAAAAGAAAACCTTTTTCTACGACAGTGATTCTGTTGCACTAATATAGGAACATATTTTAAATCATTTAATTATGTATTTACACTGCTCACCCACAGGAGCAAGTTGTGAAACAAAGTCGGGTTTTAAAGTGAGGAATCTGAGCGCTGACTTTCAGGCCACTGATCAAAAAATACCTTGGCCTCACATTCGCGGTAACTGGCTACAAATGTGTCTTAGCTTGTCTGAACATCTTTCAGCTTGTCAAAGCTTGTTTTAATTGTTTATAGCTACTATCCAATAGTGGTTGACGAGTGTAAATGAATTTCTAACCGCAGCCGAAATGGGGCAACCAGTAATGATCGAACTCACTATTTAGTTGTAATTGATTTAGCGAGATAAGAGTAAAGTGCCCAAATCATTCAATTAATTTGATATTTAAAGAATAATCAGAATGGAGTTATTATAAATCCCTAAAGAATGAAAATGTGCATTGTGTTGCATGAATATTTCATAGGAGTAGATAGGTTCGTCCATTACCGATTCATATTACGTTGATGTCTTTTAAACAGTACTATAAATGTATCACTTGTGTCTTGTTTCGTATTGTGTTTCCGGTTCCTTCAAAAATCTTCTTATTTTCCTTCCCTCCTTCTATCTATCAATCAGGACCCTATATCTATCTGATTATAGGGTCCTGCCCTTCCTCCTTCATATTCCAGAATCTACGTGATAGTGCCGTCTGGAATTTTTGGTTAGGGTTCGAAAACGAGTACCTGTGCTTGTAAAGTCTCTGTTTGAAAGGGCCCGTGGACATACCAATATAAGTCCGGTAATTGTCTTTGTTGTTAGATGGAGAAATACGGGCTTCATAAATTACTTGGGTGGATTTACATTTGCTCTGCACTGGGCAGGTATGCAAAGAATTACAATTACATTTATCAACAATTCCAGATTTAGAAGGAATGAGAGAGAGAGAGAAAGAGAGAGAGAGAGAGAGAGAATAACAAGTATGAGAGGCCGTGAACCTTTTGTTTAATGTGTATATTTATTGTTGCTGTTATTATACACGTTATGATACTTATATATATATATATATATATATATATATATATATATATATATATATATAAGATATCGATACGTAATGCCACAAATTTCTTCGCCTGAAGAGAGTCAATCTTAGACTCGAAACACGTGTAGCGTCACAAATACAATTATGGACATGTATAATAACAACAACAATAAATATAGACTTCAAACAAAACTTTTTATTTTATACCAATTTCTTTGGAGACACTTTATTTCTTTTATATATATATATATATATATATATATATATATATATATATATGCAAACACACACACATATATATGTGTGTGGTTAAATTAATTATTGTATTGTATAATAATTATTGATCTTATAATTGCACGAACCTAACTATTTTTGTTGTTTGTCTGTACGAAGTGAAATGAAAAGTATCTGTACTACTGATATATAAAAAAACTACTATCTTTCAATTCTGCATTTAATACCGTCGAAGTAATTCTCATCTGAAAGCGCACATTTTATCCAATGTCGTTTCCATTCCTGGAAGCATTCCTGGAGTTGTTTTTGCACTATCGAACAGCTGCTTTGTCACATTCTCTTGGATTTCCTCTACATTTTTAAACCGTGTTCTTTTCAAGTGTCATTGCAATTTTGGAAAGAGGAAGTCTAAAACGACGAAATTTGTAGAAAATGGTGGTTGTCGAACCTGGGGTATGTTGTGGATTACCTACAAATATGCAGCTGTTTTGCTTAAATATTTTTCACAAGTTATGGTCATTGGTGTAACGTGTGAAGTCGTCCACACTATACACCTTTTCCTTTGAAGCACTGCTATGATCAAGGAAAGTGAATCTGTTAAAACGAATTCACTCTGCATACCGCTGACATTGCAACAACCCTAATGTTTTTTGTTTAAACCTTGTATATTTAAGTTTTTGCACATTAACCTAAAATTCATTTCCTTATAATGAAGACATATATTCATAACAGAATTTACTTCTTCGAGCAAATAACATGATTCGCTTAATAATATTTATTCAAAAGATATAACTTTGGTACTTCTATATCATTAGACAATGATCTTGATATTCTGCATCTTTTTCTTTCGAAAGCTTCTTTAAATATCCTCCAACACTTAAATCCAATTTTTTTTATTCGTAATCGTCGTAATTTTTCAGATATCACCAACTATGACATTCATAGGACCAAGTTTTTTTGTTTGTAACATGACAAATTTATTAAAATTTGTTTTTCTATTTATTGTAATGCCTGTTGAAAATTATCGCAATAAAAATATTTCAAATATCTATAACATAAATATAACTATTTTTTACATGATGCCTTCTTATTTAAATGGCTATGAGTATATATTTAACATGTAAGACATACATACTATCAACTGTACTTACAAATTTAAATATAAATATATAATGCAAATACTCAATATATATATATATATATATTGAGTATTTGTACAGTTAGAAATATATATATATATATAAGGAACCCCAAAGTGAAAACCTAGCCACAAGATCAAAGTGAATACATAAAATAGGTCTGCTAACAACAGACATCAATTAATTAAACGCTAGCCAACCATAAAGCCGTCCTAAAATTCCTAAGGTCAAGAAACAGGATAAGTTCCTAAACCACACACACAAAAAGAACCCCACACAAACACACAAAACTGACCAAGTAATCAAACCCCTCCACACGCCGATTTCTTCGGAATTCTAACCAAAAGATATACGAAACCAATAAAAAATGTACATTCCAACAGATAATACCATTAATCAACACATTTGCACTTACACACCAAGTTCTTCAAAAGTCTAACGGTCAAAACGAATGACATCCCCTTAATTATCAATAACCCCAGCCAACCCCACAACAACAACGAACCAAATATAAACAGAGAAAGATTCCAACACTTACTCTTTCCTCCTGATGATATGTTGGGGTCCAAAAATTGAAACAAACCTATGATTGTAGAGAAGAGGACATATATAGAAAAAATTATGTACATGTTCTAAAACATAATTTATAATGTATATATATATATATATATATATATATATATATATATATATATATATATACACTTCCAGGTGAAGAGGACTCATTTTTTTCGAGTGCTCTGACATTTATTTTATTATGAACAGTGATCAATATAATGAGTATTATAGTTGGTTGGTTGTTTTGTTTTCATGGCATATCAATCTCGGCGGGTAATTTATTGCCAACTGAATGTTTATTTATTTATTGCTGGTAATACATTTTCTTTCAACAATTTATTGTTGTTTTTATATAAATTTTGTGTCTAGTAATATTTTTTCCTTTCAAGTATCAAGATTCATTGCGATTTGTTTTGAAGGGCGGGCTCCCCAAGTTCTCCGCTGTTATTTAACCCATAACTGGAGGGGAGGGAAGAATTAATACCTTACCCAAGGGTACCAGTGCTTACGTGAATGCAGGTTATTCAACAGGAATTCGAACTCGGCTCACCGATTTCTCTTTCCGAGCCGATATCCACTGCACCACAAAGCATATCCGTCACTATACGCTTACAACACCTGGTATTCCCAAGCGGTCACCCATCTAAGTACTGACCAGGCTCAACGTTGCTTAATTCGGTGATAGAGCGAGAACCGGTGTATTCAACGTGGTATGGCCGTAAGCATGCACATCCGTCACTAAACGCTTACAGCACCTGGTATTCCTAAGCGTTCACCCATCTAAGTGCTATTTTTTTAAATTTAAATCATCTCCACAACCAACAACTATATTTCCTGGTGATGATCTCGAAACTTAAAAATTTCCGTGCCGCAATGTACAATTAATTCATAACTATATAATAATATATCTGTATATGTGTGTGTATGTGTGTGTGTGTGTGTTTGTGTGTGCGTGATATTGAAAGATAGGAATTTTTTTACGAAATAGATTAACAACCGACAAATTTTAACTTATTTGTTTCAACATAATTTTTGATTTCGTATTTGCGTAGATACATTTTTTAATTACACTGTATATTCATATATCTGTACCAGCTTGAATATTTTTGAGAAATTTTGTTGAGTAAATGTGTCATTCGTCACGTTTCGAACCTGCAACCACTTCTAACACGGAGGAGAAACATTCATCTCTGCTGTAAAATCTTATCTAAATATAAACAGACAATTTTTCAAAATTTTCCGGAGATGATACGAAATGGATTAGCAACCGATATATCAATTTATTTGTTAGAAGAGTTGAAACAAATAAGTTAACATATGTCGGTTGTTAATCCATTGATCAAGTGATCAATTTGTAGTGAAAAATGTAGGGCTGTATTTGTCTAAATTTGTAGGGCTCTATCCGTCTAATTTTGTAGGGCTCTATCCGTCTAATTTTGTAGGGCTCTATCCGTCTAATTTTGAAGTCCCCACACATGTAATATGATGGGATTAATTGTTCCAATTTCTAGGTCTCCTTCTATTTAATAACTAGTGCTCCATACAATAATGCTTTATCTGTTTAATGTGTGAAGCTATATTCGTGTAAATTTTCGGCTCTATTTTTCGAATTCCTTGTGCTCTTTTGGTCGAATTTGTAGCCATCATTATTCTAATTTGTACGGCTCTATCTATTTGATTTGCTCGGCTCATGTCGTTTATTTTTAGGATTACATATGTCTAATTTTTAAGCCTTTGTTTATGTAATAACTAGTGACCCATGAGTAGGGCTTCGCTTTTTTTAGTTGTTTCGACTAATGCTTTGGTCTTCACTCAAATAAATTAGGAACAAAAGCATATTAAATCGTTTCGATGTTCTTAAAGGATTCCTGTAGCAACTGTAAATGTAAATTCCGAAATATCTTTTTACCAACAAAGAAATTTTTTGAATGGTTTTATTCTGAATATGATATGTTATTGGTTCTAAACTGGCGTCCAGGCTTACCACTTCCGTAACGTGACTTCTCTGTCTTTTATACAAGTAGTTTCATAGTAACCCTACTAAAGTACTATTTTCTATGTTACCTAGACTTGTTGAATTTTGGCGTTGTACATGGTCATACGGTCATCAGGAAAAAACAAAACAAAACGCGAACTACACGTCAAAGGTACTAAAATATAACAAGTAAAGAATTTTAAATACCTGGGGAAGGTTCTGACGGAGGATTGAAAGTGCTACACTTAGATCCAAAGTTACATTGGCATGACCAAATACGTATTTCAAATGCTAATCAGAGTGCTGAGAGACAGGAAAATCTCACTGGAAAGAAAGGAAAGACTATGGACTGATAGGGGATATTTTCCCTATTGTATCGTAGCGAATGTTGGACGATCTCTCCAAGGACTTAAACAAAAGACTCGAGGCAGCATAAATTTTGTCCTACAGAAGAATGCTGAGGATACTATAGGCAAAGCACATGAGGAAAGACGAGAATGCAAACAAGTAGAAACATCATACTTGACATCAGGTATTGAAAATTGAGGTTCCTGAAACATTTAATAAAAATATGGTCTGGAGAATATAAAACTCACAGGACGGAGAGACCAAAAGAGAGACATGGGAATGCAACACGAGACATATTTGTTAGGTTTAAGTAAATGGATGGCAAACGGGGTTTGAGAGAAATGCCAAGAGGAAAGATATTGTGACAAGAGACGAGGACAAATAGAAGTCCAACGTCATTGAGTATTCTGAAGGACACGGTACATGAAAAAATGAAGGCTACCCTGGAGGTAAGTTTGCGTCACTTTGAAGATGAATCGGCTAAACATAACCATAAATTTCACTTTCTAAATTTTTTCTATCTCAAATTTGAATGCCCCAGAACTGAAATCGGAGTCTCGCAGGGCGAGGCTCGTTCGCAATCTTCAGTGTCTCGAGGTTGATATATATTTTTACAGGATACCCGTTTTTTAACTGTCGACCATGAAGATATTGTGGTTTGTCCTCTTTTTAGCAGATTACCACTGATCCTTGAGTATTGTTTCCTGGTTGATGAAAAAGCCTGTGAAAATGATGTGTGCTCTTATCTTTGCAGATCCGACAGAGAGTTTTTGCGGGCTCGATAGTGAGGATACTGTTTTAGTCTTACTGAGGATTATGTTCCAACTAACAATGCGGAGGGACCTGATTCGTTTCTCTGGATCGAATTTTTTATCGTCGGGTAGTTTTAACAGGTGATTGGAATGCCGTTTTAATTCCTATATCGATCTTATATGAGAAATATTGGGTGATTGCTGCGGATGTGCGTTGTGGTGCAGTGGATATCGGCTCGGAATGAGAAATCGGGGAACCGAGTTCGAATTCCAGTTGAATTCCTTGCATTCACTTACGCGCAAATACCCTTGGGAAAGGTATTAATCCGTCTCTTCCTTCCAGTTATAGGTTAAATAACAGGACAGATTGGGTTCTATAGCCTTGGTCGGCAACCAGTCTACCGCAGAAATCAATGGCAACCTACTGCGGGATAATGTTCTGCCCAGTCAGTCATGTCTCTTTGGAGACATGATCGCCCAAAGCGTGTATCGCGCATGGTACTTAACTGACTGACTGGGTGATTGCTAATTCTGGCAGAAAAACGCGGGTGAAAAATTCCCATATTTTTTCCATATTTAATTTCAAATTTCAAACGTGGCCACTCAATTCTGCAACGGACTTTGTTCTTCTCGGCTCTGATATTTATGCGTGTCTCAAGTTCTAATAAGAGGTGCATGACGGACACTGGGTGTCCATGCAAATCAAATTTTTAAGTAATGAGATTACTCCCAGCTCGCATCATGAGGCGGAGTGATTTTATTCCCTTATTTTAACCAATAAAATAGCAATATTTCTATTGACGTAATTTCTTTTCTTTTTCTTCTTCCCGATTACATCAATTTTTCATGTTTTCAGTTTTAAAAATATTTTCCCAGCGAATCAGGGATCTGACCTTCCTCAACCTTATCAAAAAATTTCGACAGTCGTGCTTTAACTACCAATATTTTTCACTTCCACCTGCCGTAAAACCCAAAGCACCCAGCGGTGTCTTACTTAGTTACACAATGGAGGCCAATGATGATATCACGTGACCCACAGCTCTTAGCTGCAAAAAATATTTTCTCTTCCATTCACTTTTTGCAAATTTTTACAATTTTTGTAATGAATATATCTGGGTTTTTTTTTAACTTAACTCATATTGCGATTGACAATAAACTGCAGTATTAATAATACCACTAGTAATCATTTCTTTTGCTCCGTTATACTCAACTTAAGATTATATTTTTTCTTCACATGCAATCTCATAGTATTATATATTTTTCTTCCCATGCAATATTATATTATCATAGTTTTCCCATATACGAAAAATAGTGTTACATATATATATATATATATATATATATATATATATAGCTACTCTGGCATGTACGCATCGCTCATTCAATATTGAATCAGAGCCCTCTGGCTATTGGGCGTGTATAATGACAATATACATCCTAAAAAGTCTGCCTTCTTCTACCGTGCGCCCATGGCCCAGAGGTAGAATCGCCGACTGACGCCACTTCGGTCGGTTTTAATACTGGGTTAAAAGCAATCGGAGTCTAACCGTACTGATAAGCTGTGATGCAGCGAAACAAATCTGTCTACGGATGACTATATATATATATATATATATATATATATATATATATATATATATTGAATAACTTGCTTGCTTCAGACATATTAATAGATACATCCTTCTTCTTTCATATTTGTTCGGTGCATTATACTAAACAGAATGATTATATTATTTATCTAAATTATTTAACACATCCATATATTCCTTTCTTTCAATTGTGCTGTAGATTTATGCTTTATGAAATAAGATATTATCAGATTTACCACAAGAACTTTACAAAACCATCTATTAGAGGATAGGAAAAATATTTATCATGCAATAAATTTTGGTTATAAATCTCAGTAAATCATACTTATATAAAATACTAGCAATATAGCCCGGCGTTGCTCGGGTGTAATGAACATTTATATATATATATATATATATATATATTATCGATTTTCTGCACTGTTGTAAGAACTGCAACCTTGAAACTTCTGAATATCATTTCTTATATCTTTGTCTATGAGTGTATCAAAGTTGGTTATAATCGGACCACTCATTCTATAACCCGATTTTTTCGACTATCGATTTTCGATATTTATCGGGGGGTACCTCGACACAAAACCTAGCTAAGAACACTCACAGACGATTCTAGTACAACTGTGTATATTTTCAAGAAACTCGGTTCAGCTCTTTTGGAGTCTATAGGTGAAAGATACACACACACACACACACAGAGACAAACACACACAGACACAAAGTTCCATGTATAAATAAGTTTACATTTGTAAGTGCCACATGTTTTATACATTTATGTACAACCATTTTCTTCTTCTACATTCGGCAAGACATTGGCGATCATGAATTGTCACTTGGCTCTGTCTCTTGTCGTCTACAATTTTTTTCCTTGGTATCTCTCCCATCTCCGTTCCGCCATCGACTTGCTCAAGACTTCCCAGTATGTCTTTCGCTGCTTTCCTCTGTCTCTATCCTTCTATCTGTCCTGTGAGTATTAGATTCTCTGGCCCTTCTTTCTTTATTACTTATCCCAAGAACCACAGTTGATTATTGCTAATGTTAAGAATGTGTTTCTTCTCGTTTACAATCTCTCCAAATAGACATACTTGCTCACATTCTCAGTCCAAGGTATTCTCCCCTTCTTTAAAGTGACATTTCTGCTGCCTCTTCTTCATCCTTGATGAGATTGTCCTATATTCGTTTTCCATACAGAATGAAAGACATCACATAGAAATGTGGAACTCTTTAATTTCTTTCTAAGGAGACTTTCTTGTTTCTGTGTACTCTAGTTAGCTTTTAAAATGCGTCCCTGAACATGCCAATGTGTCTTCGGGTCTCAATCTGATACATCTTATTCATGTTTCATGTATTGTAAAATTCCAACAATATCTCGATAAAGAAGAGTTTAAACAATTGGACTATGAGAGACTTCATGAAACAAAAATTCTTATTGTAGCGGAATACATGCATTTGAAAGAATCACATTTAAATCTATCTGCCTTACAATACTAATTGAATTCGAACAGGAGAATGCAAATTTATTCACTCTGGCAGATTGATTTGCTGGCTAAATATATTTTCTGCTATAAGTTGATCCTTCACATTAACAGAATAAGCATTTGTCAAGAGTTAAGGGATTGAAGAATTTTTTTCGGCTTTTGCCTGAAAACTCACATTAAACCTCGACCTTGTGTCACATTCGCTACCGACGAGGGCTCTTTGAAAAATCTAATTAACAGAATGAGATTTCGAGAAATGCCGATGGCACTTGGGCAATTTTTCCCATTATTGCCAGTAAACCTACTAAAAACTCGATATTTTCCATCTTTGGTAGCAGAGTGGTCGCACTGCAACATCCCTTAACATAATGAGCTTTTACCAATATAACATAAAAGATTCACTATCTGACGTAAATATAATTGGCAATTGCACATCGATTGACTAATTTTAATGCGATGTAAATTTGATGAGTGATGTCAAAGTTTAAATGTTTGTAAAACTGGATGAACTAATTCCGTTTGTACTATTCTTTTTCTAAAATAAATATCAGATTTTATCACACGTCTCAATTATCCGAGATTCAAGTGAAATGCTATTTTAAGATCTTGAACGTACAAATACTGGATGAAAACATCTTGTAGAAAATAGTTATTTAGTTTTATACATAAGATGTGCGTTGTTGTGCAGTGTATATCGACTAGGAACGACAAATCAGGAAAACGAATTCAAATTCCAGTTGAATTAGTGGCAATTTGATTTTCCTGTTTACGCATTTTTGTTAGCTTGTATGTATGCATGGATGCATACGACTTACGCACGTATACCTTGGGAAACATATTGATCCGTCTCTTCCCTCCGATTATGGATTAAGTAATAGAACATTGGATTCTATAGCCTTGGCTGGAAACCAGGCTACCACAGAAAGCAATGGCAACCTACTGCGGGATAATCTTCTGCCTTTCGAGACATGATCGCCTAAAGCGTGTATCACGTATGGTGCTTATCTGAGTGACTGACATAATATGTCATATTTATGCTAATTAAATATTATTTAGCTTCTGTTGCCGAACTTCATATTTTAGGTTTTCTTAGTATTAACTTTCTGCTCGTTTTTTCTACACTTTAAAAATATTAGACCATTTCATTTGATTCTTCCCAGAGAGGCATTTAACGAATAAATCATCCGATATCTACTTTTTCTGAAGCACAACTTAGTGCTTCTGCTGAGTATTTAGGAAAACTACATAAAAATAGAACATGCCGTGTTAGTGACCCTGATATGACACCTCAAATTTAGTTACTATTCTACCGTCGTATTGTATTATTCCTATACCATTTTTCATATATATGCCATTTGTTCTGATGGACCTTCACCTTTATCTAGACTTTACGAATTTGACGTCACTGCTTAACTGAGAGAAGGTTCTCATAATTTTCCATTTTATTTTACGTTTCTATCCTAATTGCCTTCTCTTGTTATTCCTGTTTCTGAAATTCTGTTCTAACCACTTACATTCCAGTCATATTTGATCTGCAACAATTCAAATGCAATTTAAATTATTATCTTCTATGTACTTAATCTGTGTTCTTTCATTACTCTCTCTCTCTCTCTTTAATAATATTTTCTTTTTCTAATATTATCGCACACTCTCTAACCAATTATCTCTTAGTGCATTAATTGTTTTGCTTGCAGTGATATGATTTAAAAATGCAAATCACCTGCAACTTGATTCTGATTAGATGAGCAAGCACTAAAATAGTTAATTAATATTGTGGACTTACTTAAATATTTCTTTGAATCTGTTTAGATTGGTCATAAATAAGGTGTTATCTGATATTTTAAAAGTGAAATTTGTTAAATCTTAGATTCTCATCGGATGCAGATATTCACCCGATCTTGAGACGTCCAAATATAACGAAGTCATGTGTCACCTGTATGTTTGTTATGTCTTTGTTAATATTCAATTCATTCAATTCTTACTCCCTTGAATCATTATTATTTCAAACACAACATATACCACAAAGCATACAGCCTTGGACAAAAGTTTATCTTCAGCCATTATATTTTTTAACAATGATGAACGAAAATATTAATAGCATAAAAATAATCATTGGAATCCATCAAAGATACAAAAAGAATTGTATATTTGTTATTGGTTCTACTGAAAATTATCAATCTTTAATGTCAGTTTTCTTCCTGAAAACCGCTTATGTTTGGTGAACCATGTTGATTTTGAGATTGGTAATGATCTTCTGAAAGCGCTGAAATCCTTAGTATCTTCTATAAGAAGTAATGCATTTGCTTGATATATATATTACACCTTGATATTGATGACATGTTACAAATCTTCAATGGGACGGAATAATTTGTTGCCAGGTCATTCTACTATAACAACCAAAATATTCTAAAGATATACATTCGCGGATGTGCGTTGTGGTGCAGTGGATATCGGTTCGGAACGAGAAATCGGGAAGCCGAGTTCGAATTCCAGTTGAATTCATTGCATTCACTTACGCGCAAATACCCTTGAGAAAGGTATTAATCCGTCTCTTCCTTCCAGTTATGGGTTAAATAACAGGACAGATTGGGTTCTATAGCCTCGCTGGCAACCAGTCTACCACAGAAAGCAATGGCAACCTACTGCGAGATAATCTTCTACCCAGTGAGTCATGTCTCGAAAAAGACATGATCGCTCAAGCGTGTTTCACTTAACTGACTGACATTCTCTTTAGTTGCTGTATGGCTTTGCCACCATCATGTATAAATACTCTGCAACCTTTCGCATGGAAGTTAAGTTATTCGAGGACTTCTTTTTAACAGTTACAGTTTATTACTAAATGGGTCTGATCATCATGCACATCGTTGTAAATGAAAACAAAATCAAGTTAACTCACCAAATAAAGAGGCACACTGTATTCGTTGCCTTAGATAGCATAGTAATCCATTGATTGTTTGTTTCCTGAATGTTGGATGTTCGCGTGTTGTTACAATTTTTAAAGAGCTGGAAGCTGCTGAGGGCAAATCGACATGCATAACCAAATATAACAAGATACAAGAACTTATCGGATAATGGTTAAGAGAAAGATGGATGTTACGGGAGAGTTGAGCCAGAAGGTTAAAGAACAAGTTACATCGGGTAACGGGGAAAGGATGAAAGAAAAAATCAAATAAAAGATAGTAATTGACATTGCACTTAAACTCTTGGAGTTTGTAGTTTTTAAGGAGCAGCAGGTATACGCAAGGGAATTCCACAGCGATGAGAGACTGATGAGTAGAAGTGGCGGTCACATTTTGTTGTTTTGACTGTAGGAATGTGGAACCTAATCTCCAACCTAGTAGTTCGAGTAAATTCCTGGAAAAGCATCACCAACGAGATTTTTTATCAGAGTAGAAACCGTGTCACACTGCACTCACACACATATACATATATCATTCTATGTCTCTAACTTGACTGAAAACGGTCAGTTATTAATATGCACCTGATGACTGCATAATGCATGAAATTCGGTGTAGTTCTATAGACGTATGATAATATGTATATTTAAGAAATACATATTATTTCGGTTTTTATATTAAGGAAGGTTTTATTAACAAGAGAAAATATATGTGTTTTCATACTTACGTGATATCTATATTTGTGTTTATCACCATACATACCTAAATACATACATATGGGTTTGTGTGATGTAAAAGTGTTAAAAATATTCAATATAAAAATTTCCGTTATTTTTTCTTTGAAGAAGGTGATCATTTAGTTAAATTTTACAAAATTCGAATATATGGCAATTTTCTGAACTTAGCTTAAATTCGGCACACGGCTAAAACTACGGGGCACCGAGTGATTATCAAACTCACTATTCGGTTGTAAGGCAAGCTTGATAACCATTACACCACGTCGAGATGCATTCAGTTTCTTCCATATGTGCATGACAGGGAACCACGATTTTGTCGTGAGCAATTTTTCTAGAATCGTTTTATAAAGGTTTAATATTATTAAGTCATTCTATACGGTGACAAATCAACTATGCTTATAGCGCTAGTCAACGCACTTTAGTCTATATTCCTAAACATTGAAACAATTCATGAAACTGCATGTGTCATGATATGTTTCGTTCATGAAAAGATAATGGTTTTTACTATTCTTATAAATATTAAGACATCGTTGTAGAAAATCGTTTTATGGCCATTTTCTTGAGGGTTCAATTAATAAGTTCATAAAATAAATTGGTTCGTCATTTATGCAAACCATTTTAAACATGAAACCAATTGCTTCATTGTCTCTATTGTCGCAATAGACAGTATTCTAACAATTTTATTTTCATATTATGACGTTTACGATAGCGGCAATAACATTCAACGTTACATCTAAATACGTTTTCATTCCAGCTATACCCTTAATTGATCACCGTCAAATAACTCACTTTAACTAACAATATGAAAATGATGAGTTTTCACTATATATATATATATATATAAGTGTGTATGTATGTGTGTGTCGAGAGACACACAAATATACGAAAAGACATATACATATGTGTGTGTGTTTTGTGTTTGTGTGCGTGTTTTCCTTTTGTTGTTTAGGTAAAATTACTCTATTTAAAATACGCTAAAATATGAATCTTCTTTTGTTACAAGTTTAGAGCTTGTAAGTGTTTATCAATGTATTTTTAAAAAGCAAATTACTTTATTTTAGAAGTTCCTGAGATTTATCGTCGTTCTTCTTCCGTATTATAGAATGAATTTTGAATAGTCAGCAAAGAGACGCGTTTATTTTCGGGCAAAATTAACGTGTTACATATAAGGGGCGTCTAAAATAAACAAGCAATTTTAACTAATTGGAAATGACATGTGTCGTATGACTATTTCTGTGAAATTTATTTACATTATATATATATATATATATATATATATATATATATATATACACGAAAAAAATCGCAAGATCGCCAAGACCTACCGCGGTTTAGCACAACGGCTCGTCAGGGCCCTGACGAGCCGTTGTGCGAAACCGCGGTAGGTCTTGGCGATCTTGCGATTTTTTTCGTGTGTTTTTGCTCTGCGTGACTGCCTTTTTGTTAACCCTTTTTGGTTAGTTTAGTATCGAGCACTTTTCTTTCCTTGTGGTTCGTTCCGTTGGAGGGTTTTTTTTCTTTGCTGTGAAGAACTGTATGTATTGTCGGTCCTACGCAGTTTTCTTTTTTTTCCCCTCTTTGTCCAAAGCTCTATAGCCGAGGACAATAACGGAGTTAGATTCTGCTGGTTATTCGTGGTCTTTAAAAATTACTTGTGTAAGATTTTAAGATTAGAATACGTACAGAGTCGGTTTTATTATTATTATTATTATTAATATATATATATATATATATATATATATATATATATATATATATAGTAATATTAATTATAGTAATAATGCCAATAACAACAGAACTAATTCTGTCAAAACTAGCAATAATTAAACTACAAATGAGATCGTCTTGATATATATATATATATATATATATATATATGTATATATGTATATATATATATATGTGTGTGTGTGTGTGTGTGTGTGTGTAGTGGAAACAGCCAATCCTTACAACGATGGCAAAATATGTAGACTGTTCCAGGAAAAAAAGTTAGCTATTATGTTATTCCAAAACAAAAATGAAATACTGGATGAAGGAACAGTAATTATGATGAAGTGTAACCATACCATAAAATGCTTTTAAGCTTATACAACTTCAGAATACAAATCCAACAATTAACTGAGAGGCAAAAAGTAAAATTGCACACGCGCAAAAATAGACCAGAATGACTGGAAACATTTTAAAAATCTGGATCAAATTTTTAAACAAATTCAAAATCAAGTGTGAAATTTAATTCTGACAAATAGAAAAATATTTGACCCCATACTGAAAGAAAATACGAAGCAAAATTCCGCGATCAAATGTTAAATAAATTTTCTAGCCAATGGAAGAAACGATTTGAAAAACTGAGAGAAAATTACCAATCCAGTGTGAAAAACTAAATGGTTATAGAAACAGAATGAAAGTCGAATCAGTCAGTCAAATGGGCGCAGAGAGAGACGACACGCTAAAATTTAAAAAAAATATTCAAAGTCTGACCAGGACTTTAGGTCGCGTCATACATTCTTTTTTGTATTTACTCGAATCAGTTTCTTTTTCCTCATCCTCAACATTCTGACTTCTGAAAACTAAAGTCCGATGAGCAAAATTTCCTTTATTATTTCACCTTTCTTTTTCACTTTCTTGCCGGCCATAAAAAAGTGAAATGAACACAGATTTTATTAGTAACCTGTTAATCTTCCTACATACACACAGTCTGTAGCAAGTAACTATATGCTTTGGATTCATTTAACAACTTACTACTAGTTATTTGGAACATTTAACTACGTATATTTTCTCTTGGAACATTTTTACTTCTTACAAATTTATTATTCAGTTTAGTTAATAAAATTTTACTTTAACATATAAAGCAAAATAATTTATTCTTCTATATTCCAACATCAAACCTTTAACCTTCTGATATTTTAAATTGTATGGTTTCGTTTGCGTTTGGAACAAGGTAAATTTGATAAGCATCATCGAGTCCCTTACACTCCTACGGATGAGAACGGTATAATTTCTTCTAATTTTGAAAATTGCGCGTTCGAAAAATCCCCGTTACGTTAGCAGTCTTAAAAAACGGTATGAGTTATTGCAAATCGCCTGAAGACACTACATGGGAGAAACCTAGAACTAGTAATAACTGGTTTACAAATGAATTATATATATATATATATATATATATATATATATATATATATATATATATGGATGCAGATGTATATTTTTTTTAATCATCTCACCCACCTCAAGCAAGGCATTCCACTGCCACTATTGCGCATGGGGCTACACAGGGGAAAGTAAAGAGAAGGAGTGGATAGACATAGGGAATGTCAGGAGGAAGGTGACAGATGAGTAAGGATAGCGAGGATGAGTGTTAGGCAGATGGGAAGAGTGCTTGATAGAATGGTAGCAGGTTAGTGTCTTAGGAGGTGTCTATTGGCCTTACATTTAAACTCCTGGAGATTGTAGCCGTCGGGGAAGCAATCGTTTGGAAGAGAATTCCACAGTCGGGAAGTGCGAGGAAAGAAACTGTTGGAGTAGAAGTTACGGCTGCATTTTATCGGTTTCACTGTAAAAGGGTGGGATCTAGTTACTAATCTAGTATCTCGTGCAAATTCGTATTTAGTGGGCACCATTGATCTAAGTTCATCGGAGCAGAAGCCGTGAAAGTATTTATAGAAAATATATATAGATATATATATATTGTTATACACGCAGATACACATTGATAGATAAATAATTACCAGGTATTCATAGAACAGTGTTCAATATAATATGACAGAGCTATTAATTATATATTAATAAATATACATATTATCCTCCGTCTATTAGAGTGTTGTTTTGATATGATATCATCGATAATTCAAGAGAGCGTATTTCGAAACCACGGGAAAAAAAAGCCTCTATAAAACGGTTTGATTTATGAGAAATGTGTTGGTTTGTTTTTTATTTCGGACAGGCGTAAATGCCGTTCGCCGATCATTACGAATTCCATTTTTTTATACCCAAGTTTATTCACATTTCTACACCGGATCCTGTTTTCATTTCATTTACTTTTTCTTCCTGCTTTTCAGTCTCGGCCTTGCTTGATTAGTTAACATTCATTTTCAGAGCCTTTTGTTATCCCTACTGATTTCCATTCTAAATTCTAAGAAAGGGGAGATAAGCGATCCTATTATATATGTTGACACCATAAAATTTAATAGGAAGCCTCTCTTGAAACTTACATTATCTCCATCAAGTTAAGCTAGAATTACTGACTTTCGGAAAAATATGTATTTATATATCTGCGTGTATTCTTATTTTTGTTGCTATTTCCTTTACATTTTAAGGGAAATATTCCGAGGAACAAAAGTATCTGTGCTTGGGCTTTTAGCTATAATTATTCAAGGTTCTCTCAAGGCAGAAAGTTACTTAATATGGATTGAGAGGAAGCGCGGGAGAAACAGAAGCAGTAATTATTATGAGAATATATGCGATAGATATCTTGTGACACTATAGTTGAAGAGCTTAAGATCTGCTAGCGATGCCCCCTCGTGGGAGTCGTTTCTATGAATTTACAGCTATAGAGAAGAAGCTGTATGATATGAAGTTGTGCCTTAACAAAAGAATGTAAAGATAATGAGAGATTGAATACGTGGCTGTAAGATTTTGTGCGAATATTTGCCAAGGAGCACAGATAAAACTGAGCGGTTTACAAAGTTTCATCATTCTCATGGTTGCGTAGTCAATGTTTTTTTTAAGCTTTATGCATTCTGACATGGATGGAAAGGGTAACACTGTGATCAGAAGGCGGATTAGTATGGCAATACTAAGCAGAATATTGAGAGAAAGCAGGAGAGAAAGCAAAGTGAACTGAACAATAATGTGATATGAGGCCTAATTGTAAGTGCAAAAGATGGACGATAACCTAAAAGATGAAGAGAAAGACTCAAAGCAACAGAAAGTTTCTTCTACAGAAGTATGATGAGGATAACATTGACTGAACATATGAGCGACGAAGAGTTTTGGAGAGAATGAGAACGAAAATAAAACTTATACTCGGCATGAGGAAAAGACATGAGGAAGGATGTGCGTTGTAGTGCAGTAGATATCGGTTCGGAATTATAAATCGGAGAGCCGAGTTCGAATACCGGTTGAATTCATTGTATTAACATACGCGCAAATACCCTTATGAAAGTTAAGAATTCGTTGCTTTTCCTTCCAGCTATGGGGTAAATAACAGAATAGATTGGGTTTTTCTACCCAGTCTACTACAGAAAGTAATGGCAAACTACTGCGGCAAAAATTTCTGCCCAGTCAGTGATGTTTCTTTCGAGATATACGAGACACACGTTTGGGCTGTCGTGTCTCTTTCGAGAAGTGATCGCCCAACCGTGTATCACGTATAGCACTTAATGAGAAAGAAGTGCTTTGAGAAGCTAATACTAACAGGAAGGATCGAGGGAAGGAGGGGAGTGGACAAGCAACACGAAACCTACTTTATAGGCTTGAGCAGGTCATGATAGAGCAGTGTTTGAGAGAGATAACAAGAGGAAAAATATTGAAGAACAAGTAAATTCCATGATCGCCTACGTCTCGAAATCACACAGCACAAAAATCAGAAGAAGGAGCAGGAAAAGAAGAAGAAGAAGAAGAAGAAGAAGAAGAAGAAGAAGAAGAAGAAGAAATTTTAAAATGAGGAACAAGCATCAATACCTCACATGTAACAGCAATAAATAATTATTGGCAAGGTCAGGAATATGTTAATTGTTGTATTCCGCGAAAATAGTATTTACAAAGGTTATTAGTATCCAATACAAGAATAAAGGTTAATCGTCTCAACCGTCGTAAGACGTAGTATGAGCAATGGTTAATTCCGGGTCGTCACCGGAAGTCTACGACTGACTTGTCGATCGGCTGCTCGGCACACTTTGCTACGTAGATGCCACCATTATTTTACTTAGTAAAGGAATAGTCTATTATAGCCGAATATGCGCGGGAGTCTCAAAACTAAAGATAGCGATTGTTCATACATTCAAATTCAAAAGAAAGAAGAACGCCGCATCCTATAAACATTGTCTTTTTTCTTAGTCATGCGTTGTGCTTACAAAGCGAAGAGATTCATGTCTTGATATTTCTCGCTCTTTCCAGAAATCAAATATCTTCCGAGATTTTTATGCGTAAAAAAAAGCCAAAAAATGAATGATAAAAGAGAGGCATTTTTTCTTCAAAATTGGTCGACGGAAAGTGCAACACTGAGATCCGAAGGCGTATTGACATGGCGATAAATGCATTCAAACAGATGAATAGATTATTGAGTGACAGAAAGTTTTCCCTGGAAAGAACAGAATACTGGAATAGAATGTGATGTCATTCCTTCAATATGGCAGCAAATGCTAAAAAAAATTCATCAAAGATTAAGAAAAGACTTGAAGCAACCGAAATGTGAATCTACATAAGGATGAGGATTCCATGGACGGAACATGTGAGGAACCATGAGATTTTGGTGGAGAGGGACTCAACAAGGAAGCTGATATTTGACTTCAGCTAAAGATAGCTGAATTTTCTGTGTATGTAGTAAAACATGATGGCTAACAACATGAAGAAACATTTGACGTTTCTGGAGCACGTAATGAAAAAAGAATTTCTTTGAAGAAAGCTCTACGATATGTGAGCTGTGGTGCAGGGGATATCGGAGAGCCGAGTTCGAATTCCAGTTGAATTCGTTGCATTCCTTTCCGCGCAACTATCCTGTGGAAAGGAAATTATCCGTAAAGTCTCTCTTCAGCTATGGATTAAACAGTAGGAGAGATTGGGTTCTATAGCCTTGGTTGGCTACCAGTCTACCGCAGAAAATGTTTGCAACATACTGCGGGAAAAAAAACTTCTATCCGTTCACTCATGTCTTGAAAGAGATATGATTACCTTAATGTGTATCACATATGCCACTTAAATAGTTGGTTAACTGACCATATGCCGACTTTGTGAGGAGGCTCGCGTTAATACTGAGCTTTTTGAAATAACAGATATATACAAGGCGGACTGAAGACGAGAGGGACAGGGGAAAATAACGCGAAAGATACTTAGCTTGTGTAAATAGGCGCCGTGATATGTTTTAGAATAAACTAGCAGTACAGCCCGGCGTTGATCGAGTGTAATGAAAGCTGTAAAACTAATCCATGGTCCTGGAGCACAGATTTTTCGATGTTGGTACGGAAACCTAAAAAGCAATAGTTGTTTCCAGTTAAAGCGAAACCGTAGACTGAAAGAAGAATGAATGGATGTGAGTCAAATTTTGATTTCCTTCTATCGATATCAAATATTTTCTTCGTAAACTGAATTTTGAAGGCTAAATAAGTCCTTTGAGTAAATGGTATTATGGCTGAGGTTGTTCCTTTGAGGCTATTAATAATAACTAGGATGAATTGGAGGAAGCTAAAAATAATATATTGTTGTTAATAA
This sequence comes from Ascarosepion bandense, assembly GCA_037127315.1. NCBI lineage: Eukaryota > Metazoa > Mollusca > Cephalopoda > Sepiida > Sepiidae > Ascarosepion > Ascarosepion bandense. Next base: position 499,992 of record JBBBDQ010000755.1, read on the forward strand.
TCTGAATCATTGGACTAAGTGCAGCTATCAAATGATTCATCATTTCACAAGTGTGTCATTTTCAGTGGATAAACCTCCCGAAACAAATAGACACACTTGCTTTAACAAAACCTTTTTATGAGCTGATTAATATTAAGGCTACCACTCAAACAAGTAAGTAAATAAATAAATGAGCGTACACTAATACACATACACTATTTTAACACGGACTAACATTTCATCTTGTCTTCTTAATCTATCTGTCGATCACGTTAAACATTATCGTCTCTCAAAGCCTTAACATGCTACTGAGATCTCCTGAAAGTGATTAACAATAATCTAACAGGTCATAAGATATGATTATATAGATCGATATTAGATGTAGACGTTACCTTGTGAGGTTGCACGGAGTGTCGTGGGGGTAGCATCTGATAAAGACCCAGCTATTGGCAAACTGTGAAACCTCAAACAAAAGCAAAACATTATGAACTTATAAAAATACTTTTTTATAAAAAAATAATATAAACACTAGTAATTTATAGTAGAAATATATTTTATAGCAAAAGATCCAACAATACATTGCACCTGTAGTTGAATTCGTATAATTACTTTACAAATATATTTAGCCGAAGCTATAAAATTACTTTTTAAATATTTAGATTTCAGCTTCATGTCACATACAGAGGTTAATATGACGCTAAACAAAATTAACCAACAAATCCTCCTGATTTATAAAGAAGTGAACAAAGGTGTTATTTCTCTCTGTGAATGTCTTCTCTGCTAAATGATTCAATATTTATCGGGCACACTCTGTACATAAGCATGTAAATAATTATTTTTCCGACTTCTTAGATAAGTTGTCATTATTAAAATTCGAAGTAATGTCTTCATTCTTTTTATTATCACAAATTTTCGGATATTGAGTTAATCCTCCCTTCTGGTGTCAAATGATAAGAATTGCCTTAAGGGGTAATTCCAAGTTAAGCCTTTATTTAATCTATTGTGAGGTTGGTTCTGGTGTCCAAGTATAGAGATACCTTGGTTTAATTTTTTTTTTGATCCACTAAACATTACAATGGAAGCGCCTGTTTGTGAAATGTATGCCTACATAAGTTCAATCTTTGTGCCAGGAAATACTAGCTTAAACAGTAGGAGCATTAACTGAACAGTGACTAACTGGATAAACGATATACCAAGATTTGGGAGGAAGAACGAAAAGAAGCGTTACTTGCTGGGTGGACCGACAGCCGACAACGGCCGTGGTGTATATGGATAAAAAGTGATATTATCTTGTATAGAATTTCAATTAATGTAAGTGAGTATTAGCACGGGAATACATGGGTTTTTAATGTTCAAATATGAATTGCAACGTTGAGCCTGGTCAGTACTTAGATGGGTGACCGCTTGGGAATACCAGGTGCTGTAAGCGTATAGTGACGGATGTGCGTTGTGGTGCAGTAGATATTGGCTCGGAAAGAGAAATCGGTGAGCCGAGTTCGAATTCCAGTTGAATACACTGCATTCACTTAAGCACTGGTACTCTTGGGAAAGGTATTAATCCGTCCCTTCCCCCCAGTTATGGGTTAACTAACAAGGGTAGGACTTGGGGACCCTGCTCCTAAAAACAAATCCCAATGAATCTTGATACTCGAAAAGAAAAATGTTGCAAAAATAAAAATAACCTTACACAAAATCATTAGTTGTGGCCTTAAAATGATCCATAAGGATTATATAGGGCGTTAAACCTCGAAAAAAAAACAAAAAATATGAATTATAACAAAGTGCTTTTACACAAATAAAAACGAAAATAATTGATTAACTCAAAGATCTGGCAGAACTTTACACCATTTCAAGTCTATTAACTTCGGATCTAATATAAATTATTATTTAAAGATATTGTTATTTTTAGGGACTTAAAGTAACATCAATGTCTGACAAAATGTACAAGAATATATAACTTTCTCGGGGTATTTGGTTACATCTGACTTTTAAACTATACTATTTCAAGAATAAATCCAAATAAAATGAAAATATTTTTATTAAATATTCTGAATAAAAAATATATTTCATACCCGTCTGAAAAAAACAAGGTCTCACTGTATTCTTCGAATACGTTAATTCTAATATACTTAAATATACTTTCTTATATATATATATGTATATATATATAAGGGAGACATACTTTCTGAATTTAAAAAGAAGAAGGCGATGATATTAGAAAGGAATGTTTATGTGGTTATTGTGGCTAGTTCGCATTAGTCTTTGATTTAAATTTGGTATATTTAAGAATTGACGTAAGTGTTTGTTCCACATAATACAATTTCTTCAGCATTCTAGTTACGAGAGAAATTTGGGTAATTTAAACCAGAATATAATCATGAATAACACCTAGCAAAATAGACATTTCTTACTCTCTTCCCTAAATAAAACAGTGACAAAAATATATAAGGCCATAATACTTATAAGCACTCATTATAACACAATATGTTTTAAATTTCCATTGTTTATTGAAAGATATACTAAAACTGCAGCCCTGTATAAAATAACGCATCATATTTATACAGAATATATCTGTATAAATTCTCTTTGAAGTAAATGAAGGTTTCCTTTAATGGCACAAGGGATTAGTAATAATGTCCTTGTGCAAAGCGTCTTGTCTAAATAAAAGTACTAAATATTCAGTAAATTATAAATTCTATAAAACTGAGTTATAGGGCTTTAACTGATCAGCGGAATGAAATTCCGTCGCTACGGTTTTAAATCTAAATAAATCTTTAAACTTGTTTCTTGAAAAACCGTAATGATTTGGAAGAATCATATTTCTGTTTGTTACTGATCATAATACATTTTTAGTTTCAAACTAAATGCAGTAGCATAGTCTCAGAAATGACTGAGGCTAATGTACTAACAGTTCGTCTATATAGCTGGTCAATTTCCTCACTGTATACCAGAAAGAGGAAAGAAACTAAAATGTTTCGTTAGAAGATTAAACAGAAAATATAATAGACGGAGCATGTAAACAACGACAGAATTCCGAAGAAAACCGAAAAAGAAAATATGCTAACAATCAGAAAATACAGTGAAAATGTAAAAATGTGGAAAAAAAGATAGGCGACTTTGATACTCGGAAAGTATATCAAATGTGAAATGATAAACATTACAAAGACTAGCTTTACAGGGATTGGGTGATATAGAGGGCCACAATTGCTCAAGTCCTAATGAGAAACTGCGTATTGAAGACGGAGGTTAGGGCAAGCACAATCATTTCTTTAGTTTGTTTGTTTCTTCTGTACTTAATATATTTAGTTGAGGATTAGCGTATTTTAAATTCAGACTGAGACTTCTGGAAATTTCCCAGGTTTCATAAATTGAATTAATGTAGTCGCTAATGAGTAAGTATTCCTAACGAATTGGAATTCAAATCATATCAACAAACCATTTAGAAAAGAGATGAATACGCTAGCTTTATGTAATTAGATTATATGTATCACTGTTTTGCAGACTTTTCGTATGTATCAATGTCTAATTTAGTTAAAACATGTTCGTTCGCTGGTCTTTATAGTTCTCGTTCTTTGGAATAATCTTCTTCCAGGATGTAGACAATTACGACACTCTACAACATCCTGTTTTTTGTGGGTCTTAAGAAATTTTATCTTTTCTTATCTAATCTAAACTTATTTATAAATGGAACTTTGTCTGTGTGTGTATGTGTGTGTGTCCGTTACCTATAGACTCAGAAACGGCTGAACCGATTTTCTTGAAAATTTACACAGTTGTACTATAAACGTCTGCGAGTGTTCTTAGCTAGGGTTTGTGTACAGGTACCCCCGATAAATATGGAAAATCGATAATAGAAAAAAATCGGCTTATAGAAGGAGTAGTCCGATTGTAACCAAATTTGATACACTCATAGACAAAGACATAAGAAACGATATCCAGAAGTTTCAAGGTTGCAGTTCTTACAATACTGCAGAAAATCGGTAATATATATATATATATAAGACAAGATGTTTGTGTGTGTGTGTGTTTATCTACTTGTATGTCTGTATTATTTTCTTTTTCTATGAGTGTATCAAATTTGATTAAAATCGATTTTCGATATTTATCGGAAGTACCTCGACAAAAAACCTAGCTAAGAACACTCGCAGACGCTTATAGTACACCTGTGTAAATTTTCAAGAAAATGGGTTCAGCCATTTCGGAGTCTATAGGTAACGGAAACAGACACACAGACACACAAACACACACAGACAAAGTTTCATTTATAAATAAGTTTAGATAAGAAACAATAATCAGAAGTTTCAAAGTTGCAGTTCTTACAATAGTGCTGAAAATCGATAATATATATATATATATATATATATATATATATATATATATAAAAGGCAAGATACCAGGTCTGATCGAAATCAGTTTTTCGGTCCTTTCATTTTAGTTTTTGCTTCGGGTTTGACTCTAAGTAGGTAAAATTGTAGTTCTTAATCTCAGCCATGATACCATTTACTCAGAGGACTTATTTAGCCTTCAAAATTCAGTTTACGACTAAAAAAACTTATTTGATATCGATACCAGGAAACCAAAATTTGATTTACATACATTTCATTTTTCTTTCAGTCTACGGTTTTGCTTTAACTGGAAACAACTATTGCATTTTAGTCTTTCGTGCCAACGTCCAAAGAGTCTGATCTCCAGGACCAGGGATTAGTTTTAAAGCTTTCATTCCACCCAAGCAACGCATGTGCTATATATATATATATATATATATATATATATATATATATATATATATATATATGCGATTTGTAAATTGTCGCAATTATATATCCTAGGTACGATTGCTAAATTGTCACAATTATTTCAAATATTCTTCAGGCTGAGTCTGTGCTCCAGAACCAGGGATTAGTTTTAAAGCTTTCATTACACCCGGGCAGCGCCGGGCTATACTGCTAGTTTTCTATATATCCAATTTTATTCAACCATGTTCTGATTCTAAAAAATTCCAAAATTTCTTTGATTATACTAGCCATTTCATGCAATTCATTAATGCTAGTATATCAAATGGTAAGTAAGTGATATTATAGTTAATTCAACTGATGTGTTTTTTTAATACTCCACTTGACATTGAACTTTATAATATTCAGTTTCAATTCAGTCGTTATATACAACGTTGTACAATATCCGAATAAAGTCTGGATATTTTTTTATTATAATCATGTCACACCAAAAAATGAATTTTACTGCCAATGTTGCGCAGGCGGTTAAATAGGAGGAAGGTCATGAGGAGTGAGAGGTTGCAGGGTTATAAGGAAGAGAGTCGGAGAGGGAAGAGATTACTGATGAGTGTGGAGTGGACGAAGAGGAATGTTATGAGGAGAGAGAGGTTGCAGTGGATGTCAGGAAGAGACTAGGAGAGGGAAGAGAGTACCGATGAGAGTGGGGTGGATGTAGAAGAGCATGAGAAAGAGAGAGAGAGAGAGAGAGAGAGAGAGAGAGGATGTACGTTAGTGAGACAGGAGATTTGTATTATATGCTAATAATGAAGCGTGTATCATACTTGACTGGCCTGAACAGGTAGACGGCCGAGCACGTTTTGTGTAGGGTAACAGGAACAAGCTTGCTAAGATTCACTAGGGATAGAGAGACGGGAAAGGCCATCGTCGCCTACGGCCTAAAGTAACAGAGCACATAGAACAAGAAGATATAAGAATATAAATATTTCGCTGTAATAATTAGAAAAAAGTTCAAAAATAAAAATAGAATAACACAGCTTGAAAAAACGATGAAAACGTATATAAAAAATATAAGTTTATATTCTTACTAGCAGTATAGCCCGTCGTTGCCCGGGTGTAATGAAAGCTTTAAAACTAATCTATGGTCCTGGAGATCAGACACTTTGGACGTTAGCAGGAAAGACTAAAAAGCAATAGTTGTTTCCAGTTAAAGCGAAAGTGTAAACTGAAAGAAAAATTAATGGATGTAAGTCAAATTTGATTTCCTGGCATCGATAGCAAATAAGTTTTTTTCGTTGTAAACTGTATTTTGAAGCCTAAATAAGCACACTGAGTAAATGATATCATGGCTGAGACTAAGAACTACAATTATACCTACTTAGAGCCAAACCCGATGCAAAAACTAAAATAAAATGGCTGAAAAATATACAGACATACAGGGAGATAAACAGACACACACACAAACATATTGCCTTTTAATACATACATATATATATATATATATATATATATATATATATATATATATATATATATATAGTATATCGAGGCAGCAAGTAATTTTCTAAACATATTCTATTAAATATAAGTGACAATGAATGTCTATTATGTTTAATCATGAGCCGTTCTAAACGTCGTATTTTTGCTTTAATTTCAGTTGAAAATAAAGACAAAAATTCTCCAACATTTGGATAATTATTTATTGGTTTTCTTTTAAGCTTTCGGCTCACATGAACCATCTTCAGAGAGGTAGTTTAAACTGAAATATTATAAAATCCACCATCACCGACGATTTTATTTTGTGTTGACATAAAACTCCGCTTGGCAACGGCAATAGTTACCAAAAATAATAAACGCAGTTCTTAAGTTTGCGATGCGGTTTTATGACGTCACACCGCGGGATAGCGCGAAATGACAACAAAAGCATGTAGTCAAATGCAATGTAATATGTTATTTCCTGTTTTAAAGTTGATTTTATTGAGTGTTGGTTGTTTTGATTTGATGTACATGGCCTCCAATATCTGCAGGTTCCTCTTACTGTGTGTACGAGTAACGATCACCGTATTGTTGACCAAAATCTGTCTGATATTACCTACATGTTTATGTTTTTCAGAGAAATGTTGTTTAATAGTACTCTGATCAGAAAGATGACATGTAAGTCTACGGGAGAGCGTGGTTGTAGTAAAACCAATATATGTACTAGGTTTTTGATTAGTATCAGAGATGCAATCTCTGAATGGGCATGTAAATTGGTACACTACATTGGATTTTTCTAAAGAATTTAGTTTAATGCTTGTTGGGTTATTACAGACTATGAGGTCAATTGTTTTAAACTTTTTATAATATATAATGAGTTTAATTTGATTATTACTTTCCACTGGTTTAACATTTCTACATATTATGTTTTTGAGAGTTTTTTCATCTTGTTTATAATTATTATGTATTTGGTTGCAATAGTATAAGTTAATAGTGTTATGTTTATTTTGATTTAAACCATTATTATTAATATTATCATTATTGTTAGAGCTATTGTTAATTTTGTTGAGATACATTTTAATCTGTCGATCAATAACGGAGTTAGGATATCCATTATTGACTAGTGTTTGCTTAATGTTGTGTAATTCTTTATAAAATATATATTTGGAAGAAGATATCATTTGTGTGCGTTGAAGTAAGTTTTTTATAACAGCTAACTTATATCGTTATAATTTATAACAGCTAACTTATATCGTTATAATTAAGAAGACACAAATTTATGCTAGTTGGTTTCCTATATAGAGAAGTAGTAAATTTATGTGTGCTAGAATCAATGAATACATCAAAGAATGGGAGTTTGTTATTAATATTAAGTTCTAATGTAAATTTGAGGACGGAGTAACTTTCAAATTTGTTTTTAAGATATTTAATTTGATCGATATTCTTAGCTAAAACAAAGATGTCATCTATATATCTTACATATATAGAGGGTTTATTGTTGTCATTAATTATTTTATTTTCTAGATTTGCCATATAATAATTAGAAAAGAGGGGACCTAAAGGAGATCCCATCGCAATACCATCTATTTGTGTATAAATATTGCCTAAGGGATCGTGAAAGGGTACTTGTGTGGTGCATGCAAATAATAGTTTTTTTTAATATAGTGGGTTTAATATTGATTGATGGGAGTGTAACATGGTTGTATACATCACGGATAATGATGTCAATTGTTTCCTGGACGGGAACATTTGTGAATAAGTTTTGGACATCCAAAGATGCAATCATTTGATTATTAGGTTTTACGGAATGGAGAATCTGCAAAAATTCGTCCGTGGAGTTAATGCTATATTTACCAGGAAGATAGGGAGTAATTAGTTTGTTAAGAGTTTTGGAAAGGTTATATAGGAGAGTTTTCTAATTTGCTCGAAACATTGTGTAAATCGTGTTCTTGAAGGCTACGTTTCGTAAAATAAAAGTCATGGATTAACACACAAAAATACATGCCTCCAAATACGAGACCAGTAGCAACAAGTATATCCCAATATAAGCTGTAACACGCATACCCACAAATATATAGACACTAGCAACAATACAACGCACAAAATGTGTATATTTTTTTTTTTTTTTTTCTTAATCATATCACCCCAAGCAAGGCGGTAACGCCACTGATGCGCAGGGGGCTACGTAAGGGTAAAAAGAATGGAAAAGAGAAAGCCGGAAACCACATCCTAAACAGGAAACAAGGGATGAGCCTCTTCACCTGTTCAATAGATGTGGGTGGAGTGTGAACCGGGCGATAGTTTAGTCTATCTACTCCAATTGAAAAAAAAAATAAAGGAAAAGAGTGAAAAGATTGGAAAAGAGAAAACCGGAAACCGCATCCTAAACAGGAAACAAGGGATGAGCCTCTTCACCCGTTCAATAGATGTGGGTGGAGTGTGAACCGGGCGATAGTTTATATATATATATATATATATATATATATATATATATATGTAAAAGTAATAAAGATACGTACACAAGCGCGCACACTTTATCCGCTACTCCATCATACTGTACACCAAAACACATACACATATTATCGATTTTCTACACTATTGTAAGAACTGCAACCTTGAAACTTCTGAATATCGCTTCTTATGTCTTTGTCTATGAGTGTATCAAATTTGATTTAAATTGGACCGCACCTTCTATAACCCGATTTTTTCGATTATCAATTTTCGATATTTATCGGGGGTATTTCGACACAAATCCTAGCTAAGAACACTCGCAGATGCTTATGGTACAATTGTGTAAATTTTCAAGAAAATCAGGTCAGCCGTTTCGGAGTCTATAGATAACGGACACACACACATACACATGCACAGACACAGTTCCATTTATAAATAAGTTTATATTCTTCGACAGTGACAATTGTTGGGCACACTAGAGCAGTTGGAAAGAGTCGCACACACGAAGGAGTCATCTAGAGTTAGACGACAGCGGGATTCTTTTTTCTCACTTCAGCCAAAGATTGTAGATTTTATATTGTCTTAAATGTCTTACTGCTGCTTTTTCGGGTTGTCGCTATGTTGACGACCGAATGTATCTGTTAATCATCCTTGGCGGCTCATTGCTTTTCAAGCCGGTTGTTCCTTGTGTTTTTTTTTGCTTGTAGCACTCTGTTGATATGCTCACCAGCTGGATATATGTGTCAATCATCATTCGATTTTTTTTGACGTTACCTAGGCCTGGATGTACTTATCAATTACCTATGGTTTACAAATTAATATAAAACATTAAATGAACACGATCGGAAAGGCTGCTCTTTGGTTTCGTCAGTTATGAAACACCATCTAAAAATATATATGAAATGTAAACATGTATATATATTCAAGGCTGCCAGATGTGTCCAGTTTTTGAAATTATGTTGTTGCTTTTTTGATTATGAATGTTAAGATGTGTTTTGTGTTTCAATGGAATGAGAAATCTTAGGGCCGATTTCAAATTCCAGTTGAATTATTTGCATTCTCTCATGCGCAAATACCATAGGCAACTGTAAGAATCATTCTCTTCTCCCTCTAACTATGCGTTGAATCGCAAGACAGATTGAGTTCTATGGTTTGGTTGACAACCAGTCTACCGTAAGAATATGTTGCAAACTACTACGAAAAAATCTTCTGCCACTCGGTCATGGAACGAAAGAGACATAAACGCCAACGAATGTATCACGTATGGCACTTGACTGACTTACTGATTCTATAAAATAACCTGATATAATGGCAGCATTTTGCGCTCTACGCTCGCACTGTGGGTTAATAAATTCTACTTCTTGGTAGACGTTAATGTAATCATATATCTCATCAATTTCTAAGCCAGGCAGTTAAATGCCATGCATAATACACGCTTTAGGTGATCAAGTCTCGAGAGTGACATGAATGACTGGGCAAAAGATAATCCCGCAGTAGGTTGCCATTGTTTTCTGCCGTAGACCTGTTGCCAGCCACGGTAAAAAACCCAATCTCTTCTATTATTTAACCCATAGGTTGATGGAAGAGACGGATTAATACCTTTCTCAAGGGTATCTGTGCTTGATTGAATGCAAGGAATTCAATTAGAATTCGAACTCGTCACCCCGATCTTTCTTTCCGAGTCGATATCCACAGCACCACAACGCACATCCTAATACAAATATCTACAATCGATTCAGTCAATTGAAAAACACTGCCTGAACAAGACAAATTCATTCTCTGTGGTGTTTGGTGAATTCAATACAGTTGTTTAGCTGAAAAAGTTTTTTTCTATTCTAAGAATTTCCTACTTTCATTATTTTACATGTACAATTGAAGATCAAGACATTGGATGTAAACCCTTTTACAATAGACTAAGTGTATGTCTTCAGGATGAGAAAGCAGGCTTCGTTTATGCTGCCGCGATTGTCTGGCGTTATCCACGATGAGGCGACTACAATTAATATATATATATATACATATATATATATATATATATATATATATGCGTGTGTGTGTGTGTGTGTGTGTGTGTGTGTGCGTGTGTGTTTGTGTTATCCGATATAACAAAACCAAAAAAAGCAACAAAAATATAGCCTACTAAGCATATATATTGGTAAGTGTGTATGCGTGCATACATATATATATATATATATAAAATAAACATATATATATATATATATATGTATAAATTTATATCTAAACCTATCTCTTTTGTAATATATATATATATATATATACACTCCTGATCAAAAATTTAAGACCACTTAAATATCTTTAAACAAAATAATTTTTTACGGATTTTTACTCCTACCACTTAAGGTTACCAATACTACAATCTAAATGGTTATGGAAACAAAAAGCTACATTCCAAAAATGTTATTTAGAAATTTACATTTTTATAAAATGACGCGATTTACGCATGATCAAAATTATAAGACCTGAGACAAAAATTCTACGAAATTGTACAAAAAGTGTATGAAAACATTCAACAACTAAATTTAATAATGAGTTCTACCTCCACTGCTTGTGATGACTTCAAAAATTCTGTCGGGTATGCTAGAAATAAGCATTTCCATTAAGGTGCGGGGGATGTTGCTCCAGCTTCTGAAGATAGCTTCACGAAGTTCATTTTGTGTTGAATATTGTTTGCCATTTGGATAAACATCTCTTGTCATACATCCTCAAACATTTTCAATTGGGTTCAAGTCTGGTGAGCATGCAGAATGTCCCAAGAAATAGATCCCATTTTCTTGTAGAAAGGTCAAGGTCCGTCTTGGAGCGTGGATTGCAGCATTATTCTGTTGGAATAACCATCCATCCACACACAAACGATGACCCTCCACCATCAATGTTGCTTTTTGTAGCATGCTAACATAACCAGCCGCTGTTTGACAACCCTGCACCACCTGGAGCTCCATCGTCCCTCTGTAAGAAAAGGCACCCCATACCATTAGGGACTCTCTACCACTTTGATGTGTGGAGAAAATTTCAGGAGGCATGTTCTTGTTATGCCAATATCGTTGGAAGCCATCAGGACCATCTAGTTGGAATTTTTTTCTCGTCAGAAAACAGGACTTTCTTCCACTTCTCAACGTCCCATGTTTGGTATTCACAACCAAACTTTAAGTAGTCCACATTGTGACGTGGAAACAGCTGAGGGATTTGTTTACGCTTTTTATTTAACATGTCTTTTTGTCGTAAGTGTCGTCTGATGGTTACGGAACTGCAATCAGCATCTGTGACTGCCTTAATTTGACTAGAAGAAAGTCCCGCCTCTTTCATAACAACCCGTCCTATTCTCTTACTCAATGCAGGATAATTTTTGGGGGACCTACCAGAGGATTTTGCTTTTCCATAATTCTCACTGTTCTTTAGAAAGTTGCAAATCACAGTTTAACTGCGATTTACCTTAGCTGCGATCGCCCACTGTGACAAACCTTGCTCATGGAATTCTCGAATTCGAGAACGCTCAACTTTGGTAAGTTTGCTTGCTTTAGGCATGGTAACACCTTTACGCAGTGATTGCTAATCTCTAACTGAACTAAAAACATTGGAATTACCATAGATTTAACATTTATACCCCAGGTCTTATAAATCGCCTCATTTTTTAAAGATTTTTAAGTGGTCTTAAATTTTTGATCAGGAGTATATATATATATATATATATATATATATATATATATATGATATCACTAAACCAAATAAGTAACAAAAATATAGCCTTGTAAGTATATATATTGGTAAGTGTGTATGCGTGCATATATATATATATATATATATATATATATTTAAATATATCTAATACATATATATATATATATGAATTTATATCTTAATATATCTCTTTTCTAATATATATATATATATATATATATATATATATATATACCAATTAGTTATTTTAAAAAATATTGCCGAATAAATAGGTGGCATCTCTAGAGAATTTAATAGTTCGCCACAAGTGGTAACTCTTGAAAAAAGTAATTCCAGATAAGAAAAAACTTAAGACCAAACATAAATTGAAAAATACATAGTCATTCAAGAAAATCACTAAAGATCACAGCACCTACACCCACGCACATCTACACAGAAGAACGCATGGCTGGACAATACATGGCAACACAGAACATAACTGCAAAAGTGCAATGCTTGCACAAGTGCAAATCACACACAAATACAAATAAATCGGAATAAGTCTTCCACCAATGAGAGCTGTCTTAAAAAATCGAAAAATATATGGAGAAAATTCATAATAACACCTGAAGTGTAGACGGACAACTGCACCTACGAAATTTTGATAACAACGTTTCGCTATTTTTATTACTCGATGCACTTTTTTTATTCGGAATTAAATATTTTACTCTCCTTATTCCTATTTTCTCTGGTAATCATATATACTGCAGAGTATTATATGATTGCAAATATTTGCAACGAAATATCGATTGTTCAGAATTTTAAAAACACATCATTATCTTAAACATCAACCAATCCTTTATATTTCCACTAACACATATCCCTTAACAAACCGATCTTAACCTCTAGTAAGTTTCGAAGAATTTTTTTCCGGTGAATTTTTCAGTCTTTGAAGAAACTGATATTCAGTAACTCAAAAACCTCTAAGAACCCGCAAGAATTCTCTCGGATCAGTCTTTAAGTAACAAGTCATATTTCATATGTAGCCATTGCATAAATAACAATGCATACATCGAAAGTTTAGTTTATTATTGGGTTCCTACACCTTTCTACCCTTTTGTACAGGATTAGAGGTTTCCTCTCTTGTTTCCTGTTTAGGACTGGATTTCTAGTATTTTTCTAAACCTGACGTCAACTTCACACTTCTTACCTCTGCTCCTGAACTCTGAATTTCTATTCGCTAATTAAATCTTAACAATTTCAATTCTAGAATCAGCTGTTTTTATTGTTACCTTTGCCTTCTCTTACACTAATGAATCATCATACAGTAATCTTCTACCTGGATTGGCACTTTGGCTTTGTACTGGGTGAACATTAATAAAAATAGAGTTATTATTAGCATAAATAAGCTTTTGTATAACTATTTGTTAATTTCAGTATTTTTTATCGTACTTAATCATTTAAAAATGTCAATTATTTAAATTGTTTATGCGAAGCGCTTAGAGTCTCGTATTTTTTAGGCACAATTTATATTACATACTCACTATAAAATAACTTGCATGACCAACGAGCTTGAAAATTTCTTTCAGAATGAAGCGCCAAAATGTCGCTGTGTTATTGTTCCTATTTCAGGTTCAAACAAGGAAACACGTGTGAAAGACTGATGTGAATACAATCGTAATATTGTGCAAATTTATTAATTAAACATCGCTAGGTATCCATTTTATTTAAATAACAATTTCTTTCGAGACGTAGGGGGATAATGGTTTACTAGAGATTCTTGATTATTCTCTGTGAACATCTATAAATTCTTGTAGAAAACAATGACATTTTTATCGTCCCTTTCTCTTTGCTTCTGAATGGGAAGCAACCTTATTTTCTAATCGGATTGCCGCCCGAGTTTAGACAGCTCTAGCTTCCATTCTGTTTAATCGATAGCTAGGTGGTTATCATATGTATTCTTGCGTTCCATATGTGGATCTGTGCGAAAATTAACGAAACATGCAGGAACTGGAACTTGTTTAGACAAGCCCAACTTCATCGCTAATTTCTTTTACGCTAGAAGCTCATTGATATATCTTTTTAATTCAAGAGCTCCATTTAATTAACCCTTTCTTTTTATAATCATATATCCAAAATCAAGGCATTTTACTGCCACTGTTTTGCAGGAAATTACATATGACGAAAGTAATGAGAAAGAGTGACAGTTTATAGGGGTTGCCACGAATAGGGTAAGAGAAGGATGAGAATACTGATGAGATTGGGGTGGACGGAGAAAAGAGCATGAGAGAGAAGATGCAAGTAAGTGAGACCGAAAATGACTATTGACTTTACATTTGAATTTTTGTCGATTGTAGCTGTCAGGGAAGCAAGGAAACTCAAGGGAATTCTACAGAAAGGAAGTGCGATTAAAGGAGCCAATGGAGTATAATCAATGTTTATATTTTATTGGTTTCACAATAAAAGGGTTGACCAATTTGCTAATTTAGTGGTTCGAGTAAATTCATATATAGGTGACTCCATTGTGCTAAGTTCATCGGAGCAAATGCAGTGAAAGTATTTGTAGAAGAGTCAAAGGAAAGCCACACTACGTCGGTGAGAAAGCGACTGTATCCTAGCTGCCAAGTCGAGATCGATCATATTACAGATTTTCAGATGTATTTTCTCAAGGACACCTAAGTGGATATCTGTAAAGATATTGTTTCCTTTATGTTGTCACTATGACGAAAGACACTAATAATTGTGACTTTCCAAGTTAACGTTTATTAAGCATGAAACTGAGTAAATATATTTCCCTGTTTTTTAATCACTATTATACTTTTTGAAAAAGAGAACCCCCCAAAATATTATAGAATATAGTAATTCTTACTATACTAGTTGATGATAAACAAATAACCTGTGAGCCTTGAACTTCTCGCAAATGGGCAACATTATCTATGCTCTATTCTGATAGACAATATCTATCAGAAAAAAAATTACTAGTGGGCACAATCATAACAGTAAATTTTACGAAGATAACACAGAATGAAAACACGATAAACATTTACTAAATAAATTAAGAGAAATAAGTATAATGCACAGAAAACCAAGAGGAAATAAAAAAACTAGAGAAACTGTATTTCAGTAAGTTAAATATCTTTTTTTTTTAATAATTTCACCTCGAGCAAGGCGGAAATGCCACTGATGTGCGGGGGGGGGTACATAACTGAAAGAAAATTAATTAGAATAGAAAGAAGAGGAGTACAAACCAATTAGAAAAGAGCAATAGAAAGATGAGAATGCAGGTGAGATGAAAGTTTCAATGGTGGAGAGAAAGGAAATGATATATGGGGTGGGGAAAGAGCGAGAGTCAAGTGGCTAATAGATGAGTATTGACATTGCATTTAAATTCCTGGAGGTTGTAGCCGTCACGAAAGCAAGAATATAGGAGCGAATTCCACAGGCGGGAAGTGCAAGAGAAGAAGCTTCAGGAGTAAAATTGTCGTCTGCATTTGGCTAACCTAACAGTGAATAGGTGGGACCCAAATGCCAATCTGGTTGTACGATTAAACACCTGTTGGGGAGGCACCAGTGACTTAAGTTGTATTTATTTTTGTAAAATACAAAAAATGTGGCACAAGGCCGAAATTGGGGATGGGGAGGGCTGGTCATCATCTGTCCTAGTTTAACTTAGCTATTCACTTTCGTCGACCCTGACACACTTACAATAATCCTTGCACCATAATACCACTTTTTTACTTACCATTCTTACCACGTTCACCATAATACCTCGGCTGCTCTATGATGTCCTACTTAACTCCCATATTTACAGTGTTCAGTGGAGGGCATGGGCAGAAAATAACAACAATAAAATATCCCCAATGGTTTTATACAATGAAAGAACGATATATACAAGAAACTAAATAAAATCGTATTAGTAATAAAAGCCCCCCACTACTTCTAATATTGTGACAGCAAAATCACTTCCCCGGACGAAATATAATGCGTGGCTTTAGAAATATCATAATACCACTTATCCGATCAGCAAACACTCACACAATCACTCACACATTTAAACACCATAACAAAAACGAAAAGCACACTTGAAAAATAACGAAAGGCGCCACGCATCCACCGGAGAACTAACATAGTTGAACACCTAAGGTGGGAAAGGGGGTGGGGGATTAAACTAAAGAAAACTGGGGCCAAAAAGAAAAAGTGGGGCCAATGAGCAATCATAACCTAGCTAAGTTACCTTTAAAGAGAGAAAACAGAAAATCAAATACTTCCTACTCTAAACTAACAGGGAAGGGGTGCACATGTTGTGCCCAGCACACCCAAAATCCTGATGCCTAACCAGCATCAAACAACCACTCCAGGTCAGCACCTTTCACTCGACAGAGACGCGCAAGACTCACCCACCTTTTGCCAAATTCAGATGGAGTGAGTCGTTTCCTTTCCGTCCTGATCTTGACTTTAAGCTGATGCTTAAAGAACAAGATCAGTTGGGAAGAGGTAAACTTCTCATCACCATAGAATTCCTTCTGTCGCGTCGTCCAAATCACGACTCGCATAACACCTAGTAAGCAAAAGAGCACATAGTGCTCAGCCCTAGATAACGGAGGTACGACATTGCTACAAACAGAACTAGCCTCAAGGACAAAGAACTTTCCACGCAGCATACGGACCATGAGATCTTCAAGGAACTTACATAGCGGCGCAACAACACTGCAGTGGAAGAAGGCATGATCGACGGATTCCGCCGACAGCCCACAACGCACGCAGGTTGATTTCGGTGTTAGGCCCGCAACATGAAGTTTCTTGCCTACCCAGAGAGCCTTCCGAATCATCAGCCAGGTGAGTGATGCCTCATCGTTAGTGAGACATTTCAACCCAGGCGCCCAAGGCCATATGGAGCGAGCCTCCTGCTTCGTAAGCCCGAGCTCGCCAATCAGTTCATCTTGAACGGCCCCCCTAACTAACACCCGATATAATGCCCTAAGAGACAACGATTGGGCGTTGGAGAGGCCATCCGTAGCCCGCAAGAGAAACTGGAGAGCCAAACGACATTCTTTATAGAAGGAGCATTCGCCACGAGGAATACGGCCGGCCTCTTCCTCCGACAAATGCACACTTCTCAAGGATGGAAAGTTTTTATGGACGTCCTCTTTAACGAGGGCGCCTTTCTCATCCGCTAGCATACACATTCGATCCAGGAATCTAATGCGAAGCGTATGTTGACGAATCTCAACGCTAGGCATGCCCAGACCGCCTTCAGATGGATGAAGGCAACAGATCTCGCGACGTACCTTGGGAGCCTTGCCTTCTCGCCAAAGGAAAGAGAACAAGAGCTGAATCAATCCCAAACGAATGGCACACGGGAGAGGAAGTACGGAGAGTCGGTAAAGGAGAATCGGGTAGATGTGCGAGGCACATACTTCCGCCCTCCCCTTTAAGGATAGATTCCTCCGAGTCCACAGATGAACTGCGCCCTCGGCCTTCTCTCGAACCTCCGACCAATTCATTTCCAACTGGAGATCAGGACCGAAAAAGACGCCGAGAATCTTGATCGGCCCGTCCGTCCAGAGGAAAGGTCCGGGAAGAGAAACTCCCTTCCACGCACCCAATCGCAAGCCAACAGACTTATCGCGATTGATCTTGGCCCCTGTCACCGTCTCATAGCATCTGATTTCTTTGCTAACTTCGTCAATCTCGGCTTTGCTCGACACAAAAACCGAAACGTCATCAGCATAGGCGGAGTACCTGGCCGAGGTGGTAGCACCAGGTAGGGAAATTCCGCGAAGGACCGGATTCGCCTTTAACTTGCGAAGGAAAGGCTCCAACGCAAGAACGTAAAGCAAAGGCGAAAGTGGACAACCTTGACGAATGGAGCGAGATAATGTGAAGGGCTTCGATCTTACCCCATTCACTTCCACCAGCGCACCGGGGGACTCATACAGCAGTCGGATCCAGGTGCGAAAGTACGGCCCGAAACCGGCGGCGGAAAGGACAGATTCCAAGAAGCGATGGTCAACCCTATCGAACGCCTTGGACTGATCCAAATTGATCAGCGCGGCTTCAGTGTCGGTTTTCTCGATGATCAGGCGTACCAAATGAAGGTTGTCCTGAATAGTCCTGCCCTTCACAGCACAAGTCTGCTCGGGGCCAATCAGACTAGATAGGACAGCCTGCAAACGGCCGGCCAAGATCTTGGCAAAAATCTTTAAGTCAGTATTTAACATCGTTAAAGGCCGATAATTATCTATGCCACCCCCACCGTCCTTGCTCTTGCGAAGCAACTTGATTACACCCCTGGTGAAGCGTCGAGGTATAGACCCCTGCTTCATCCAGTTGTTATAAACAAGAGCCAGCAGAGGAACAAAAACGGACGACTGCCTCAAGTACAGTTCGTAGGGAAGACCATCCAATCCTGGAGTTTTGTCCCGGCCAACCAATTTCAGCGCATCCCAGATTTCCGACTCTGTTATGGGCCCCTCGCACCTAGCCGCTTCAGCCGCCGAGAGGCGGGGAAAGTCAGCCAAATAGGTATCGAACTGAGCCGAACTCAGACCGGGCTCCCTGGTGAAAAGATCCTGGAAGTAATCCCGAAAAGCCCCACATATACCCACGTCTGTAGTCACGGTACGTCCATCCGGCAATGTGATGTCCTTGATATGCCGATTGACTGCACGCCTAGCTTCTTCTGCACGCAATTCTGCGGCCATATTCGTTGCCTCAGAAGACATTCTTTTTAACCTAGCCCTAACTACCAGAGCTTGATCCTTCTTGATAAGCAAGGAGGCCAGCTCGGCCCTAGCTAAGGCTACGTCCCCACTATTACGGGATTTAACTGCCCGATCAACTTTCTTTTCTACTGCCGTTTGCGCCGCTAAATTAGCTAAGTTGAGCCGACGACTATAGTCGGCAGCAAACGACCTAAGTTTCGATTTTAGTGTGTCCCACCACTTATTCCCAACCACAGCCCCCGTCAGTTCCCGCTTTAGTGTTAGTAAAAGCTGGCGCTGGAAATCTTGGCTATCAAATAATGACGCGTTCAATTTCCAGTAACCAGCCAACTTAACCTTAGGCTTATCTAAGTTTACACGAACCCGGACGAGCCTATGATCCGTGTAAACTATCGAATGGAAACTTGGACAACCTAAGAGCCCTACGTCGACTCTCTTAACTAGGACTCGGTCGAGGTAGCTGGCGCTTACCTTCGAAACCGAGCTGCCCCTATTAGTCCAAGTCCACACTACCTCCCGGGGGTGTTCATTTCGGTACTTATCGACAAGATCATTCCTGTCGATAAATTCCCGAAATGGTTTCACATCCGGGTTGTTAGTACCCGATCTTTCTCCTATCCGATCTTTCTCAGGGTCAAGGACGGCATTCCAATCCCCCGCTAAAATTACCCGCCTCGATGTTCCAAAGAACGACTCGAGCTGCCGAAACAAAGCAGGACGCTCCCCATGGACATTGGGCGCATAAACCCCAATGAGGCGAAAAGACTTCTCCTTTATGGTAATATCCAGCACACAAATCCTGCCCGCTGGATCCGCGAAGACAAGCGTACACACCGCATTCAATGACTTGCTCACTAGCCAGGAGACACCTCTAGAACGACCATCAAAACATGCTGAAAAGAGATCGTAATCCCTAGACAGTATGCTCTCATGGTCGCCAGCTGAAAAACGGGTCTCCTGTAAACAGCAAACATCCACCCCGAGGCGCTGGAGATCATGAGTGAGTCTCACCCTCCGAGACTCGGACCTCAGCCCCCGGGCATTTATACTTGCTAACCATAAAGCCATTGTGATACGTAATTAGGGTTGAGGTCCTGGACAGAACATGGTCGGGGAAAGGATGCCGACAGCCTCTCCCATGGACCCATGGCCCATCTCATTCTTGATGGTGCCGTCAGAGGAGACGCCGCCAACATCCCAGGGAAAGGTTAGTTTTAGCGCCCTATAAAGGGAGGGGTGAACTAAAACAGGGACCCGTCCTGAACAAAATTTCTCCAAGTTTGTTAGTCTTTCTGATTTTGTAGTGATGATTGGTGGAGTCAGGGATATTACTTTGGCCGCCTCCTCGACCATGCCCCACACCTGCCGCGCCCCCGACCCCGTGCGGATAACTGTTAAAATCCTCTGAGCAGTAGGGAAGTTTTGTGGCACTTCCACATCCTTGTCCCCGCACTTCTTCATTGCCAAGAGCGCGTTGAGTTGTTTTATTCTTTTTCCAAAATCCTTGGCTCTATCGGCCTGGGCCGGGGAAATACGGCAGATGTCCTCCCCTTGCCTGTACGGCACTTTTGCAGGCTTCTTGCGCGTTTCTTTTTCCTCCGATGAAGCACTCCTTTGCCTTTTTAATGGAGGCGGCATCAGTTTTGGAGGAGAGGGACAGGGAGAGAGGCAGGGAGAGACTCTGAAATAATTGATAATTGGGCTGGGATCCCGACTGCGAGGGGAAGGTTTCCTGGGCGTGGGTTGAGAAGAATGCACTTTCTTCGGTCTCTCCGTCTTTTTCTTTTGAGGGGAGGACGGGGCAGAGGCCGAGGGGCACGAGCGACGTTTTTCCAGTTGTTTTAACCGCTCTTCTGAAGGCCGAAAAGAACGTTTTTCTAGCTGTTTCTTCAGCTCCTTAATTTTTAAGGTTTTTTCGTATCCCGGATCGTAGGCTTTTTTTAGGTCTTCTAATTTAGGAGCAGACCAGGCCGAGGCATCGCCCTTCTTGCTGGTAGAGGGAGTGGGGCTGTACGTGCCTTTAGTCTTTGGGGTCTCCGGGGACCGAGGTTCCGCAGCTTGGCGCTTCCCCCTGGCCCTGCCAACAACCAGCCACTCCCCCTTATCCTTCTCCTTGGCTACACTTGCAGCTGGTGATGGTTTTTCGGGGGGTGAGGGAACTTTTTTGTTCCCAACCGGGGTAACTGCCGCACCGGTCCTGGGTATTGGCATGCCCACTACGGGCGAGACGGATGTAACAGAAGCGGCCAGAGGGGGATTTTGGTCGACTGGGGCCTGGCTTCCAGAGGACTTCTTCTCTGGGCAGGAGGAGGAGAGGTGACCAATCTCTCCGCACCTCCAGCATTTCGATTTGCGACCGGTAACTATTACCGGTAGGCTCAGGCCCCCTACGTCAAGACAGTTGGGGATAGTCTCGAAGTCTTCACGGCTGATCATAATATCAAAAGACCATCCCCCGGTCAGGTCTTCGCAGGAGGCATCTAAAATTTGGCCAAACTGCGAAAAGTACGCAGCCAGATGCTCCCCGATGACCTGAGGAGGAACCTCATACACTGCTACCTTGGTCCTTCGTTTGCCATCGTACTCACATCTGAATATGAGATCTTTCGCTATCAGGTCTTCCGTTGCCAATTTTATGCAATCTTCTGGCGTGGGTAGCAGTATGTCCCACATGAAGAAGCCCGCACCTTTAACTATTCTTAAGGGCTTATACCCCTTTGACTGTAGTGTTTTCAACACCATGTCTTTCGTGCTGCGACAAATTTTGCGCGTACGCTTGTCCACCACGAAGACTGACACTATTCTTTTTCCAATCTTCTTTAATTCTTGGGGATCCTCCAAGAGCCCACCTTCTACGACAAGGTGTGCGTAGCTCTTAGCTCTCTCCAAGAACTCCGCCAGATTGATCGTGCATTTCGGAGGGGACTTCCAGCCACAGGGCGATTCCCCGGCCTCAGCATCTTTCGTTGTCTTGTCTTTTTCTTCAACGTTTTTCTGGCCATTCTCGGCCATTGTTGCTTTCGTTACATTATCTTTGTCTTTTACTTTGCCATGCTCTTCTCCCGGAAGAGGGGGAAATGCCTCATCGGTTTTTTCCGGTGGGCCCTTCCAAGGAGGGTCAAATTCCAATTTTTTCTTTATTGACCGACTAGTGTCGGCCATTTTTAAGTTTCACAACTCCACTCAACACTTTTTTGTTTTTTTTTCCACCAATCTAACTTATATGGAGGGGTGGGAAAAGGTGGGAGTAAAAAATGGAAAAAAATATATATATAAATAAAAATAAATAAAAACACAAACTAAACAAGCAACAAGGAAAGACAAGGAAACGGTTTTAAAATAAAAACAACAAACCCCGAAGGATTTTAAAATAGATAAAGAATAAGTTTAGCCAATAACGGCCAAAACACTAGCCTTTAAAGGCCAAAACTACACTAAGAAAATGCCTTAAAACGGCAAAAAGATAAGCCTCTAGAGAGGTTTACCAAAATAAACGAAAACAAACAATGAATAAACTTTACAAGTTACAATAAAAAGAAATAAAACAAACACAAAAAAAGGAGCTGCCTAAAAAGGCTACTCTCGTTAATAGGAGGAGGGGCTAAAAAATAAACTTTGCTGGGATTAAATAAAGTTTACAAAAAAGGAATCAACGAATTAAATTTGTACAACGAATAAACTTTACAACAATGAAACAAACTACACAAAGAAAATAAATACGCAAGTCAAACAAAAAGCGAAAAGTCGCCTAAGGCAACCTCCGTAAATGAAATATGGGGAGGGGTTAAAAAGAAAAGTGGAAAAAAAATAAATTAAACGGTTTTTTTTTGGTCAAAAATTCAAATGAAAGTTACTATTAAAAGAAAAGTTTTTAAACAAAAATAAATATGGCACTTAAGGCCAAACGGATACTGAAAAAAAAGAGAAACAAAAAATTAATTCAAGACGGCCGACGTAAACAAAAACAAATATGGCCGCCAAAAAATACGAAACTAAAATACAAAAAAGCTAGAAAATAAAATTAAAAAACAAAGCAAGAAAAACGAAAAGATAAATAAAATTAAACTTAGCTAAACCAAAGAGGGGTCTTTTGTGTGAAATAAAAGTAGTCCAAATGGGTTATTGCAAACAAAAAGTCTGACGCTCGTCAAAGCAAGTCAGGAAATGACAAAACACGTCAATCAGTGACTTAAGTTGTATTTATTTTTGTAAAATACAAAAAATGTGGCACAAGGCCGAAATTGGGGATGGGGAAGGCTGGTCATCATCTGTCCTAGTTTAACTTAGCTATTCACTTTCGTCGACCCTGACACACTTACAATAATCCTTGCACCACAACACCACTTTTTTACTTACCATTCTTACCACGTTCACCATAATACCTCGGCTGCTCTATGATGTCCTACTTAACTCCCATATTTACAGTATTCAGAGGAGGGCATGGGCAGAAAATAACAACAATAAAATATCCCCAATGGTTTTATACAATGAAAGAACGATATATACAAGAAACTAAATAAAATCGTATTAGTAATAAAAGCCCCCCACTACTTCTAATATTGTGACAGCAAAATCACTTCCCCGGACGAAATATAATGCGTGGCTTTAGAAATATCATAATACCACTTATCCGATCAGCAAACACTCACACAATCACTCACACATTTAAACACCATAACAAAAACGAAAAGCACACTTGAAAAATAACGAAAGACGCCACGCATCCACCGGAGAACTAATATTGTTGAACACCTAAGGTGGGAAAGGGGGTGGGGGATTAAACTAAAAGAAAACTGGGGCCAAAAAGAAAAAAGTGGGGCCAATGAGCAATCATAACCTAGCTAAGTTACCTTTAAAGAGAGAAAACAGAAAATCAAATACTTCCTACTCTAAACTAACAGGGAAGGGGTGCACATGTTGTGCCCAGCACACCCAATATCCTGATGCCTAACCAGCATCAAACAACCACTCCAGGTCAGCACCTTTCACTCGACAGAGACGCGCAAGACTCACCCACCTTTTGCCAAATTCAGATGGAGTGAGTCGTTTCCTTTCCGTCCTGATCTTGACTTTAAGCTGATGCTTAAAGAACAAGATCAGTTGGGAAGAGGTAAACTTCTCATCACCATAGAATTCCTTCTGTCGCGTCGTCCAAATCACGATTCGCATAACACCTAGTAAGCAAAAGAGCACATAGTGCTCAGCCCTAGATAACGGAGGTACGACATTGCTACAAACAGAACTAGCCTCAAGGACAAAGAACTTTCCACGCAGCATACGGACCATGAGATCTTCAAGGAACTTACATAGCGGCGCAACAACACTGCAGTGGAAGAAGGCATGATCGACGGATTCCGCCGACAGCCCACAACGCACGCAGGTTGATTTCGGTGTTAGGCCCGCTACATGAAGTTTCTTGCCTACCCAGAGAGCCTTTCGAATCATCAGCCAGGTGAGTGATGCCTCATCGTTAGTGAGACATTTCAACCCAGGCGCCCAAGGCCATATGGAGCGAGCCTCCTGCTTCGTAAGCCCGAGCTCGCCAATCAGTTCATCTTGAACGGCCCCCCTAACTAACACCCGATATAATGCCCTAAGAGACAACGATTGGGCGTTGGAGAGGCCATCCGTAGCCCGCAAGAGAAACTGGAGAGCCAAACGACATTCTTTATAGAAGGAGCATTCGCCACGAGGAATACGGCCGGCCTCTTCCTCCGACAAATGCACACTTCTCAAGGATGGAAAGTTTTTATGGACGTCCTCTTTAACGAGGGCGCCTTTCTCATCCGCTAGCATACACATTCGATCCAGGAATCTAATGCGAAGCGTATGTTGACGAATCTCAACGCTAGGCATGCCCAGACCGCCTTCAGATGGATGAAGGTAACAGATCTCGCGACGCACCTTGGGAGCCTTGCCTTCTCGCCAAAGGAAAGAGAACAAGAGCTGAATCAATCCCAAACGAATGGCACACGGGAGAGGAAGTACGGAGAGTCGGTAAAGGAGAATCGGGTAGATGTGCGAGGCACATACTTCCGCCCTCCCCTTTAAGGAAAGATTCCTCCGAGTCCACAGATGAACTGCGCCCTCGGCCTTCTCTTGAACCTCCGACCAATTCATTTCCAACTGGAGATCAGGACCGAAAAAGACGCCGAGAATCTTGATCGGCCCGTCCGTCCAGAGGAAAGGTCCGGGGAGAGAAACTCCCTTCCACGCACCCAATCGCAAGCCAACAGACTTATCGCGATTGATCTTGGCCCCTGTCACCGTCTCATAGCATCTGATTTCTTTGCTAACTTCGTCAATCTCGGCTTTGCTCGACACAAAAACCGAAACGTCGTCAGCATAGGCGGAGTACCTGGCCGAGGTGGTAGCACCAGGTAGGGAAATTCCGCGAAGGACCGGATTCGCCTTTAACTTGCGAAGGAAAGGCTCCAACGCAAGAACGTAAAGCAAAGGCGAAAGTGGACAACCTTGACGAATGGAGCGAGATAATGTGAAGGGCTTCGATCTTACCCCATTCACTTCCACCAGCGCACCGGGGGACTCATACAGCAGTCGGATCCAGGTGCGAAAGTACGGCCCGAAACCGGCGGCGGAAAGGACAGATTCCAAGAAGCGATGGTCAACCCTATCGAACGCCTTGGACTGATCCAAATTGATCAGCGCGGCTTCAGTGTCGGTTTTCTCGATGATCAGGCGTACCAAATGAAGGTTGTCCTGAATAGTCCTGCCCTTCACAGCACAAGTCTGCTCGGGGCCAATCAGACTAGATAGGACAGCCTGCAAACGGCCGGCCAAGATCTTGGCAAAAATCTTTAAGTCAGTATTTAACATCGTTAAAGGCCGATAATTATCTATGCCACCCCCACCGTCCTTGCTCTTGCGAAGCAACTTGATTACACCCCTGGTGAAACGTCGAGGTATAGACCCCTGCTTCATCCAGTTGTTATAAACAAGAGCCAGCAGAGGAACAAAAACGGACGACTGCCTCAAGTACAGTTCGTAGGGAAGACCATCCAATCCTGGAGTTTTGTCCCGGCCAACCAATTTCAGCGCATCCCAGATTTCCGACTCTGTTATGGGCCCCTCGCACCTAGCCGCTTCAGCCGCCGAGAGGCGGGGAAAGTCAGCCAAATAGGTATCGAACTGAGCCGAACTCAGACCGGGCTCCCTGGTGAAAAGATCCTGGAAGTAATCCCGAAAAGCCCCACATATACCCACGTCTGTAGTCACGGTACGTCCATCCGGCAATGTGATGTCCTTGATATGCCGATTGACTGCTCGCCTAGCTTCTTCTGCACGCAATTCTGCGGCCATATTCGTTGCCTCAGAAGACATTCTTTTTAACCTAGCCCTAACTACCAGAGCTTGATCCTTCTTGATAAGCAAGGAGGCCAGCTCGGCCCTAGCTAAGGCTACGTCCCCTCTATTACGGGATTTAACTGCCCGATCAACTTTCTTTTCTACTGCCGTTTGCGCCGCTAAATTAGCTAAGTTGAGCCGACGACTATAGTCGGCAGCAAACGACCTAAGTTTTGATTTTAGAGTGTCCCACCACTTATTCCCAACCACAGCCCCCGTCAGTTCCCGCTTTAGTGTTAGTAAAAGCTGGTGCTGGAAATCTTGGCTATCAAATAATGACGCGTTCAATTTCCAGTAACCAGCCAACTTAACCTTAGGCTTATCTAAGTTTACACGAACCCGGACGAGCCTATGATCCGTGTAAACTATCGAATGGAAACTTGGACAACCTAAGAGCCCTACGTCGACTCTCTTAACTAGGACTCGGTCGAGGTAGCTGGCGCTTACCTTCGAAACCGAGCTGCCCCTATTAGTCCAAGTCCACACTACCTCCCGGGGGTGTTCATTTCGGTATTTATCGACAAGATCATTCCTGTCGATAAATTCCCGAAATGGTTTCACATCCGGGTTGTTAGTACCCGATCTTTCTCCTATCCGATCTTTCTCAGGGTCAAGGACGGCATTCCAATCCCCCGCTAAAATTACCCGCCTCGATGTTCCAAAGAACGACTCGAGCTGCCGAAACAAAGCAGGACGCTCCCCATGGACATTGGGCGCATAAACCCCAATGAGGCGAAAAGACTTCTCCTTTATGGTAATATCCAGCACACAAATCCTGCCCGCTGGATCCGCGAAGACAAGCGTACACACCGCATTCAATGACTTGCTCACTAGCCAGGAGACACCTCTAGAACGACCATCAAAACATGCTGAAAAGAGATCGTAATCCCTAGACAGTATGCTCTCATGGTCGCCAGCTGAAAAACGGGTCTCCTGTAAACAGCAAACATCCACACCGAGGCGCTGGAGATCATGAGTGAGTCTCACCCTCCGAGACTCGGACCTCAGCCCCCGGGCATTTATACTTGCTAACCATAAAGCCATTGTGATACGTAATTAGGGTTGGGGTCCTGGACAGAACATGGTCGGGGAAAGGATGCCGACAGCCTCTCCCATGGACCCATGGCCCATCTCATTCTTGATGGTGCCGTCAGAGGAGACGCCGCCAACATCCCAGGGAAAGGTTAGTTTTAGCGCCCTATAGAGGGAGGGGTGAACTAAAACAGGGACCCGTCCTGAACAAAATTTCTCCAAGTTTGTTAGTCTTTCTGATTTTGTAGTGATGATTGGTGGAGTCAGGGATATTACTTTGGCCGCCTCCTCGACCATGCCCCACACCTGCCGCGCCCCCGACCCCGTGCGGATAACTGTTAATATCCTCTGAGCAGTAGGGAAGTTTTGTGGCACTTCCACATCCTTGTCCCCGCACTTCTTCATTGCCAAGAGCGCGTTGAGTTGTTTTATTCTTTTTCCAAAATCCTTGGCTCTTTCGGCCTGGGCCGGGGAAATACGGCAGATGTCCTCCCCTTGCCTGTACGGCACTTTTGCAGGCTTCTTGCGCGTTTCTTTTTCCTCCGATGAAGCACTCCTTTGCCTTTTTAATGGAGGCGGCATCAGTTTTGGAGGAGAGGGACAGGGAGAGAGGCAGGGAGAGACTCTGAAATAATTGATAATAGGGCTGGGATCCCGACTGCGAGGGGAAGGTTTACTGGGCGTGGGTTGAGAAGAATGCACTTTCTTCGGTCTCTCCGTCTTTTTCTTTTGAGGGGAGGACGGGGCAGAGGCCGAGGGGCACGAGCGACGTTTTTCCAGTTGTTTTAACCGCTCTTCTGAAGGCCGAAAAGAACGTTTTTCTAGCTGTTTCTTCAGCTCCTTAATTTTTAAGGTTTTTTCGTATCCCGGATCGTAGGCTTTTTTTAGGTCTTCTAATTTAGGAGCAGACCAGGCCGAGGCATCGCCCTTCTTGCTGGTAGAGGGAGTGGGGCTGTACGTGCCTTTAGTCTTTGGGGTCTCCGGGGACCGAGGTTCCGCAGCTTGGCGCTTCCCCCTGGCCCTGCCAACAACCAGCCACTCCCCCTTATCCTTCTCCTTGGCTACACTTGCAGCTGGTGATGGTTTTTCGGGGGGTGAGGGAACTTTTTTGTTCCCAACCGGGGTAACTGCCGCACCGGTCCTGGGTATTGGCATGCCCACTACGGGCGAGACGGATTTAACAGAAGCGGCCAGAGGGGGATTTTGGTCGACTGGGGCCTGGCTTCCAGAGGACTTCTTCTCTGGGCAGGAGGAGGAGAGCTGACCAATCTCTCCGCACCTCCAGCATTTCGGTTTGCGACCGGTAACTATTACCGGTAGGCTCAGGCCCCCTACGTCAAGACAGTTGGGGATAGTCTCGAAGTCTTCACGGCTGATCATAATATCAAAAGACCATCCCCCGGTCAGGTCTTCGCAGGAGGCATCTAAAATTTGGCCAAACTGCGAAAAGTACGCAGCCAGATGCTCCCCGATGACCTGAGGAGGAACCTCATACACTGCTACCTTGGTCCTTCGTTTGCCATCGTACTCACATCTGAATATGAGATCTTTCATTATCAGGTCTTCCGTTGCCAATTTTATGCAATCTTCTGGCGTGGGTAGCAGTATGTCCCACATGAAGAAGCCCGCACCTTTAACTATTCTTAAGGGCTTATACCCCTTTGACTGTAGTGTTTTCAACACCATGTCTTTCGTGCTGCGACAAATTTTGCGCGTACGCTTGTCCACCACGAAGACTGACACTATTTTTTTTCCAATCCTCTTTAATTCTTGGGGATCCTCCAAGAGCCCACCTTCTACGACAAGGTGTGCGTAGCTCTTAGCTCTCTCCAAGAACTCCGCCAGATTGATCGTGCATTTCGGAGGGGACTTCCAGCCACAGGGCGATTCCCCGGCCTCAGCATCTTTCGTTGTCTTGTCTTTTTCTTCAACGTTTTTCTGGCCATTCTCGGCCATAGTTGCTTTCATTTCTTTGTCTTTGTCTTTTTCTTTGCCATGCTCTTCTCCCGGAAGAGGGGGAAATGCCTCATCGGTTTTTTCCGGTGGGCCCTTCCAAGGGGGGTCAAAGTTCAATTTTTTCTTTATTGACCGACTAGTGTCGGCCATTTTTAAGTTTCACAACTCCACTCAACACTTTTTTGTTTTTTTTCTCCACCAATCTAACTTATATGGAGGGGTGGGAAAAGGCGGGAGTAAAAAATGGAAAAAAAAATATATATATATAAATAAAAATAAATAAAAACACAAACTAAACAAGCAACAAAGAAAGACAAGGAAACGGTTTTAAAATAAAAACAACAAACCCCGAAGGATTTTAAAATAGATAAAGAATAAGTTTAGCCAATAACGGCCAAAACACTAGCCTTTAAAGGCC
This sequence comes from Ascarosepion bandense, assembly GCA_037127315.1. Classification (NCBI taxonomy): domain Eukaryota; kingdom Metazoa; phylum Mollusca; class Cephalopoda; order Sepiida; family Sepiidae; genus Ascarosepion; species Ascarosepion bandense. The sequence continues at coordinate 529,799 of JBBBDQ010000755.1, forward strand.
AAAACTACACTAAGAAAATGCCTTAAAACGGCAAAAAGATAAGCCTCTAGAGAGGTTTACCAAAATAAACGAAAACAAACAATGAATAAACTTTACAAGTTACAATAAAAAGAAATAAAACAAACAAAAAAAAGGAGCTGCCTAAAAAAGGCTACTCTCGTTAAAAATAGGAGGAGGGGCAAAAAATAAACTTTGCTGGGATAAATAAAGTTTACAAAAAAGCAATAAACGAATTAAATTTGTACAACGAATAAACTTTACAACAATGAAACAAACTACACAAAGAAAATAAATACGCAAGTCAAACAAAAAGCGAAAAGTCGCCTAAGGCAACCTCCGTAAATGAAATATGGGGAGGGGTTAAAAAGAAAAGTGGAAAAAAAAATAAATTAAACGGTTTTTTTTTGGTCAAAAATTCAAATGAAAGTTACTATTAAAAGAAAAGTTTTTAAACAAAAATAAATATGGCACTTAAGGCCAAACGGATACTGAAAAAAAGAGAAACAAAAATTAAATTCAAGACGGCCGACCTAAACAAAAACAAATATGGCCGCCAAAAAAATACGAAACTAAAATACAAAAAGCTAGAAAATAAAATTAAAAAACAAAGCAAGAAAAACGAAAAGATAAATAAAATTAAACTTAGCTAAACCAAAGAGGGGTCTTTTGTGTGAAATAAAAGTAGTCCAAATGGGTTATTTGCAAACAAAAAGTCTGACGCTCGTCAAAGCAAGTCAGGAAATGACAAAACACGTCAATCAGTGACTTAAGTTGTATTTATTTTTGTAAAATACAAAAAATGTGGCACAAGGCCGAAATTGGGGATGGGGAAGGCTGGTCATCATCTGTCCTAGTTTAACTTAGCTATTCACTTTCGTCGACCCTGACACACTTACAATAATCCTTGCACCATAATACCACTTTTTTACTTACCATTCTTACCACGTTCACCATAATACCTCGGCTGCTCTATGATGTCCTACTTAACTCCCATATTTACAGTATTCAGAGGAGGGCATGGGCAGAAAATAACAACAATAAAATATCCCCAATGGTTTTATACAATGAAAGAACGATATATACAAGAAACTAAATAAAATCGTATTAGTAATAAAAGCCCCCCACTACTTCTAATATTGTGACAGCAAAATCACTTCCCCGGACGAAATATAATGCGTGGCTTTAGAAATATCATAATACCACTTATCCGATCAGCAAACACTCACACAATCACTCACACATTTAAACACCATAACAAAAACGAAAAGCACACTTGAAAAATAACGAAAGACGCCACGCATCCACCGGAGAACTAATATTGTTGAACACCTAAGGTGGGAAAGGGGGTGGGGGATTAAACTAAAAGAAAACTGGGGCCAAAAAGAAAAAAGTGGGGCCAATGAGCAATCATAACCTAGCTAAGTTACCTTTAAAGAGAGAAAACAGAAAATCAAATACTTCCTATTCTAAACTAACAGGGAAGGGGTGCACATGTTGTGCCCAGCACACCCAATATCCTGATGCCTAACCAGCATCAAACAACCACTCCAGGTCAGCACCTTTCACTCGACAGAGACGCGCAAGACTCACCCACCTTTTGCCAAATTCAGATGGAGTGAGTCGTTTCCTTTCCGTCCTGATCTTGACTTTAAGCTGATGCTTAAAGAACAAGATCAGTTGGGAAGAGGTAAACTTCTCATCACCATAGAATTCCTTCTGTCGCGTCGTCCAAATCACGATTCGCATAACACCTAGTAAGCAAAAGAGCACATAGTGCTCAGCCCTAGATAACGGAGGTACGACATTGCTACAAACAGAACTAGCCTCAAGGACAAAGAACTTTCCACGCAGCATACGGACCATGAGATCTTCAAGGAACTTACATAGCGGCGCAACAACACTGCAGTGGAAGAAGGCATGATCGACGGATTCCGCCGACAGCCCACAACGCACGCAGGTTGATTTCGGTGTTAGGCCCGCTACATGAAGTTTCTTGCCTACCCAGAGAGCCTTTCGAATCATCAGCCAGGTGAGTGATGCCTCATCGTTAGTGAGACATTTCAACCCAGGCGCCCAAGGCCATATGGAGCGAGCCTCCTGCTTCGTAAGCCCGAGCTCGCCAATCAGTTCATCTTGAACGGCCCCCCTAACTAACACCCGATATAATGCCCTAAGAGACAACGATTGGGCGTTGGAGAGGCCATCCGTAGCCCGCAAGAGAAACTGGAGAGCCAAACGACATTCTTTATAGAAGGAGCATTCGCCACGAGGAATACGGCCGGCCTCTTCCTCCGACAAATGCACACTTCTCAAGGATGGAAAGTTTTTATGGACGTCCTCTTTAACGAGGGCGCCTTTCTCATCCGCTAGCATACACATTCGATCCAGGAATCTAATGCGAAGCGTATGTTGACGAATCTCAACGCTAGGCATGCCCAGACCGCCTTCAGATGGATGAAGGTAACAGATCTCGCGACGCACCTTGGGAGCCTTGCCTTCTCGCCAAAGGAAAGAGAACAAGAGCTGAATCAATCCCAAACGAATGGCACACGGGAGAGGAAGTACGGAGAGTCGGTAAAGGAGAATCGGGTAGATGTGCGAGGCACATACTTCCGCCCTCCCCTTTAAGGAAAGATTCCTCCGAGTCCACAGATGAACTGCGCCCTCGGCCTTCTCTTGAACCTCCGACCAATTCATTTCCAACTGGAGATCAGGACCGAAAAAGACGCCGAGAATCTTGATCGGCCCGTCCGTCCAGAGGAAAGGTCCGGGGAGAGAAACTCCCTTCCACGCACCCAATCGCAAGCCAACAGACTTATCGCGATTGATCTTGGCCCCTGTCACCGTCTCATAGCATCTGATTTCTTTGCTAACTTCGTCAATCTCGGCTTTGCTCGACACAAAAACCGAAACGTCGTCAGCATAGGCGGAGTACCTGGCCGAGGTGGTAGCACCAGGTAGGGAAATTCCGCGAAGGACCGGATTCGCCTTTAACTTGCGAAGGAAAGGCTCCAACGCAAGAACGTAAAGCAAAGGCGAAAGTGGACAACCTTGACGAATGGAGCGAGATAATGTGAAGGGCTTCGATCTTACCCCATTCACTTCCACCAGCGCACCGGGGGACTCATACAGCAGTCGGATCCAGGTGCGAAAGTACGGCCCGAAACCGGCGGCGGAAAGGACAGATTCCAAGAAGCGATGGTCAACCCTATCGAACGCCTTGGACTGATCCAAATTGATCAGCGCGGCTTCAGTGTCGGTTTTCTCGATGATCAGGCGTACCAAATGAAGGTTGTCCTGAATAGTCCTGCCCTTCACAGCACAAGTCTGCTCGGGGCCAATCAGACTAGATAGGACAGCCTGCAAACGGCCGGCCAAGATCTTGGCAAAAATCTTTAAGTCAGTATTTAACATCGTTAAAGGCCGATAATTATCTATGCCACCCCCACCGTCCTTGCTCTTGCGAAGCAACTTGATTACACCCCTGGTGAAACGTCGAGGTATAGACCCCTGCTTCATCCAGTTGTTATAAACAAGAGCCAGCAGAGGAACAAAAACGGACGACTGCCTCAAGTACAGTTCGTAGGGAAGACCATCCAATCCTGGAGTTTTGTCCCGGCCAACCAATTTCAGCGCATCCCAGATTTCCGACTCTGTTATGGGCCCCTCGCACCTAGCCGCTTCAGCCGCCGAGAGGCGGGGAAAGTCAGCCAAATAGGTATCGAACTGAGCCGAACTCAGACCGGGCTCCCTGGTGAAAAGATCCTGGAAGTAATCCCGAAAAGCCCCACATATACCCACGTCTGTAGTCACGGTACGTCCATCCGGCAATGTGATGTCCTTGATATGCCGATTGACTGCTCGCCTAGCTTCTTCTGCACGCAATTCTGCGGCCATATTCGTTGCCTCAGAAGACATTCTTTTTAACCTAGCCCTAACTACCAGAGCTTGATCCTTCTTGATAAGCAAGGAGGCCAGCTCAGCCCTAGCTAAGGCTACGTCCCCTCTATTACGGGATTTAACTGCCCGATCAACTTTCTTTTCTACTGCCGTTTGCGCCGCTAAATTAGCTAAGTTGAGCCGACGACTATAGTCGGCAGCAAACGACCTAAGTTTTGATTTTAGAGTGTCCCACCACTTATTCCCAACCACAGCCCCCGTCAGTTCCCGCTTTAGTGTTAGTAAAAGCTGGTGCTGGAAATCTTGGCTATCAAATAATGACGCGTTCAATTTCCAGTAACCAGCCAACTTAACCTTAGGCTTATCTAAGTTTACACGAACCCGGACGAGCCTATGATCCGTGTAAACTATCGAATGGAAACTTGGACAACCTAAGAGCCCTACGTCGACTCTCTTAACTAGGACTCGGTCGAGGTAGCTGGCGCTTACCTTCGAAACCGAGCTGCCCCTATTAGTCCAAGTCCACACTACCTCCCGGGGGTGTTCATTTCGGTATTTATCGACAAGATCATTCCTGTCGATAAATTCCCGAAATGGTTTCACATCCGGGTTGTTAGTACCCGATCTTTCTCCTATCCGATCTTTCTCAGGGTCAAGGACGGCATTCCAATCCCCCGCTAAAATTACCCGCCTCGATGTTCCAAAGAACGACTCGAGCTGCCGAAACAAAGCAGGACGCTCCGCATGGACATTGGGCGCATAAACCCCAATGAGGCGAAAAGACTTCTCCTTTATGGTAATATCCAGCACACAAATCCTGCCCGCTGGATCCGCGAAGACAAGCGTACACACCGCATTCAATGACTTGCTCACTAGCCAGGAGACACCTCTAGAACGACCATCAAAACATGCTGAAAAGAGATCGTAATCCCTAGACAGTATGCTCTCATGGTCGCCAGCTGAAAAACGGGTCTCCTGTAAACAGCAAACATCCACACCGAGGCGCTGGAGATCATGAGTGAGTCTCACCCTCCGAGACTCGGACCTCAGCCCCCGGGCATTTATACTTGCTAACCATAAAGCCATTGTGATACGTAATTAGGGTTGGGGTCCTGGACAGAACATGGTCGGGGAAAGGATGCCGACAGCCTCTCCCATGGACCCATGGCCCATCTCATTCTTGATGGTGCCGTCAGAGGAGACGCCGCCAACATCCCAGGGAAAGGTTAGTTTTAGCGCCCTATAGAGGGAGGGGTGAACTAAAACAGGGACCCGTCCTGAACAAAATTTCTCCAAGTTTGTTAGTCTTTCTGATTTTGTAGTGATGATTGGTGGAGTCAGGGATATTACTTTGGCCGCCTCCTCGACCATGCCCCACACCTGCCGCGCCCCCGACCCCGTGCGGATAACTGTTAATATCCTCTGAGCAGTAGGGAAGTTTTGTGGCACTTCCACATCCTTGTCCCCGCACTTCTTCATTGCCAAGAGCGCGTTGAGTTGTTTTATTCTTTTTCCAAAATCCTTGGCTCTTTCGGCCTGGGCCGGGGAAATACGGCAGATGTCCTCCCCTTGCCTGTACGGCACTTTTGCAGGCTTCTTGCGCGTTTCTTTTTCCTCCGATGAAGCACTCCTTTGCCTTTTTAATGGAGGCGGCATCAGTTTTGGAGGAGAGGGACAGGGAGAGAGGCAGGGAGAGACTCTGAAATAATTGATAATAGGGCTGGGATCCCGACTGCGAGGGGAAGGTTTCCTGGGCGTGGGTTGAGAAGAATGCACTTTCTTCGGTCTCTCCGTCTTTTTCTTTTGAGGGGAGGACGGGGCAGAGGCCGAGGGGCACGAGCGACGTTTTTCCAGTTGTTTTAACCGCTCTTCTGAAGGCCGAAAAGAACGTTTTTCTAGCTGTTTCTTCAGCTCCTTAATTTTTATGGTTTTTTCGTATCCCGGATCGTAGGCTTTTTTTAGGTCTTCTAATTTAGGAGCAGACCAGGCCGAGGCATCGCCCTTCTTGCTGGTAGAGGGAGTGGGGCTGTACGTGCCTTTAGTCTTTGGGGTCTCCGGGGGACCGAGGTTCCGCAGCTTGGCGCTTCCCCCTGGCCCTGCCAACAACCAGCCACTCCCCCTTATCCTTCTCCTTGGCTACACTTGCAGCTGGTGATGGTTTTTCGGGGGGTGAGGGAACTTTTTTGTTCCCAACCGGGGTAACTGCCGCACCGGTCCTGGGTATTGGCATGCCCACTACGGGCGAGACGGATGTAACAGAAGCGGCCAGAGGGGGATTTTGGTCGACTGGGGCCTGGCTTCCAGAGGACTTCTTCTCTGGGCAGGAGGAGGAGAGGTGACCAATCTCTCCGCACCTCCAGCATTTCGGTTTGCGACCGGTAACTATTACCGGTAGGCTCAGGCCCCCTACGTCAAGACAGTTGGGGATAGTCTCGAAGTCTTCACGGCTGATCATAATATCAAAAGACCATCCCCCGGTCAGGTCTTCGCAGGAGGCATCTAAAATTTGGCCAAACTGCGAAAAGTACGCAGCCAGATGCTCCCCGATGACCTGAGGAGGAACCTCATACACTGCTACCTTGGTCCTTCGTTTGCCATCGTACTCACATCTGAATATGAGATCTTTCATTATCAGGTCTTCCGTTGCCAATTTTATGCAATCTTCTGGCGTGGGTAGCAGTATGTCCCACATGAAGAAGCCCGCACCTTTAACTATTCTTAAGGGCTTATACCCCTTTGACTGTAGTGTTTTCAACACCATGTCTTTCGTGCTGCGACAAATTTTGCGCGTACGCTTGTCCACCACGAAGACTGACACTATTTTTTTTCCAATCCTCTTTAATTCTTGGGGATCCTCCAAGAGCCCACCTTCTACGACAAGGTGTGCGTAGCTCTTAGCTCTCTCCAAGAACTCCGCCAGATTGATCGTGCATTTCGGAGGGGACTTCCAGCCACAGGGCGATTCCCCGGCCTCAGCATCTTTCGTTGTCTTGTCTTTTTCTTCAACGTTTTTCTGGCCATTCTCGGCCATAGTTGCTTTCATTTCTTTGTCTTTGTCTTTTTCTTTGCCATGCTCTTCTCCCGGAAGAGGGGGAAATGCCTCATCGGTTTTTTCCGGTGGGCCCTTCCAAGGGGGGTCAAAGTTCAATTTTTTCTTTATTGACCGACTAGTGTCGGCCATTTTTAAGTTTCACAACTCCACTCAACACTTTTTTGTTTTTTTTTTCCACCAATCTAACTTATATGGAGGGGTGGGAAAAGGCGGGAGTAAAAAATGGAAAAAAATATATATATAAATAAAAAACACAAACTAAACAAGCAACAAAGAAAGACAAGGAAACGGTTTTAAAATAAAAACAACAAACCCCGAAGGATTTTAAAATAGATAAAGAATAAGTTTAGCCAATAACGGCCAAAACACTAGCCTTTAAAGGCCAAAACTACACTAAGAAAATGCCTTAAAACGGCAAAAAGATAAGCCTCTAGAGAGGTTTACCAAAATAAACGAAAACAAACAATGAATAAACTTTACAAGTTACAATAAAAAGAAATAAAACAAACAAAAAAAAGGAGCTGCCTAAAAAAGGCTACTCTCGTTAAAAATAGGAGGAGGGGCAAAAAATAAACTTTGCTGGGATAAATAAAGTTTACAAAAAAGGAATAAACGAATTAAATTTGTACAACGAATAAACTTTACAACAATGAAACAAACTACACAAAGAAAATAAATACGCAAGTCAAACAAAAAGCGAAAAGTCGCCTAAGGCAACCTCCGTAAATGAAATATGGGGAGGGGTTAAAAAGAAAAGTGGAAAAAATAAATTAAACGGTTTTTTTTTTTGGTCAAAAATTCAAATGAAAGTTACTATTAAAAGAAAAGTTTTTAAACAAAAATAAATATGGCACTTAAGGCCAAACGGATACTGAAAAAAAAGAGAAACAAAAAATAAATTCAAGACGGCCGACCTAAACAAAAACAAATATGGCCGCCAAAAAAAATACGAAACTAAAATACAAAAAGCTAGAAAATAAAATTAAAAAACAAAGCAAGAAAAACGAAAAGATAAATAAAATTAAACTTAGCTAAACCAAAGAGGGGTCTTTTGTGTGAAATAAAAGTAGTCCAAATGGGTTATTTGCAAACAAAAAGTCTGACGCTCGTCAAAGCAAGTCAGGAAATGACAAAACACGTCAATCAGTGACTTAAGTTTTATTTATTTTTGTACGAATACAAAAAATGTGGCACAAGGCCGAAATTGGGGATGGGGAAGGCTCGTCATCATCTGTCCTAGTTTAACTTAGCTATTCACTTTCGTCGACCCTGACATACTTATAATAATCCTTACACCATAATACCACATTTTTACTTACCATTCTTACCACGTTCACCATAATACCTCGGCTGCTCTATGTTGTCCTACTTAACTCCCATATTTACAATATTCAGTGGAGGGCATGGGCAGAAAATAACAACATTAAAATATCCCCAATGGTTTTATACAATGAAAGAACGATATATACAAGAAACTAAATAAAATCGTATTAGTAATAAAAGCCCCCCACTACTTCTAATATTGTGACAGCAAAATCACTTCCCCGGACGAAATATAATGCGTGGCTTTAGAAATATCATAATACCACTTATCCGATCAGCAAACACTCACACAATCACTCACACATTTAAACACCATAACAAAAACGAAAAACACACTTGAAAAATAACGAAAGACGCCACGCATCCACCGGAGAACTAACATTGTTGAACACCTAAGGTGGGAAAGGGGGTGGGGGATTAAACTAAAAGAAAACTGGGGCCAAAAAGAAAAAGTGGGGCCAATGAGCAATCATAACCTAGCTAAGTTACCTTTAAAGAGAGAAAACAGAAAATCAAATACTTCCTACTCTAAACTAACAGGGAAGGGGTGCACATGTTGTGCCCAGCACACCCAATATCCTGATGCCTAACCAGCATCAAACAACCACTCCAGGTCAGCACCTTTCACTCGACAGAGACGCGCAAGACTCACCCACCTTTTGCCAAATTCAGATGGAGTGAGTCGTTTCCTTTCCGTCCTGATCTTGACTTTAAGCTGATGCTTAAAGAACAAGATCAGTTGGGAAGAGGTAAACTTCTCATCACCATAGAATTCCTTCTGTCGCGTCGTCCAAATCACGATTCGCATAACACCTAGTAAGCAAAAGAGCACATAGTGCTCAGCCCTAGATAACGGAGGTACGACATTGCTACAAACAGAACTAGCCTCAAGGACAAAGAACTTTCCACGCAGCATACGAACCATGAGATCTTCAAGGAACTTACATAGCGGCGCAACAACACTGCAGTGGAAGAAGGCATGATCGACGGATTCCGCCGACAGCCCACAACGCACGCAGGTTGATTTCGGTGTTAGGCCCGCTACATGAAGTTTCTTGCCTACCCAGAGAGCCTTTCGAATCATCAGCCAGGTGAGTGATGCCTCATCGTTAGTGAGACATTTCAACCCAGGCGCCCAAGGCCATATGGAGCGAGCCTCCTGCTTCGTAAGCCCGAGCTCGCCAATCAGTTCATCTTGAACGGCCCCCCTAACTAACACCCGATATAATGCCCTAAGAGACAACGATTGGGCGTTGGAGAGGCCATCCGTAGCCCGCAAGAGAAACTGGAGAGCCAAACGACATTCTTTATAGAAGGAGCATTCGCCACGAGGAATACGGCCGGCCTCTTCCTCCGACAAATGCACACTTCTCAAGGATGGAAAGTTTTTATGGACGTCCTCTTTTACGAGGGCGCCTTTCTCATCCGCTAGCATACACATTCGATCCAGGAATCTAATGCGAAGCGTATGTTGACGAATCTCAACGCTAGGCATGCCCAGACCGCCTTCAGATGGATGAAGGTAACAGATCTCGCGACGCACCTTGGGAGCCTTGCCTTCTCGCCAAAGGAAAGAGAACAAGAGCTGAATCAATCCCAAACGAATGGCACACGGGAGAGGAAGTACGGAGAGTCGGTAAAGGAGAATCGGGTAGATGTGCGAGGCACATACTTCCGCCCTCCCCTTTAAGGAAAGATTCCTCCGAGTCCACAGATGAACTGCGCCCTCGGCCTTCTCTCGAACCTCCGACCAATTCATTTCCAACTGGAGATCAGGACCGAAAAAGACGCCGAGAATCTTGATCGGCCCGTCCGTCCAGAGGAAAGGTCCGGGAAGAGAAACTCCCTTCCACGCACCCAATCGCAAGCCAACAGACTTATCGCGATTGATCTTGGCCCCTGTCACCGTCTCATAGCATCTGATTTCTTTGCTAACTTCGTTAATCTCGGCTTTGCTCGACACAAAAACCGAAACGTCGTCAGCATAGGCGGAGTACCTGGCCGAGGTGGTAGCACCAGGTAGGGAAATTCCGCGAAGGACCGGATTCGCCTTTAACTTGCGAAGGAAAGGCTCCAACGCAAGAACGTAAAGCAAAGGCGAAAGTGGACAACCTTGACGAATGGAGCGAGATAATGTGAAGGGCTTCGATCTTACCCCATTCACTTCCACCAGCGCACCGGGGGACTCATACAGCAGTCGGATCCAGGTGCGAAAGTACGGCCCGAAACCGGCGGCGGAAAGGACAGATTCCAAGAAGCGATGGTCAACCCTATCGAACGCCTTGGACTGATCCAAATTGATCAGCGCGGCTTCAGTGTCGGTTTTCTCGATGATCCGGCGTACCAAATGAAGGTTGTCCTGAATAGTCCTGCCCTTCACAGCACAAGTCTGCTCGGGGCCAATCAGACTAGATAGGACAGCCTGCAAACGGCCGGCCAAGATCTTGGCAAAAATCTTTAAGTCAATATTTAACATCGTTAAAGGCCGATAATTATCTATGCCACCCCCACCGTCCTTGCTCTTGCGAAGCAACTTGATTACACCCCTGGTGAAGCGTCGAGGTATAGACCCCTGCTTCATCCAGTTGTTATAAACAAGAGCCAGCAGAGGAACAAAAACGGACGACTGCCTCAAGTACAGTTCGTAGGGAAGACCATCCAATCCTGGAGTTTTGTCCCGGCCAACCAATTTCAGCGCATCCCAGATTTCCGACTCTGTTATGGGCCCCTCGCACCTAGCCGCTTCAGCCGCCGAGAGGCGGGGAAAGTCAGCCAAATAGGTATCGAACTGAGCCGAACTCAGACCGGGCTCCCTGGTGAAAAGATCCTGGAAGTAATCCCGAAAAGCCCCACATATACCCACGTCTGTAGTCACGGTACGTCCATCCGGCAATGTGATGTCCTTGATATGCCGATTGACTGCTCGCCTAGCTTCTTCTGCACGCAATTCTGCGGCCATATTCGTTGCCTCAGAAGACATTCTTTTTAACCTAGCCCTAACTACCAGAGCTTGATCCTTCTTGATAAGCAAGGAGGCCAGCTCGGCCCTAGCTAAGGCTACGTCCCCTCTATTACGGGATTTAACTGCCCGATCAACTTTCTTTTCTACTGCCGTTTGCGCCGCTAAATTAGCTAAGTTGAGCCGACGACTATAGTCGGCAGCAAACGACCTAAGTTTTGATTTTAGAGTGTCCCACCACTTATTCCCAACCACAGCCCCCGTCAGTTCCCGCTTTAGTGTTAGTAAAAGCTGGTGCTGGAAATCTTGGCTATCAAATAATGACGCGTTCAATTTCCAGTAACCAGCCAACTTAACCTTAGGCTTATCTAAGTTTACACGAACCCGGACGAGCCTATGATCCGTGTAAACTATCGAATGGAAACTTGGACAACCTAAGAGCCCTACGTCGACTCTCTTAACTAGGACTCGGTCGAGGTAGCTGGCGCTTACCTTCGAAACCGAGCTGCCCCTATTAGTCCAAGTCCACACTACCTCCCGGGGGTGTTCATTTCGGTATTTATCGACAAGATCATTCCTGTCGATAAATTCCCGAAATGGTTTCACATCCGGGTTGTTAGTACCCGATCTTTCTCCTATCCGATCTTTCTCAGGGTCAAGGACGGCATTCCAATCCCCCGCTAAAATTACCCGCCTCGATGTTCCAAAGAACGACTCGAGCTGCCGAAACAAAGCAGGACGCTCCGCATGGACATTGGGCGCATAAACCCCAATGAGGCGAAAAGACTTCTCCTTTATGGTAATATCCAGCACACAAATCCTGCCCGCTGGATCCGCGAAGACAAGCGTACACACCGCATTCAATGACTTGCTCACTAGCCAGGAGACACCTCTAGAACGACCATCAAAACATGCTGAAAAGAGATCGTAATCCCTAGACAGTATGCTCTCATGGTCGCCAGCTGAAAAACGGGTCTCCTGTAAACAGCAAACATCCACACCGAGGCGCTGGAGATCATGAGTGAGTCTCACCCTCCGAGACTCGGACCTCAGCCCCCGGGCATTTATACTTGCTAACCATAAAGCCATTGTGATACGTAATTAGGGTTGGGGTCCTGGACAGAACATGGTCGGGGAAAGGATGCCGACAGCCTCTCCCATGGACCCATGGCCCATCTCATTCTTGATGGTGCCGTCAGAGGAGACGCCGCCAACATCCCAGGGAAAGGTTAGTTTTAGCGCCCTATAGAGGGAGGGGTGAACTAAAACAGGGACCCGTCCTGAACAAAATTTCTCCAAGTTTGTTAGTCTTTCTGATTTTGTAGTGATGATTGGTGGAGTCAGGGATATTACTTTGGCCGCCTCCTCGACCATGCCCCACACCTGCCGCGCCCCCGACCCCGTGCGGATAACTGTTAATATCCTCTGAGCAGTAGGGAAGTTTTGTGGCACTTCCACATCCTTGTCCCCGCACTTCTTCATTGCCAAGAGCGCGTTGAGTTGTTTTATTCTTTTTCCAAAATCCTTGGCTCTTTCGGCCTGGGCCGGGGAAATACGGCAGATGTCCTCCCCTTGCCTGTACGGCACTTTTGCAGGCTTCTTGCGCGTTTCTTTTTCCTCCGATGAAGCACTCCTTTGCCTTTTTAATGGAGGCGGCATCAGTTTTGGAGGAGAGGGACAGGGAGAGAGGCAGGGAGAGACTCTGAAATAATTGATAATAGGGCTGGGATCCCGACTGCGAGGGGAAGGTTTCCTGGGCGTGGGTTGAGAAGAATGCACTTTCTTCGGTCTCTCCGTCTTTTTCTTTTGAGGGGAGGACGGGGCAGAGGCCGAGGGGCACGAGCGACGTTTTTCCAGTTGTTTTAACCGCTCTTCTGAAGGCCGAAAAGAACGTTTTTCTAGCTGTTTCTTCAGCTCCTTAATTTTTAAGGTTTTTTCGTATCCCGGATCGTAGGCTTTTTTTAGGTCTTCTAATTTAGGAGCAGACCAGGCCGAGGCATCGCCCTTCTTGCTGGTAGAGGGAGTGGGGCTGTACGTGCCTTTAGTCTTTGGGGTCTCCGGGGACCGAGGTTCCGCAGCTTGGCGCTTCCCCCTGGCCCTGCCAACAACCAGCCACTCCCCCTTATCCTTCTCCTTGGCTACACTTGCAGCTGGTGATGGTTTTTCGGGGGGTGAGGGAACTTTTTTGTTCCCAACCGGGGTAACTGCCGCACCGGTCCTGGGTATTGGCATGCCCACTACGGGCGAGACGGATGTAACAGAAGCGGCCAGAGGGGGATTTTGGTCGACTGGGGCCTGGCTTCCAGAGGACTTCTTCTCTGGGCAGGAGGAGGAGAGGTGACCAATCTCTCCGCACCTCCAGCATTTCGGTTTGCGACCGGTAACTATTACCGGTAGGCTCAGGCCCCCTACGTCAAGACAGTTGGGGATAGTCTCGAAGTCTTCACGGCTGATCATAATATCAAAAGACCATCCCCCGGTCAGGTCTTCGCAGGAGGCATCTAAAATTTGGCCAAACTGCGAAAAGTACGCAGCCAGATGCTCCCCGATGACCTGAGGAGGAACCTCATACACTGCTACCTTGGTCCTTCGTTTGCCATCGTACTCACATCTGAATATGAGATCTTTCATTATCAGGTCTTCCGTTGCCAATTTTATGCAATCTTCTGGCGTGGGTAGCAGTATGTCCCACATGAAGAAGCCCGCACCTTTAACTATTCTTAAGGGCTTATACCCCTTTGACTGTAGTGTTTTCAACACCATGTCTTTCGTGCTGCGACAAATTTTGCGCGTACGCTTGTCCACCACGAAGACTGACACTATTTTTTTTCCAATCCTCTTTAATTCTTGGGGATCCTCCAAGAGCCCACCTTCTACGACAAGGTGTGCGTAGCTCTTAGCTCTCTCCAAGAACTCCGCCAGATTGATCGTGCATTTCGGAGGGGACTTCCAGCCACAGGGCGATTCCCCGGCCTCAGCATCTTTCGTTGTCTTGTCTTTTTCTTCAACGTTTTTCTGGCCATTCTCGGCCATAGTTGCTTTCATTTCTTTGTCTTTGTCTTTTTCTTTGCCATGCTCTTCTCCCGGAAGAGGGGGAAATGCCTCATCGGTTTTTTCCGGTGGGCCCTTCCAAGGGGGGTCAAAGTTCAATTTTTTCTTTATTGACCGACTAGTGTCGGCCATTTTTAAGTTTCACAACTCCACTCAACACTTTTTTGTTTTTTTTCTCCACCAATCTAACTTATATGGAGGGGTGGGAAAAGGCGGGAGTAAAAAATGGAAAAAAAAATATATATATATAAATAAAAATAAATAAAAACACAAACTAAACAAGCAACAAAGAAAGACAAGGAAACGGTTTTAAAATAAAAACAACAAACCCCGAAGGATTTTAAAATAGATAAAGAATAAGTTTAGCCAATAACGGCCAAAACACTAGCCTTTAAAGGCCAAAACTACACTAAGAAAATGCCTTAAAACGGCAAAAAGATAAGCCTCTAGAGAGGTTTACCAAAATAAACGAAAACAAACAATGAATAAACTTTACAAGTTACAATAAAAAGAAATAAAACAAACAAAAAAAAGGAGCTGCCTAAAAAAGGCTACTCTCGTTAAAAATAGGAGGAGGGGCAAAAAATAAACTTTGCTGGGATAAATAAAGTTTACAAAAAAGGAATAAACGAATTAAATTTGTACAACGAATAAACTTTACAACAATGAAACAAACTACACAAAGAAAATAAATACGCAAGTCAAACAAAAAGCGAAAAGTCGCCTAAGGCAACCTCCGTAAATGAAATATGGGGAGGGGTTAAAAAGAAAAGTGGAAAAAATAAATTAAACGGTTTTTTTTTTTTGGTCAAAAATTCAAATGAAAGTTACTATTAAAAGAAAAGTTTTTAAACAAAAATAAATATGGCACTTAAGGCCAAACGGATACTGAAAAAAAAGAGAAACAAAAAATAAATTCAAGACGGCCGACCTAAACAAAAACAAATATGGCCGCCAAAAAAATACGAAACTAAAATACAAAAAGCTAGAAAATAAAATTAAAAAACAAAGCAAGAAAAACGAAAAGATAAATAAAATTAAACTTAGCTAAACCAAAGAGGGGTCTTTTGTGTGAAATAAAAGTAGTCCAAATGGGTTATTTGCAAACAAAAAGTCTGACGCTCGTCAAAGCAAGTCAGGAAATGACAAAACACGTCAATCAGTGACTTAAGTTCGTTGGAGCAGAAGCCATGAAAGTATTTATAGAACAGACAAAGGGAGGCCACATCTCGTAGGTGGGGAAGTGGCTGTAGTCGAGCTGCCAAGTCAGTACCTATCACATTACTGATTAAAAAGTTATTAGTGAGCACAATCATAACAGTAAATGTTACGAAGATGACATCGTTATAAAATCAAACGCAGAATGAAAACGCGATAATCTAAATTAATTAAAATAAGTATAATGCACAGAACACCAAGAGGAAATTAAAAAAAAACTACAGAAGATGTATTTCAGTAAGTGAAATATCTTTAGACGTGTATTTGGATTTGGTGACTACAAAATCAAACTTTTCCTTCTTCTATACAAATTTTAAACCAGTAAATTCCTTTTTACTGCAACACCTCACGTTAATGTTGTTGTTAGCGTAGCAATTACAAATTTACGGGAGGAAGTTGCTGACCTACGAGTCTTTTACTAGGTTTGCTATTACAGTGTTCGCTATTCGTTAGTGGTTACCCATCTACTTATTGATCTGATTGATACTACTTTACTTTCGTGCTTAAAAACGAACAGCTCAAATTTAAACTGCAGCTGTTCAAATATCTTAGAATTATTTTTAAAGACAAAGGAAAATATGACACTGAAATCTGTGGGCAACTGAATTCGGAAAATGATGATAATAATAATAAAGCCTTTTCTCTACAAGGAAATATTTGGTATTTATTTGACCGACCAACCAGTACACTTTCGTTTTGAATTTCTATAAGTATTTCTTTTTTGTGTTTTTAAGAAACAAATCTTTCAAGTTCAGTCGCTATTATTGCTATTTCTAGTATTGATGCGGGTTTATTTCTTAATCTTTTATTTGAAATGGTATTGATGACAAAAATCTTGATTATGTCGTTAATTTTTCCTTTACATCAGTCAGTCAGTTAAGTGTCATACGTGATACACGCTTGGGCGATCATGTCTCGAAACAGACATGACTGACTGGGCAGAACATTATCCCGCAGTAGGTTACCATTGCATTCTGCGGTAGACTGGTTGCCGACCAAGGCTATAGAACCCAGTCTGTCCTGCTATTTAACCCATAACTGGAAGGAAGAGACGGATTAATACCTGTCCCAAGGGTATTTGCGCGTAAGTGAATAAATGGATTCAACTGGAATTCGAAATTGGCTCCCCGGTTTCTCGTTCCGAGCCGATATCCACTGTACCACAAAGCACACCCTTTACTTACAAGTGGTATAAATTTTAGTTGCTGTTGTATTTCTAGTTATCAAGTGATATGCCTTACATTATTTTTTATTGTAATTTGTTTGTAATTCTATCGCGCCAGAATGTTTAATGAAGATTTACCATTGCAAAGAATCTCAGGTTTTACTCGATCAAATCTCTTTTTAACTATTGATCTTAGGCAGTGTCTTATGGTCTCTTGTGGATCCCGAAAATGGGAACTGCACAAATAAATGGAACAACAACCAAAATTTGAGATAAAAAATAAGTATATTAACGTAAATGATACAAACATGAACACAGGTTAGTAATCCAGGAATACAAGTTAATACGAAGTATATATACAAGTCTCTGAAATGAAGCCGTATTATGTTTAGTAAGCGCACTTAGAAAGATGACGGATGCTGCGTAATAATATACTGGCTGGGTGGAGCTTAGAGCTACTATGAACTACTGACGCTGTATTCTCCGTGAAATCTTGGTATCTTCAGGTATCTCTCGTTATCTTTCGGATCTCATGTCTTGTTTTTGTGGCAGGAGTATATGTATAATCTAGACGAGTCTATTATCCTGGAAAAAAGGGAGACCTCGCAACTTGGTCATATCACGTTGGAAAACTGGTTTCCATCTGATTACTAAAGTTATACAGCGTTCAACCTGGTCAGTACATAGAGGAGTAAATTATTATTATCTTATATATTATATGACTTTATATAACCTACTAATATTATATAATTTTATATTATTATATAACCTACTAATATCATTGAATGTAATACACGAATCTATCAAATCAATCAAAATCTCTAGAAGCCGTTGGATATTGTTGATATTTAGACATTTAGAAGTACGTATAATGCACAGAATACCAAGAGGAAATAAAAATAAAAAAACTACAGGTGTATTTCAGAAAGTGAAATATCTTTAGACGTGTATTTGGATTTGGTGATTCCGAAATCAAACTTTTCATTCTTCTATTCAAATTTTAAACCAGTAAATTACATTTAACCCCAACACCTCACGTTAATGTTGTTGTTAGCGTAGCAATTATTAAATGTACAGGAGGAAGTTGCTGACCTGCCGGTTTTTTATTCGGTTTGCTCTTACAGTGTACGCTGTTCATTAGTAGTTACCCATCTACGTATTGATCTGATTGATACTACTTTTTATATGAAATCTATATACAAGGTTAATATTTTAGTTTTGTAGCAACGTGTCGTATTAAGAGAAGCTACCTCTTTCACTCCTTATTCTATGTTCCAATCGATGCATTCTAATTATAAAACGTAGAATTAAGAATAAAGAGTGTGTGTTATTATGTGCATTCTTTTCTGAACGACTAGTAGTTAATGCTTTTTTACAATTACTAATCCTATGTTCAAAGATGTTTTCAATTTTTTTCCATGCCCATATATTTTCTCCCCATTCAGATTTATCATTATCATTATAGATTTTATTACTGGGCATTCATTAATACACCTCGTCAAAAAAGTACGAATCTATTTCTTTTGTTCGTTTTGAATTTCTATTTCATTAATATGCCTTTTTTTTTTACGTTTTTTTGCCACGCTCTGTTTCATTACAAACTGCTGCGTCCCCACAAAAGATGGCGACTAGTTTTATTTGCGCCAGTAACCGGTGGATTTGAATTAAACGTTCATAAATTATTGCGCTTCACCAACGTAATTAAAGTGGTCGTAAAGATCTCTGTTAATTCGCAAAACCTTCCTTTTATTTGAACGAGTAGAATTAGTAGGGGCGATAGCTGATTGGCCGGAGTTAATAATGGCATAAGGTTCACAAAACGGCTTCCGGGGAAAATTCAAGAATTTATAGGATTACAATTTCCTGGTTAAAATTCTTGGAGCGGTATTAGGAAATTTGACTAGTTGTAGGCATGTGGAAAACGGAAAATTTAAGTGCTTCAATAAATCTGATTTTAGTGACAAATGTCTTGGCATTTTCTGCAAAATACGGTTTCGAATAAGAAACTTATACTAGTATCTCATTTCCAAGGCAATGAAGCTGAATACGGGTGTGCTCATGCGGGTAGCTTTTATTGTTATTGGAAAAGTAAACCCGAATTCATTATTAGAATTGCAAACGTCATTTTTCAAGGAGGATAAAGGCTTTGATTGAAATCAATGACGAGAACCAAATAGTTTTGAGTTTAATAATTGGCCACCGCAGAGGTGAACAATTAACTTTGAGAGTTTAGGTAACAAAGAAAAGTTTCTGAAACTATGCTATCCAGAAAGGCATGATATATTGACCTATAGCAAAATACCTCGGTAGTCAAAATAAAAGGTGCAGTTCGAAATTCTGATTCATATCACCTAAAGAATGCCGAGGCGTGCAACGGTTAAAACGTCGTGACTATGAGAGTAAAGACTCGGACAAGAGTTTTGAACAATGTAAATAGTGAAAATAGAATACCTCATCTCAAAAACATAGACATATATTAAGATAAGTAATTTGGATATTTTCTACATTATTTGTATCCTAATATGTATCAGTGAGACTTTTGAGACTTCGTGTATTCTCCCGTAGTATGTGTCAACACAATGTTAAGAAACTTTTAGTTTAAGTTAAAACTTATTAAAATATACATCTGAGAATGTTAAACAGTCCAATCTGTGACTTGACTTGAGTTTTGTTTAACGGCATATCAACCTCTGTGGTTTATTTAATACCAAAACCGTGTGGTTTTAAGGTATTTTTAAATATTCGGTTATAGGAAGAAGGTTAATTTAGTCAGATTTTAATAAACTTTGTCTTTTTTATTTTAGAAAACCGAAAATGTTTTTTTAAATTTATGATAAGAAATGTTTTACTGAGAATAATTTTTATCTTACAAAAATATGCTATGGTAATTTTTTCTTCAAAAATGTATTGTTGATAATGTTTTCATTAAAAAATCAACATTTTTCTATACAAGTATTTATATGTATATATTTCTATAAAAGTGTATTTTTTTATACTTTCATAGTGTTTTGACCCTAGTTTAGGGGTTAGGTATTTAGTCATAGCTGGAACTTAACAGGTGCTACCACTCCGGGTCAGGATGAACCTGGAAACAACAGCAATTAAGCGGTGGTTCCATGCTACTCACAACTTCCCAGTCAGAAGCCTTGCTTCCGGATGCAGTTTTCTGTCATGCCCAGGGCCACAATCTGTAACATTAAACTGCTATTAACCATAACATTTCGAATACATCAAGTGTTATTATGCATTATTCTAGTATATATTTCTATATTGCTGAAATGCGTTATTCCATCTGCATTATTTACATTTTTCAGGCTGTTATCCTTATTTTTGGTGTTATATTTCCGACGTTTCGTCAATTGTGTGATTCGACCATTTTCAGGTTATTGGAATTTTGACTAGAATATTAATTTCGTCCACCAGAGTAGATTGTTCTAGTTGTACTTGCCATGCCGTTTCCACCGGATATCTCAATTTCAGTTTCAGTTATATTCTTTTTGTAACTTAACTGATGTGGCCAGGGATTGAACGCACAATTCTTTGACTCAAGTCACTGGATTAACTCAACCAACACATCTCATCATTTTGCCTATGTGTCCTTGAAAATAGTGTAAATTCTTTTAGTTATTGTTTCATATAATATGTGTTGATTTCTATGATAAAACTCAAACCGTCCATCTACGAACATTAGTAACAATATTGTACAGGCATGTGTCTGTAGCGTGTAAAACAACCATGTTTTTTTTATTCTTTTAGTTATTGTTTCATATAATGTGTGTTGATTTCTATGATAAAACTCAAACCGTCCATCTACGAACATTAGTAACAATATTGTACAGGCATTTGTCTGTAGCGTGTAAAACAATTGAAATCCATCAAATATAAGAAAAAGTAAATTATTTCTAAACAGCATGAGCTTTTAGGAAGTAGACCTCTGTGAATTACCAGAGAACATTTTATGACCTAATAGAGAAATCAGTGGTGTGGCCCACAGATATATTTGGTTTTGAATTTGGAGTAATCGTTCACTTAAACTGGATAACAATCAATGCGTTAAATCAATATCTTTCGTGCTATTTATTCATAGCTGCTGGAAGGTTATTTGATTCATGCTTTTTGTACAAGTATATTTGAGCGTGATTGAATGGAACTCACCGGGCAGGAATATCAAATCTGGTCACCGATTTCAATCTCTGCACTGATATACGTTAAATTCTACCCATATTTCCAAAGAATAACTAATAAGGAATGTAATCATAAGTCATGATTCGTATCCGATTATTTTACCATTAATCTTTGAGTTTTTCCGTGTTTCCCGAGAATCTAAGGAGGTTCATTTACATGATATATTCTTTCTTCCTTTTTGCATTAACATTGTAGTGATTTGTTGATTTTGTAATGAGCTACAATTTCTTTATTGTCTATGATGTAAGTGATATCCTGTGTAGCATTGCAGAGTTTGCTAAAATAGCTGCACTAGGCCTAAGAAATCTTTTACTCTTCCCAACAATGACGCAGATGTTTATTGTCCTCTCTGCGGACTATTAATGATCATTTCGTTGATATTACTATGATCACGGAAATATACATATGAATAAGAGAATTCCCAACCGTAAGTTCTGACAGACTTTAGAAAACAATCATCTAATGATGAGTCTATAGTAGTTAATTTTTTGAAATCATTTAATCCCTATGTAAGTTAATAGTGTAGTAGTTGCTTCGGCGATACTTGGTAAATTAGCCTTGTGCCAAACACGTCCGAAGTTCCGACAAATTTAAATATCAGTAGGTTGGATGTTGAAATGTGAAGGGATAAAATATTTCGTGTGTACATTAAAGCAAAGAATTATTAATAGAATGACAAAATTGTAAGAAGAAAAATATAGGTGAAATTTCATTAACTGAAAACTATAAATCATTTCTGAGATGAAAAATATTCATTGAGAAAAGTCATGCAGCTTTGTAGTTAACATTGTCGATAGAGAAATGTAGGTATTTAAAATGCCCCCAGAAGTTTAGATTTCATGGTTGTTTAGTAGAATATAAAGTATTCTAATGTCCCTTGCTTTCTGATTGGTCGGCGACAGAGTGAAAGAGATGGTAACAAATAAAGAAATTGTACTTAACGTGTTATGTTGTTCTTGTTCTCTCTTTAATGGCGTGGAATGAAAAGGAAGAAAATGAAAATTGGAAGAAGAGGTCGAATGCATATGTGACGTAATCTACGTTCGTGTGACGTGGAGTAAAATTTCTTTTGTTACATTGCCACAAAGTTCGTCAGCTAACCGCTCTCATGATGGACTGACTTGACCGGGTTACGGACATGATTAAGTAGGGGAATTCACTTATGTGGCCAGGTCCCAGAGGCATTTTCTTCTTTAGCTGTGAAAAAACTGTTAACTGACGTGTTAGTATGAATTTTCTATTTACTATCCAATCAAGATCTAGAATTTTGCTTTTAACACTGACTTGTGAGATTTTCTGTGTTGGGTTTTGCCAAAATGCTTTTAGTCGTTTGAATCTGATTTTGCGGGTGTGCAATTTTAAACTGGGGTTTTCAAAAACGTTTTAGTTGTTTGGATCCGATTTTGCAGGTGTGCAAATTTACTTTGTGTTTTAGTAAGTTGATGGATGATATAGGAGTTGTATCCTGTAAGGTCATTACTACGCAAGCAGTTGGAGAGGCCATCAGAAACACATCATTATTAAGAAAAAAGAACAATACAAAAGTAGTAATTAAGGAGAAAGAAAGATTTACATTGCATTTGCATTTTTCAAGAAACAGATTTGACCGGAAATCGAGTAACCGGAAGCGTGTGTTAATGTGGTTACATCTAGAATTTTTCATTCTAAAATGATAAAACTATGACTTCGTTTAACTGCATAGCGTCTAAATATTACAAACGAAAGTTCATGAGAACAATTAAAAAAGTCATTTCTAGTCGTGATCAACTATCATTCCTTAGTTGCATAGTAGGTATTGCGCCAGACCTACGTAATCTTTTGTATTTAACGTTTTTCTACTCCTAGACCGGTTGCCACCCAAAGCTACAGAACCCAGTTTTTCCTACTATTTACCTATATAACCCAGTATTTTCTACCCTTAACAAATAAATCTTTCGCAACATTTAACCATTGCTGGGGTGGGAAGATGAGTTGAATTTATACATTCCCCATAGTTTTCGTAGGTAACGTAATTAACTCAACATGAATTTGAACATGGCTCTCCGATTCCTTAACACATTACTGTAATCTACCTCCTACAAATTCGAAATTACGATGAAAATATTTATAGAAAAGGAACACGGAACCTACGCTACAGCAGTATGAATGTGACCGAAGTTGAGGCTCTAATATCATTCCAAGTTCTTCTTTGTATTTTATCAAGAATCTTTAAATGCATAATAGAAGCATAAGACCAGATATAATATGGTATAATTCGTAATAATTAATAATGTCATAACATGACTTAAAAATAATAATTACACACCAGTTCAGATGCGTATATCTTGACGCTCAGAAAGTGTTCTATGTACTTCCTGCTGATTTTGAACCATAGGTTTATGCATTTTATGATTTAGCGATACTGAAATCGTGACAAAAAGGCAAATGCTAACTCATTTTTATGTCCTATATCTTTTTAGGTCCTAAGCAGACATGGCTCTCCACAAGTTGCTATGTTTTCTAAACCACTTTAGACGTCTTACGTTTCATAATTTCTTTGCGCTGTCATATTCATTCACTAACACTCAGTAGGAATTTTGTCGTTGTTAAATTCTGGCCAACTTCCTTCAAACTAGTGACTGTCAAATTATTGTATGAAGTGATGAAGTAAAGAAGGTAAAGGTCTTGAAAATATTTTGGCGTTTATTGGATAAGTTATATAAATATCTGTTTTGTCGTCATCCTAAATTTATAACGAATTAAGTTTACAGCAAAGGGCATAATATAAAAATGATAATTATAATATAATTATATAAAAATGATGATAAGTTAATTGGAAGAAAATAGAATCTGATTGTACTGACATCGATAATACAAACCTAGGTTCTACACTTTTTCTGGTCTACATTTTATGATCTCCCTGATGCCATAAGTTTCCAAGTAGGTATGTACGCCGATGACACCACAGTCTACTCTCGCCTTGACAAGAAATCTGGTGTTAGCGACAAAGCGAAGCTCGCAACCGAGCTTGAAAGGCCCTCCAATCCGTAGTGGACTGGAGTAAGAAATGGCTCCTAAATTTTAATGCTTCTAAAACGATGATGCTATCAATTAACCACCATAGACAATCGCACCTACCTCCCATTAGCATGAAACAGCCTTGCCTCCCAGAGAGTAAAACACTACAACTCTTGGCCTCACACTCTCAGCGGACATCAGGTGGAATGACTATGCCGAATTCATTGCTAAATCCGCTGCTATAAAGGTCTGTTCTCTGTGCACGGCCCGGAAGTTTTTTCCGTCTGAATCTATCCTGCACATATATAAATCTACCATCCGCCCGTGCATTGAAAACTGTTGCCATATCTGGTCGAGTGCCCCTGATATTCTCCTTGGGCTTCTCGACAATGTACAGCGGATGGTCTGTAATGTGATCGATACTGACTTGGCAGACCGCCTGCAGTCTCTCTCTCACCGGCGCGATGTGGCTTCCCTGTGTCTCTTCTATAAATACTTCCATGGCTTCTGTTCCGATGAACTTAGATCACAGGTGCCCCCTAGGTTCGAATTTGCACGAGATACTAGATTGGCTACTAGATCCCACCCTTTTACAGTAAAACCGATAAAATGCAACCGCAACTTCTACTCCAACAGTTTCTTTTCTCGTACTTCCCGACTGTGGAATTCCCTTCCACATGGCTGCTTCCCCGACGGCTACAATCTCCAGGAGTTTAAATGTAAGGTCAATAGACACCTCCTAACACAATAACTCGCTTCCATTCTTTCAAACACTCTTCCCATCCTCCCAACTACCTATCACCCCCTTCTGACATTTCCTATATCTAACCACTCTTTCTATTTACCTTCCACTATGTCGCCCCAAGCACAATATTGGGAGTGGAATGCCTTGCTTGGTGAGAAACGATAAAAAAACATACTTCTACTAATCCCTTCTCAGTACTATTGTTCTCTGCTCATGACTTCTTCTTCTTCTTCTTTGTGCTTTGTCTCTTTCAGACGTAACCGAAAATTGCCTTTTACATTTCTCTGTCCCTTGAAGATCTTTACAAACTTTCTCTAGTTACCCCCACCAAATCACGATTTACTATCCATTTGCGCTAGTTCATCAATTATATTACGAATTACTTTCCCCTGTCACTCTTTCACTCTATCGTTCTTGTGAGTAACAAATTCTCTAATCCCTACTTCTTCTTGAAATATCCCAGAAAATTATTTTCCTCATGTCAAGTATCAGTTTCCTTTTTTCACCATCATCACCAAATCTCTATAACTACTAAAAATAATCTATCCATTGTTCATGAAACTGATAAAATATCACGTCAACTACCATGCCATTAATCGTAATAGTAATCAACATTGTTATTTATATACTGAGTGCATGACATCATCATTAATATGTCTCCTAAAATGTTTTTCGTTTGGAGCACTGCTGTTTTTAGTGATTAGTTTTGTCAGCTTTTAGGTTCTCGAAATGCTACTTACAAATCTACCATCCAACCGTGCATTGAATACTGTTGCCATATCTAGTCGGGTGCTCCTGCTATCCACCAAGTGTCCTGGATAAAAACCAACGGAGAATCTGTAATGTAATCGATCCCGACTTGGCAGCTAGGATACAGTCGCTTTCTCACCGACGCAGTGTGACTTTCCTTTGACTCTTCTACAAATACTTTCACTGCATTTGCTCCGATGAACTTAGCACAATGGAGTCACCTATATATGAATTTACTCGAACCACTAAATTAGCAACTTGGTCCCACCCTTTTACTGTGAAACCAATAAAATAAAAACATAAATTATACTCCATTGGCTCCTTTAATCGCACTTCCTTTCTGTGGAATTCCCTTGAGTTTCCTTGCTTCCCTGACAGCTACAATCGACAAGAATTCAAATGTAAAGTCAGTAGTCATTTTCGGTCTCACTTACTTGCATCTTCCCTCTCATGCTCTTTTCTCCGTCCACCCCAATCTCATCAGTGTTCTCATCCTTCTCTTACCTTTATCCTGACACTCCTTGTAACCTGTCACTCTTTCTCATAACATTCCTACGACGTAATACCCTGCAAAGAGTGGCAGTAAAATGTTTTGCTTGGGGTGTCACGATTAGAAAAAAAAATTAGGTATATTACTCAATGCTTTTTCTAATTTACTTGCATCTATAAGTCATGTATATATTAAAATTCATAAAATTCGCTTTCTCATAATGCGTTAGTATTTTAAACATATTAGTCTGAACTCGCTACAATTTATTAGTACGTATTTTCAATATGTAGATTTCTTAGCATGCCGTACAGATTGATAATTATTTTTGTTTTAAAAATCATTCGGAAATTTACTCAATGTTTAATACTGTGCAAATTCTTTCAAAATTCCCTCATTATATATCCCAGAAATTTCAACTGTTTCTAATTAATAGCAATAAAGTAGGATATATATATATATATATATATATATATATTACATTGCATTTGACTACATGGTTTTGTTGTCATTTCGCGCTATCCCGCGGTGTGAAATCATAAAACCGCATCGCAAACTTAAGAACTGCGTTTATTATTTTTGGTAACTAATGCCGTTGCCAAGCGGAGTTTTATGTCAACACAAAATAAAATCGTCGGTGATGGTGGATTTTATAATATTTCATTTTAAACAACATCTCCGAAGATGACTAATGTGAGCCGAAAGCTTAGAAGAAAACCAATAAATAATTATCCAAATGTTGGAGAATTTTTGTCTTTATTTTCAACTGAAATTAAAGCAAAAATACGACGTTTAGAACGGCTCATGATTAAACATAATAGACATTCATTGTCTCTTATATTTAATAGAATATGTTTAGAAAATTACTTGCTGCCTCGATATACTATCTATATATATATATATATATATATATATATAATCATTTTCTGTATAGTGTGTTAAAAGGAAGAAAAGTACAATAATGAAAAATAGTAGTAGTAGTAGTAGTAGTATGCAGCATTCACCCTAGTCGGGTTGAGCCGGCTTCCTCCCTGACGGAGCAAGTCTCATTGTGATTTGTTTAAGGGCAGGGTCCCAAGTCCTACCCTGTTATTTAACCCATAACTGGAGGGAAAGGACGGATTAATACCTTTCCCAAGGGTACCAGCGCGCAAGTGACTGCAGGGCATACAACTGGAATTTGAACTCGGCTCACCGATTTCTCTTTCCGAGCCGATATCCACTGCACCACAACGCACATCCGTCACTATACGCTTACAGCACCTGATATTCCCAAGCGGTCACCCATCTAAGTACTGACCAGGCTCAACGTTGCTTAACTTCGGTGATCGAGCGAGAACCGGTGTATTCAACGTGATATGGCCGTAAGCCGACATAATGAAAAATAATAATGAAAAATGCTCGAAATTTATTAATAAAATTCTATATGTATTTGGTATGTCGTCATTTTCATTTTAGTAATGAGTTATTTTTAACGTGAAGAAAAAACATTCTACTAATATTTTTATGTGTTTCTGCATGTCGAGGAATAAAACAGTAGATATAATCATTTTCTGTACAGTGTGTTAAAAAGAAGATACAGAAAATAATGAAAAATGTTCAAAATTTATTCACTGAATTCTATATGAATTTGTTAAGTCGTCATTTTTATTTTAGTAACAAGTGATTTTTATAATGAAGAAAATTATTCTACCAATATTTTTATGTGTTATTGCATGTCAAGGAATAATAAGACTTTTTCAGCTGATGAAAATTCATACTGTTAAATATTGGAATAAAATAGACAAATTACCATGGGGTTCTTGTCGACTTAATTAGTCACGTAGTGTACATATACGCAGTGTTTGTTTTCAGCGTTTTATTTTTCACATTTCTCCGCTTAAATCTCGGGAGTGAAAAAATTATTAACCTCTTGATACGTAGCTTTGTTTGTTTTGTTTATCTAACGACTCATCAACTATTTATGGGTCATTTAATACCGAAATTTAGATTTGTTTGAAACTTTACAAAAATGTACTGCTGGTATATATTTTTCAAAAAGTTCAACCGGAATTCGTTATTGGCTACTACAACATGAACAATATCAGATACGCAGATGATACAACATTGAGAGCAGACACTGAAAGAAAACTACAAGACATTCTACAGAAGGAAGCTAAAGAAATTCAAAAAAAAGAATTAATATATAGTAAAGTAATATAAATATTAGTAACGTTGAGCCTGATCAGTACTTAGATGGGTGACCGCTTGGGAATACCAGGTGCTGTAAGCATATAGTGACGGATATGCGTTGTGGTGCAGCAGATATCGTCTCGGAAAGAGAGATCGGTGAGCAGAGTTCGAATTCCATTGGAATAACCTGCATTGGTACCATTGGGAAAGGTATTAATCCGTCCCTTCCCTCCAGTTATGGGATAAATAGGACTTGGAGACCCTGCCCTTAAAAACAAATCTAAATGAATCTTGATTCTCGAAAAAAAAAAGTATTGCTAACACAAAATTTATATAAAAACAACAATAAATTGTTAAACAAAAAATGTATTAGCAGAAATAAATAAATAAAAAATTTAGTTGGCAATAAATGACCCGCCGAGATTGATATGCCATAAAAACAAAACAACCAACAAAGTTAATATTTAATTCCTTTACAAGAAGCTATTTCTGTTAATTTTTATTAACCTTGCCAAATATACTACTCGTAATATATATTTATCAAACTCATTTGTCGTTTAGAACATCACTCAGTATGTCACGCACCTGGCACATAAATGGCGCCACTAATTTCTATGATTTTTATGAAGCTCTAGCCTTCAAATGGCAATTGAACAAATTTGGGCCTAATCGCATTATTTGTTTAAGTGAAACTACTCTTGTAAATTTTCAAAACAATGTAAAAAATCTTATCTTCCTGTTTTAAAAAACGTTGCTTTCCGATGAGAAAAATTCTGTACAAGCAAAGCAAAGGCTTGATAAGTCTTATCCGAACATTGCTCTGTCGGAAGCAACGGTTAAGAAGTTGTATGCTGACTATAAATGTGATCGTAAAGAAATAATAATCTTGAACGCTCAGTTTTCCAAAAATCAACAGATGTCCAGGAAAAGACTACAAATAATCCACCAACACATTTTCAACGATCCTAATTTTATGTTGTTTGAGATAACAGAGGAGTTGAACATATCAGATGGCAGTGTATACACCATTTTGCATGAACATTTGTCAAAGAGAAACCTGTGTTCAAAGTTGATGCTGCGCTTGTTCACTTTCGATCAAAGATAACAACGTGTCGACGATTCAGAGTAGTTTTTGCGATTGTTTCAACGTAACAAGAATTTTTTTGTTAATATGTGACAATAGATGAAACATGGATCCATCACTTACCTCTGGAGTCAAATCGGCCGTCAGCTGAATGGACAGCAGCAATTGAAAGCCGTGGAAACCGACCAATGACGCAAACATCAGCAGGCAAGATATTTGCCTCCTTATTTTTAGATGTGCAAAGTATTTTGTTCATAGGTCAATTTGAGAAAAAAACATCAATAGAGAATATTATATAGCGTTATTAGTGCATTTGAAAAAAGGAATTGCCTAAACACTGCCACAAATGAAGAAATAAAAGTGATCTTTCACCAAGACATCTTACCGTGCCAGAAGTCGATCGCAACGATGGCAAAACTACAGGAATTGCACTTCGAATAACTTCCGCATCAACCTTATTCTCTAGACATTGCCTTCAGCGACTACTGGCTGTTTTCAGACCTCAAAAGAATGCTCCATGTAGAGGGATTTGACTCCAATGAAGAAATGTTTTCGGAAACTGAGGTGTATTTTGATGCCAAAGACAAATCATTCCACAAAAAAGCTACGAATTGTTAGAAAAGAGTTGGAATCAGTGTATCATCCGAAAGCGAGCCTATGTTGATGAATAAATTCGAAATTTGACTAAAAGTTGTTGTTTTATTAGGTAGCTCCAGGATTTATTGAGTCATATTTTAACTGTTTTTTTTTAACTAAATTATATTTCTGGCGTATTCACAATAAAAATTTTTTTCTGGACTTAATTTTTTGACCTGGGAGAGAAGTTCACTTTTTGCTCGTATCTGGAACCCTAACAGGTACTACCACTCCGGGTAAGAGTGAACCTCAGATCAACAGCAATTATACCTCCCGATCAGAGGACTACCTGCCGGATGTAGTTTATCGTCATATCCAGGATGCTGAATTCGTACTCTTTACCACCTGCCGGCAAATCTTTCGTTATTTACCAGTATATTCTTTCTCCGTGTTAATTTTTCGTAAACTATGACTGTACGAACACACTTTTACTTGCTATACTTTCTTTCCATTAACCAGTTCTTTTTTGACGTGAACGATTATAATTATCCGAACATCTCAGTGTCAAGTTGAATAATATGGCAAAAAAACGTGCAAAAGAATGCTGAAGATATTAAGCTGATCGGACAAACGCTTTGAAGAGAAATCTTGAGGATGTCTTTTTTTTGTATCTGGCCTGTTCAATTTTTTACATCCTTGAAATGACTTCTTCTCTTGCTTATTTGTACTCAAGTGCACAAACTATCCTTATAGTATTCTTTGATGTATTTTTACTATCGTTATATCTTTAAGGATTTCATTTATTCTTTTCATTTTGAGAGAATTTTTGTTCATTTTTCGTTTCACTGACTTGAAAATTTTCTTCTATCCGACAGCTTATAAGAGGAAAATTTTCGATAAAATGCTTTACTTCTAATTTGAAATTATTCATCTTAGTTTCTTTTAAATTAGTTTACATTCAGACAAGTTCGCTTGTCGAATATCATTGGTCTGATACAAAAATTAATATTAGTAGAACTGCTAATAACAAAAAAGACAGACTTTGAGCTGTATGGTATAAGGTATCATCAAGTTCTTGAAAAGAGATTGTAAAAGAAAAATAGTCTGAACAAAAAATACATAAGGACAAGAATCAGTATATTTAAAATTATCTTTTGTATTTCTTGTCTGATGTTTTTCCTTGAGATCTGCAGTTGACAGATAATTTGATGGCTGCATGTTGAGTGGTTGTTGATATAACTTTTTCATCTTTTTTTACTCTTTTTTTCTTTTCCACTCTACTATAAATAAGGATACGAAATCCATAGTTATAGCAAAGAATTTTTGTATCTGACCAAAGGATTAAAACCTGAGATAGTTCATTGTCCAGAAAGAACAGATGTCGTTGGCATTTATGCATTAGTTCTTTTTCTTAGTTATTTTGTTGGGCATATAAAAATGTTATTATTTATTGTTTTATATTATTTTTAATGGCCGGTTCTCTCTGTAAGATTTCTTTTTTCTTTCCATAAAATAAATCTAAAAATAAAACAACAAAAACTATTCTATCCAAATTTGAGTTAAACTTGTACATGGAAGTTTCGTATTACGCTCCAGAACTAAAAGGAAAAAAGTTTGAAAATAAATCTTTCCAACGAAGAAACATAACATCGGCATAGAGGTCTGCTTATTAATGAAACGCTAGTCATAGATTCTGCATATTTTTCTGTATTCTTTTTTTGGTCTTACAGATCCAGATATTAGTTTTTAACTCAACACAGACGAAAGCACGATTGATAAAGGATATTCACTTTCGATAACACGCACAATTAATTCTTAAGGCAAACATCAAATGATTAAATGTTTGAAAATATTTCAGCTACAAATATTAAAAATCTTTCACAATAAATAAAATAAAACAAAGAGATAGTAATACAGGAATTAAATATCAGATATTTAATTTCAATTGTTAGAAATAGATTAGATCAATGAATCATTTAAAAATTCTGTTTACGATTTAGAAAAAAATTAGTAGATTAGTCATTTGCTTTAGTCATGTGTTAACATATATTAAACTGATATTAAATTATAAGCGTATATCATTAAATATAATTAAAAGTAAGGAACTCATTTTAAAAAATATAAGTAACTAAGAATACCTGTGAATACTTCATGAGTTTTCTATTTAAGTTTTCTAACAAATTTTGATTCATATTCTAATGACTATTAATGAATATTCTTATAAATCTTAATGATTATTCTAATGTACTTTAATGAATTTTCTAATAAATCATAATGGTTATTCTAATGATTTTTAAAGAATATTCTAATAAATCTTAGTCTGTATTCTAATGGATTTTAATTAATTTTCTAAGAAAACTTAATAAATATCCTAATTCATTTTAATGACGTTTCTAATAAATCTTAAAAATATCCTAATGAAACTTAATGATTTTTCTAATAAATCTCAATGAACATACTAATGAATTTTAATGAATATTCTAATGAACCGTTAATGAATAACCTAATGAACTTTAATGAATTTTTTAATGATTCATAATTAATACATAAGTTAATAAAAAAACTTAATTTCAGCTCTCCGATGATAAAAATTCTAAGAAGAATTCTCTGCTCTCTCTTTACTTTTTGATTTGGACGAATTTAATAAAATATTAAAATAATAAACGAAATGCATCTCATTATTTAAAAGGCAGGTTAAAAATGAAAAGTAAACAAATTTGTTTACTTGATTATAACTTTAATGTTTCTTATGCTAAAAGAGTTCGTTGCCTTCTCTATATGTAATTTTAAATGTAAGTTCAATAGACACCTCCTAACACACTAACCTGCTCCCATTCTATCAAACACTCTTCCCATCTGCCAAACCCTCATCATCGCTATCCTTACTCATCTGTCACCTTCCTCCTGACATTCCCTATGTCTAACCACTCCTTCTCTTTACCTTCCCCTATATAGCCCCATGCGAATGGTGGCAGAGGAATGCCTTACTTGGGGTGAAATGATTAAAAAAAAAATCTTCACATGCGTTTTATAGTTAGAGGTCAGGCAGTTATTTCTCGCCTATCCTCTCTTTTCTTCTTCTTCTTTTATGGACCCTGTTCCTTCAGGACGTAGACGATCATGGTTCTCCACGTCTCCCTATCCCTTGTGGCTCTTAGTATGTTTGCTCCTGTTACTCCTGGCAACCCCCGTTCCGTCATCCACCTGATCAGGCCCTGCAAATATGTTATCCGCTGTCTTCCTCTGTCTCTCTTTCCTTCTATCTGGCCAGTCAGTATCAAGTTCTCCAAGCTATCCTTCCTCATTGTGTGTCCAAGGAATCTCAGCTGTCTCTTCCTGATGCGCAGTATTAATTTCCTTTCTGTTGCCATTCTTTCCAACACATCTTCGTTGCTTGCATGCTCAGTCCGCGATATCCGCAGCATCCTTGTGTAGAACCACATTTTGGCTGCCGTATTAAAGAACTGACATCACATAGCAATACAGCACGCTTTTCTTGTTTCTAGTGACATTTTCCTGAGCGTTAGTACTTTACTCAGCTTCTGGAACGCGTCCTTTGCCATGCCAATTCGCCTTCGGATCTCTGTGTCGCATTTTCCATAACCTGTTAGAACACTTCCTAGGTATTTAGTTTTGTACTTGCTTGATTCTGGTATCCCCCACCTTTATTTGACATTTAGGTTTGCACCTTTTGCTGATGACCATGCATTCAGTTTTCTTAAAGTTTATTTGTAGTCCTTTTTTGTCACTCTCCACCGCTACCTTCTGTAGGGGGTCTTGTAGTTTCATTTCCGTATCTGCATTCAGCACTGTATCATCTGAATACCTTATGTTGTTCAAGTTGTGGCCTCCAATATCAAATCATGGCCTGTCATCTAGGGTCCTCAAAATATTCTCGCTGTACAAGTTGAACAAATCCGGTGAAAAGACACATCCTTGTCTTACGCCTCTTTCTATCTTTGTAAATCTACTGAAATCGTAACCTGTCTGTATGTAGGCCGCTTGTTGCCAGTAGAGATTCTTGATTACTCTGATGTTTTTCCCAAAAATGTCGAGGCTGCCGAGCATCTCCATCAATTCTTTGTGTCGTATCTTGTCGAATGCCTTCGCATAATCGATAAAACATAGGTACAAATCTTTCTTCATTTGTATTGCCCTTTCGGACAGCATCCTAATCATGAATATGGCGTTCCTTTTTCCAGTGTCTTTGACGAATCCGCACTGTTCCTGTTCTATCTCTGGCCTGATTCTGCTTCTCGCTCTATTCATCAGGATTCTGACATTCAGTTTTGTTATATGACTCATTAAGCTGATAGTTCTGTGTAGTTCACACTCATTTGCACCTGGTTTCTTCGGCAGTGCTACAAATATCGATTTGCATAGGTCGTCTGGTATTATTCCACTGCAATAAATTTCGTTTATTATGCCGGTAATTTTTTTCTATGCCATATTCTTCCAAGGCAATCAGCAGCTCTATCACTATGCTGTCTGGATCAGCTATTTTGCTCCTGTTCAGTTTGGCCATTGCAGCTACCACATCGGATTTTAGTATTTCCGGTCCATCCACCTCCTTGTGTATTCTCGGTCGTTCTCTCCTTTCGCAACAAAATATCCTTTATATACTCTTCCCATCGCTGGAGTATTTCCTCTTTCTCCAATATGATTGTTCCATCCTTGGATTTTATGCATCCTGTTAAGAAGCAGGTTTTTTGTCCTGCCAGTTCTCTTATCTCCTTATGAATCTCCGCTTTATTGTTCCTGCTCGGTCTCTCTACTTCTGAGGATTTGTTGTTGAGCCATTCCTCTTTCGCCTGTCTGCATTTGTTCCTTATCTCCCTGTGAAGTTTCTTGTACTCTCCTACATGTCTTGGCGTTAATTTTGTCTCCTTTGCATCATGTGGAGAATCTCTTCAGTCATCCACACGTTTTTCTTCTGCGTCTGATTTCCTTTGAGGCAATGTTGTTCGCTGAGGTCACCATCACTTTCTTTTAATGAGTCTCATTTTGAGTACCCTTTTCCAATTTGTTCTTCATATTTCTTTCTCACGCTGTTATTATATTTTTCTGCAGGGCGTGGTCATTCACAAGCGTGTCCTATTGCATCCTTGGTGATGTGCTGGGCTTCTTCAGTCTCCGGAGTTTCACCCTTAGTTTGCAGATGTCTGGGACGTGGTCACTTCCGCAGTCGGCACCTGGATATGTTTTGCATTGGACCACTGCGTTTTGAATCTCTTGTATATAGTTATGTAGTCTATTTGGTTCTTCGTGTCGCCTCCTGGGCTTCTCCATGGCCATAGACGTCGTCGTTGTTCTTGAAACCAGGTGTTAGTAATTACCAGGTCATTGGCTGGACATCATTTTTCTCCTGGTTCGTTGCGACCACCTCGTCCAAAGTTGCAAGTCGTGTCTCCTTCCCTCTCTTTACCTACCTTAGCATTCATGTCCCCCATTATGATCCTAATTTCCTGTCTTTTGCACTAGGCCTTGGCACTGTCCAGTATGGAATAGAATGTTTCTATTTCGTCCTCAGAACTTTGAGTTATCGGCCCATAAACTAATATAATATCTATGTTGAAGGGCCTTCCCCGCAGTTTAACCAAAAACTTTCTCTGAAAGCTGTACCCAAGAATCCATTCCTTTGCTTCTTTGTTTCGTATTAAGCCGACCCATTTTTTGTTTTTGCCTCCTGCATAAATTACCCTCTGGGTGTCGCTACTGAGGTCTCTATTATTAGGTCATTTGATTTCGCATATGCCTAGGATATTGATCTTCAGTCTGTCTATCTCCTGCTTGACATTCTCTAGTTGTCCGCAGTTAAGTGGCCTGAGGTCCCATCTTCCAAATGTAATTTTTTCTTCGATGCTCACAGTTACAGGGTAACGGTTCAGAGACACCTGTTGCTCTGTCCCGGGCGAGGGACAAATTTTGGAGTAAAAAGTACCCTTTACACCGTTGGTGATGACAGTTGCTGAATGACGGTCAGGTGGCATCTGTTACCCATGCCGTCCTTACCGAGCGAGAAGTTGTTTCTTTGGGAAGCAACCCCCTTCACGCTGTTGGCTTTCATATCTTTGTCGTGAATAACCATGATTAATCGGGGGATAGATAGTGGAGTGGTATCCCGTTGCCTTCACCACGGTGGTTTATTGAGACACCATCTCTAGTTAGCTGGCCGTTGACTCCTTGAGAGTTCTTCCGCTCTTGTAGGTTTAATTTTTTTTTAACCTACAGGGTTGCTAATGTCCCAGCTATAAAAAAGTTATTAAGTATGTACTTAGTATAAGTACAATTGACTAGTCTTGAATACAAAATGAAGTCACTCTGAAAGAAAATATATGTAATAAAATATATACAACATAAATTAATCGAACATTTTTCATTAACTAGTCTAAATTATAAGAACATGTCACTAGTAGTAAAGATCAGCATTCGTTAACAGTAGTCAGAAGAATGAAATTGCGTTTTCGACATTTTGCAGAGTCAAATTTTGACTGGCTTTGGCTAACTCCAGGAGACCTTTAATCTATTGATACGGTACTAGGTGAAAGCACGTGTTTTTGTAAAGGGAGTGCGACAAGAGACAAGAACGCTATATATATATATATATATATATATATATATATATATATATATATATATATATAATAATAATAATATTTATTAATAAATTATAACATTGATATGTTATAATATCACTACAAAAGTACCAATTTTGTTTCGACACTTTTTGTGTCTTGTCAAGTGATGATGTTATTTCGAAATGAATGGCTTTAAAAGGTTAAGAACAAGCAAGACCTCTTTCATCAGGGAGGCATTATTGTATGTACAATGTGGACCAATCAGAGTAAAGCAACTTTTACTTTGGAGAATATGTGGGAAGACTTAAAATTAATCTTGGTGGGCATTGGTATTAAAATTTTATAAAATTAAGATCAGCATTATTAATTAACTATTAAATCTACTATATTTTTGTTGCTAAAAAAAAAACTATATATATATATATATATATATATATATTTTAACAATTTTGTGGATTTAGAAAATTATTAATATTTTAGACGGGGGAGAGAAAAAGAACGCATGGCTATTTAGACGGGGGAGAGAAAAAGCCACATGGCTATTTGGGTTGGTGTTCGGTATTGGATTCTTTGCTTGTAAGTTTTTGTTGTGTTGATATGTGCTTGATTGTGTATCTGGGGAGGTTATTATTGGGGCGTCTAGGTCGGGTGGAGGTACCCATCGGATATAGGCAAATTAATATTTAAATATTAGTTTATGTATCTATGTATATATATATATTTTTATGTATGTACGTATTTGTATGTGTTTGTATATGCATGTATGTATATGTATATATGTATGTATGTATGTGTATGTATGTGTATAAGTATATGTGTATGTGTGTGCGTATGTATATATATATATGTATGTATATATTTTTGTGCGTATGTATGTATAAGTGTACATTTGTCCTTTTGTGCTTGTAGACATGTTGAGATTTGCTTTAATTACTGATTGGTATTTTTTTTTTGTAGATATTTGTACTCATCTGTATGTGTGTAGGCTTTACATGTTTGTCTGTATATTTTGTATGTGTATATGTGTATATGTATATGTGTGTATGGGAAGGAATTCAAAAAAAAAATTCGAATTTGAAAATTTATATATATGTATATACATATGTGTATATATGTATGTATATGTGTATATATATATATATATATGTATGTGTGTCTATGTATGTATGTGTATATATATATATTTTATTATTGTGTTTTATATTTCTGACCGCCCTCGGTCCTTCATCAGAAACAAGTGAGTTCTAAATATGAATTGAAAACGTATTATACGATCATATATGTATATATATATGTATGTGTATGTGTGTGTATATATGTGTGTGTGTAAATGTGTGTGTGTATATGTGTACATGCATGTGTTTGTGTATGTGTGTATATTTGTGTATATGTCCGCACATGTATATATGTTTGTTAAAGTGTCCATGTTTCTATATATATGTTTGTTTGCGTATGTGTGTGTGTATGTATGTGTTTATAGATATATATGTATATATTTGTGTATATTTCTGTGTATGTATTTATATTTATGTATATTTCTATATATATTTGTAAGTGTATATATATTTATATCTGTACGTATGTATGGACAGATAGATAGATAGATAGATAGATAGATAGATAGATAGATAGATGTCTTAAGTTTCATGCATTTTTGATCGTCTAACTAACTGTTTTAATTTTATTTTAAAATACTGGATGTATACGGAGATACGTATATTGATGAACTTTTGTTGAGGGTGGGATTGACTTTGGTGGGAATATGTATTTTTGTCATGACGCCTCTTACGCATACACAGACATAATTTTACATATATACAACCATTGACATGCGCAGAGACACACGCACACGCGAGCTAAACAACCGGGGCCTACAGTCATAACTTCATATGAACAATATTGAACTCTCTCTCTCTATATATATATGTATGACGTTTTGCACATGCATACGCATTTAAGTTTGTTTTATGTTTTTGCGTAAGTTTATATTTATTCCCGCTTATGTGTTCATACATTGAAATATGATTATGTCTATCCTGACCCCATTCATATGAGGCCAATGATTTTATGAATCCGCCGTGACTGTATCCAATATGTAGCAATTTAGTCTGCCTAAAAGTTAACAGACAAATTGACATCTCGATAAAGACTAAATTTTGAAATTTGTGTATGTATATATACATGGGTGTATTACTATGTATATGTTTTTTCTTACTAATGTTTGTGAATATTTTTCCATATGTGAATGTTTGTAAGTTTATTCATGTATGCGTTCTTTTTCTCTCCCCCGTCTAAAATATTAATAATTTTCTAAATCTGCAAAATTGTTAATATATATATATAGAGAGTTTTTTTTTTTAGCAACAAAAATATAGTAGATATAATAGTTAATAATGCTGATCTTAATTTTATAAAATTTTAATACCAATGCCCACCAAGATTAATTTTAAGTCTTCCCACATATTCTCCAAAGTAAAAGTTGCTTTACTCTGATTGGTCCACATTGTACATACAATAATGCCTCCCTGATGAAAGAGGTCTTGCTTGTTCTTAACCTTTTAAAGCCATTCATTTCGAAATAACAACATCACTTGACAAGACACAAAAAGTGTCGAAACAAAATAGCTACTTTTGTAGTGATATTATAACATATCAATGTTATAATTTATTAATAAATATTATTATTATTAGCTGTACTTTCTATTGAGCACTTTTTTAAAAATAGTGTTTCTTTGGATGGGGAATATTATTCCACCCATACTTGGTTATATATATATATATATATATATATATATATATATATATATATATATATATATACATTAAAGGAGGGAGAGATAAAAACAAACAAAGATTTTAAACTCAATGTAATCCTATTCTTATAGAAACTTGAGACAAAAATACAAAATAAAGTCACTCTGAAAGAAAATATATGTAATAAAATATACACAGCATAAATTAATCGAACATTTTTCTTTAGCTAGTCTAAATTATAAGAACCTGTCACCAGTAGTAAAGATCAGCATTCGTTACCAGTAGTCAGAAGAATGAAATTGCGTTTTCGACATCCTCTCTATAAAAATGAAATAGCCTATCGATTTCAAAGACAATGGAATGACGTAACGTACATGGTAAATAACTATTGACAAAGAATTAACCAGACATCGAATATACATATAAATTTCCATTTCGTTTTTATCGGTAATGTATTTCCAGCTATAATAAAAACAAATTTATATTTATGGGATTTTATAATTAAAATAATCACAGTGCCGAAAATGCACAACATCTGAAAGATATCATTTGATCCAAGAAATGTATTTATTCATTTGTTTAGATATTAGACAAAATAGAAATGAAAAAAAAAACGTTCAAATAATTCATATATAAATTGAAAAATCGAAATATAATATTTTTATTAAAAGTATACACCATAAAACATAATAAATATTTTCCATTAACATCCTTACTAACATAGTTTTTATGGAGCACCACCTTGCAAACATACAATAAGCTCTGCCTTATGAGAAAGTAAAAATATCTAAACTTATTATTACCATTAATGGCATAATGCCATCATCATACAACCAAAATATTATATACATTTCCATGAGCATTATAAAACTGCATACAAAAATACTACTGTTACTAGAAAAAAAATTATGCATTGGTTATGGTACTAAAAATATATCTCTTCGGCTAATATGCCCTTGAGCAATCAAAATTTTCTTACTTATATCAAGCGTTTATATTTTCTTCTTTTTTTTCAAAATAGAATATTAAGCAAGGGCTGATTCTTCAGGATTCCTCTTTTCTTCATTCGGTTATAATGGTCATGTCTTTACACCATGGATTGTAATTTTTGAACCTCGCTTTATTAACCGACGGAGAATGGTCCTAGCATCGCCTCTCAGAAGAAGGGAAAGGTAGGGTGATGATCGAGAGGACGCATATAAAATCACCTAAATATATGCTGTCTTGCTTCATTAGTGAATATATGTACGCTGGAGCATAGACGTGTAATTCTTGGATGAGATTATTCCACGCCAACCTTGGTATTATGATGAAAATTAAAAGAACGCTGTTTATCGCTCTCTGAATTCAACGCTCTCGGGTTCTTGTAATTTTTAAATTTAGAAAAAAAAGCTTTTTCACTTTCATGTTTGTTGCTAGTTTCAAGAAATGATGAAAGAGAAATTAATTAATCCTTATCTAGATTATCTAAAGTTCAAACGGCTTTTCTGCAAAGGAAAAACTAATTTAGACAAATATACATTATAAAGCTTCCAAATTGACAACAGGGTTTTGTTTTTTTAAGAAAAGAAAAAAAATGTTCTTGTTAATGATGTTAATTATACAAGAAGTAGGAAAGAGATGAAAACCCGAAGAACTTGTGGTAAGAATAAAAACATTATCAGAAAAAAAAACGAAAGGGAAAAAAAATGTTAAACTTTGAAATTCAAACACATGGCTCCATTTAAATCCGTAAATTACGTCAATGTAAAGAAATCATTATTGAAAATAATTGCATCTAATTAAGGAGATAGAAGATTCCAATATAATGTCATCTAAAAGCTTGAATATGTCGATATTAATTAAAGTTATCTGACCAATACTTTGCTCTGCTGGGCCCTGCTCTGTATCTTGTAACATGTACTTGCCCAACGTATTTGTCATCCGCATGCAGTAAATATTGCTCTGAGTAAATATTGCTGATGATACTACTACTACTAATAATAATACTAACAATAATAATAAGAAGAAGATGAAATAATAATAATAATAATAATAATAATAATAATATGAAATAAACATCAAAAGAGGTATATTTTAATGTGGTTCTTTGTCTCCCTTACTATTCTGCATATCATTAATAGCACTAACCAGTCAACCTAATGAGACAAAATGTGGTTATAAAATAGGCCAAAAGAAAATAAGCCATCTACTTTACATGGATGACTTATAGTTCTATGCTAAGAATGATAACGAGCTGGAAGGTCTTCTGCAAACTGTAAAATGCTTCAGCGAAGAAATTGAAATGAAATTCAATTTGAATAAATGTGCTAAAGCTACAGTTTTACGTGGATCACTAAAACAAACATCCTCAATTAGCTTAGACCCTCCTGTAACAATAAAAGAATTGAAGACAGAAGAAGCTTATAATTACCTAGGTATAAATCGGAGTGAAAAAGTTCACCATAAAAAATGAAAGAAATAACGCGTCAAGAGTACTATAGATGGCTACGAATGAAATTAAAAACTGAATTGAATTCTCAGAACAGAATTATGGCCATTAATAGCCTTGCAATCCCAGTTGTCCAATATAATTTCAACATCTTAGACTAGACTCTGAACGACATCAGGTGAATGGATTCTACAACAAGAAAGCTTCTTTCTAAGCATAAGATGCATTATCCAAAGGCTGATGTAGACCGTCTGTACATACATAAGGTGGAAGAGGTTTTATTCAGCTAGAATTATCATACAAGACAACAACTATTGGCTTACTAACATATATAGAAACAACAAAGGATTGGACGATACAATTAGTAAGACAACATGAAGAAAGAAAGAAAAAATATTCAGTAATAAAAGAAGGCAGTAAATACAATCAAGATTTACAGTTAGTAGATTCTGTCGAAAAGCAAAACAGAAGCCAAGAACCAACTATTGCTGTAAGAAATATGAAATTGAAAGCCAAAGACAAAGCGCTTGAACAGATGAAACAACGCTGGCAAGACAAATCTCTGCATGGCCAATATCCAGAAAGTGCCAATAAATCCAATGTTGATGAAATTAATACTCAACTTTACACCGTACGAATAATTATTTCTCAATTATTCCTATTTCGATATTACAGGATAGATATTTTCATTGTCTAATTTGCTGAAGTACTTTCTTTTTCACTAAATTCAAAAGTAAATTAGTTAATTTATTTGATATTATTTTTCTCATTGCATAAGATAACCGAGTTCTAATTCCAGTCGTGTTCGTTGTATTTCCTTACGATCAAATATCATTGGGAAAGTATGCGCCTACATCATTTCCCTCCAGTTATGGGTTAATGAGTAGAAAGTTTATCCGTAAATCATTACTATCTAAAATCATTTTAAAAATCTAGAAATATTTCTGGCTTTAAATAAGCTACAAAGTTTTGATAAGCAGTAAATAAAAATCAAATCAGTTCATCAATCTTGTTATATATTCATTTGTTTTCCATTATATTGCTTTCGCTAATTTACTTTTTTATTTCATCATTTGTCTTGCCTATTTGCATCTGTAGTTTATAAGGAAATCTATTTTGATGCACTTCCATATATGTACATCTACCATTTTGCAACACACACACACACACAGACACACACACACACACACTAGGTAATATGCAAAGAAATTAAGAAAATATGTGTAAAATCGAAACAGATGGTGTGAACAAAATTTAAATTGCAATAACCTTTATAACTGAGCCGTTGGAAGAATATGAAAATATCTTTAACATTTGTAATGTTCTCATTTAAAAAAGAAAAACATTTTTTTCAAATTGTTTCAATTTTTCAGAAATAATTAACGAGAAATTAATTAATCTTTTTCCAGATTATCTTTAGTTCAAACGGCTTATCTGCATCCAAAGGGAATAATTTAGACAAATGTCCATGATAAAGTTTCCAAAGTCGAAATGATTTTTAAAAAAAATCCCCTTTTTTAATAATTTTAAGGATACGAAAAATTAGCAGGGGATAGGGGAACACCCGAAAAAGTTGATTTAAAAATACATAATAATTGTGAAAACATTAACAATAAATAGAAAAATGCATAATTCTGAAATTTAAACTCATGCCCTAGTCAAATGTGTATATCAAGACAATGTAAAAAAGTTTCTTTTTAATGATACGTTAACTGTAACTGCACATAGGTATCGTTATAAATGCGACATAAATCTTGCCAGTTTCTTTAACATCTCGAGAAAATCCAAAGGCTAATTTGAAATTTGATCGATACCACCCTGGAAGCTCGTCTTCCGTCACTTTTACACCGACGAGATATGGCTTTCCTCTGTCACATTTACAAATATTTTCATGGCTTTGGTTTCGACGACCATAGCTCTCTTGTGGGCCATCTACAAGGATTTACTCCAGCTACTGGACTGGCAAATAGGTCCCTCCTTTTAAAATCAAAGCAGTCAAATGTAATCGCTACTTCTCTATTAGCTTTTTTCTCGGACTTCCCGCTTGTATATTATCTTCTATATACATCCTTCACTGATAGCTAAATTTTCAAACAATTTTAATGCAACGTCAATTGCCTTCTCTTATATCCTTGACGCTCATCCTCTCTTGTTTTTTCCGTGACACTTCATATATCATGTTCTTCTTTCTTTTCCCTCTACTCTCACGTAACTCCAGTATTCTCATCCTCCCCTAATCCAAACTCTGACATCTCTTGTAACCTATTCCTCTTTCTCCTCGCTTTCCTCTTATGTAGCACCCTACACACCAGTGGCAGTACTACTTGCTTGTGGAGAAAAGATCATAAAATGTACTCCAAGTAGCAAACAGCCAAGTAGTTGATTCACTAAAACCTTTATTTATTAATAATCTTAAGCAACAATTAATCATTATCTATCCTCATTATCATCATAACTTCATTTCTTAACACCTCCTCTTATATTTAAATCTATCACATCATAAATAACACATATTTTAACAATAATTCCTTATCTAGAGTAGTTGCAAGCTATAAATTGGGTTAAATTATATATTTTTTAAATGTCATGAATTTTTTGGTGTATTATGACACCAGCTATTCTTACGCAAAATCCTCGTAAACGGGTTTACTGATTTTGGAGGTGAGGTTTTACATGGAAAAACCTTTATCTTCAGCGATTAAAACTTTATGATGATAAAAAAAAGAATGTTAATGGTTGTTCATTTATTAAAAGAAATCCTATTTATTCTCTCATGAGACAAGTACATATAAAACAATGTGTAATTCTTGTCCTCACTTATCTACGTGTTACGATACTTGCCAGTAGTTTTTGTTTTGTACATTAGGATGAAGGAAATTAATCGTCCTATTACTGTAATTATTTTGTGCTTGAAT
This sequence comes from Ascarosepion bandense, assembly GCA_037127315.1. Lineage (NCBI taxonomy): Eukaryota > Metazoa > Mollusca > Cephalopoda > Sepiida > Sepiidae > Ascarosepion > Ascarosepion bandense. The sequence goes on from JBBBDQ010000755.1 coordinate 574,141, forward strand.
CCACATTCTTTCTCTATCTGAGGAATGAAGCGTAACAAGCTTGCATGCATGAGTAAAGTTTTGTATTCTTAACTGAGTAATAAACACGGACAAATGGTTTCAGTTCGTTATCCAAATTTCATATCTCGAGGAATGATTATATTTGTTGTTTGAAACCTTGGAGAAGGCAAGAATGAATCCTGTATTCCGCTGTTTGTTTACCACATATTAAAGATGATCTTCCTCGGTAACCATGAATGGATCTGCTCTTTTTTTTTTGTAAATATAAGCTGGACTTAAGATAATATTACTTCTTTTCTCCCGTTTTTTCTCGGGTCCATTCCTGATTCCTCGGGGGAAAAAAAAATATCCATTTTTTTCTCTGATATTCGATAAATTTTATGTGCTTTTTTACCTTTTGATAATTACAAGTGATCTTTCATTATTTTAGTCACTCATTCAATCGTTTTCGCATTCTTAAATACAGCCTGACCTTGCCTGTCATCTTTTACTCTAAATTAAAAAAATATTCCGTGCAAATAAATTTAATTTAATAATCTTTCATGGATCTTCTTTTTTGGAAAGGCTTTGTTTTATTTAAATTCAGTATTAACGAAACGATTTAAGAATTTCTCTTTGTTGGAGAAAAATATATTTTATATCTAAAATTTTCGAGGTTGTCCGTACACGTATCAATAAGGAATTTTTCATTGATGTATCGTGTCCCCTCAGGGCTTGGACGATTATATCATTGCAAACCTTCCTAGAATCCCATTCTTTATTATTTTACTAATCTTCGTATCTCCTATTTTTGTTACCCATATGCAAATTGTGTTAAATTGATTACTCATTTTTTCTCCCCAATTTTTTCCCATATATCCTGGATCCAATTATTCAAATCCTATTCTTCTTTTTGTCACGTCTGCCCAGGGCATCAGCAGTCATGACTCACTTTCTCTTCTTCTATGTGCCGTGTCCCTTCAGGGGGTAAGTGCTCATAGACAACCACATCCTTCTACCACCTGTCGTTGTTTATAACTATTCTCCTATTATTCCCCTCGATCCCCGCTGCACCATCCATCTACTCAGGTCAGTCAGGTATGTTGTGTGTTGCTTTTCCTTGTCTATATTTCCCTCTATCCTTACAATGAGCATGAGGTTCTCCAAGCCTTCCTTCCTCAAAGCATCAACTTCTTATCTCATGTTTCCTATAGCAGTCTTACTGCATTTGTTAAGGCTGCTGCCTCCCATTCTCATAAAAAATCTACTCTAAAAAATTGTCAGGCACTCTACATTCCCTCACCTGACTTGCACTCAATATGCCCTGTATTTTTTCTGATTCTTGATATGAAGGCTAATTCTGTTGTTGAAAACTTCCTCTTAGTTTACTGTCTCCGCTAAAAGAATATTAAGTAATCTCTAGAACTAAAATTCCGATCAATCCTTATTCTCATAATCCGTGCGTAGATTGTCCAGCATTCTACTTTCTGTTAATGCGATCATCTCTCTATGATATTCATAGGTTTCAATCACTAATAATATATTCTTGCAAGACATCTAGTCACTGTAACTGTTGAGTAAGTTTAACTATTATTAACTTGAAATTTCTGCTATTCATTAGCATCAATTCCGTAAACATAATGTCCCACTGATTTTCAGAACCTGAATGTGTTCATGGTATTATATAATGACTAGCAGTATAGTCCGGCGTTGCTCGGGTGTAATGAAAGCTTTAAAAATAATCCATGGTACTGGAGCTCAGACTCTTTGTACGTTGGCACGAAAGTCTAAAAAGCAAAACGGTAGACTGAAAGAAAAATGAATGGATGTAAATCAAATTTTGGTTTCCTGGTATCGGTATGAAATTTTCTGCACTATTGTAAGAACTGCGACCTTGAAACTTCTGAATATCGTTTCTTATGTCTTTGTCTATGAGTGTATCAAATTTGATTAAAATCGGACCACTCCTTCTATAACCCGATTTTTTCGATTATCGATTTTCCATATTTATCGGCGGTACCTCGACACAAAACCTAGCTATGAACACTTGCAGACGATTATAGTACAACCGTGTAAATTTTCAAGAAAATTGGTTCAGCCGTTTCGGAGTCTATAGGTAACGGATACACACACACAGACACACACAGACACAGATAAAGTTCTATTTATAGATAAGTTTAGATTAATGGACTAAACAGGATTTTCTTTCAAAATAGGACTATAAATTATTAAAAAGATATAATAAATGGATAGAATTTGTAACCACAAATTACATAAAACAAAAAGAAATATTCAAAATCAACTGTAGTCTAATAATGCCTAATATTAGAAATAGGTCTGAACACCTTAGTAAGACGATTTCAATATCCAGAATTAACTTCGACACCAGCTGTATCGATTGCTATTTATATGGTCGAGATTTGCATATGAATCCAAAACAGGCTGTGACAATTTTCTGGCCCTCCTTCTTGACTCTTTTACTGCCAACATTCAGGAATAATTTATAACGGAGTTATTTTTCTGAAGAGCATTCTTGATGCAGACAATTTTTTGCTGCTTATATATTTGGCTTGCCAATTAAAATTTTTACCCGGTGTTGTAGGCATTGAAGGAGCCCTTTTTTTTCACACTCTATGGAGGATAGGAATCGAAATTGAAGTATTGTCCGGTGAATTTTCACTTGTGGTGTACGGGATATTCGAACCTATTTCCTGTGCAAGTCATTAGTAGATCCAGGAATGCTATCTGATTTTTGTTTAGAAGTGACGTCAAGGTCTTATTGAGTTTATATAGTCCCACTGTATTTGTACAGCCTACTGGTTCATCCACAGTATGGACGTATCATTTATGTATATTAGTCACACTGATGGCTTAAGTGGTTCCGTAGCTAATATTGAATAACTCCATATATATGTTCGCCATACTGAAGTATTCTACTTTTAAGAATGTTGTCTGTAGAAAAGAGGTCAGCATTCCATTATAGTATTATTTAGAATATCTGTACATTCGCTCATGGTGGTATTTGCTTGCATTCGTTTTAAACTAATAAAAAACAGCCTTATCACATCTAATCATGCCTTCCGATCGTTATGAACTGGAAACACTGAGATCAGGTTCATAATGTGATCTGAATTTTTAAATTACAAAAACTACCCTGTTGATATGTTTTCCACGTCTCCCTATCTTTGATGGCCCTGAGTATGCTTTTTTCCTGTTACACCACACAACCCCCGTTCCGTCATCCATCTGATCAGTCCCTTCATATATGTTATCCGCAGATTTCCTCTGTCTCTTTTTGCTCTATCTGGCCTGTCAGTATTAAGTTCTCCAAGCCCTCCTTCCTTATTACATGTCCCAGGAACTTCAGTTGTCTCTTCCAGATGCTCAGTATTACTTTTCTATTAGTTGCCATTCTTTCCAGCACCTCATCATTGCTCGAATGCTCGGTCAATGATATCCGCAGCATCCTTCTGTAGAACCACATTTCCGCTGTTTCAGGTTTTTTCCTCATCTTCGATGATATTGTCCAACATTCTCTGAAGTATTGAAGAACTGACATCACATAGCAATCTAGCACTCTCTTCTTTGTTTCTAGTGAAATTTTCATGTGTCCTAGTATTTTACTCAGCTTCTGGGATGCTTCATTCACCATACCAATTCACCTTCGGATCTGTGTGTCGCACTTTCTAACTCCTGTTAGAACACTTACTAGGTATTAAAATTTGTGTACTTGTTTGGTTCTAGTATTCCCCACCTGTATTTGGCTTTTTCGGTTGGTCTTTTTGCTGATGACCATGCATTCAGTTTTACCTGGTATTGCTCCACTATTATAAATTTCGTTTACTATTTCGGGAATTTTTTCTATGCCGAATTCTACCAGGGCTATCAGCAGCTCTATTACGATGCGACCTGGACCAGCTGCTTTGTTTCTGTTTAGTTTGGCTAATGCAGGTTCTACTTCGGACTTTAATATTTCAGGTCCCACCTCATCCTTGTGTATTCTCAGTTGCTCTCTCCTGTCGCGGAAGAGATCATTTATATACTCATCCTCTTCCTCCAATATTATTGTTCCATCCTTGGATTTTATGCATCCTGCTAAGGAGCAGGTTTTTGTCTTGTCAGTTCTGTTATCTCTTTATGTATATCTTCTTTATGTGTTCATCTTGGTCTCTCTACCTCTGCACATTTGTCTTTGAGTCATTCGTCTTTAGCCTGTCTGCATTTGTTCCTTATCTATGTACTAAAATATGACCAGCAGGTAGCGTGTTGTACCTATAATCAGCTGCAGAGGCTCAGTATGCCACTAGAGTCAAACATATACCAACATCTGAGAATTCTACGTGGGTTACCAAGATTAATATATACGTGAAGAAGAAAATGGCCAAAACGTAGTGTTAACCTCAACAAAAAATTGGACAGAAAACGGATTATATAAATTGCCGAAATAAACCATTTTCTTATGTTATCAAATTGCAAAACCACTGAGTTTTGTTTTCTACTAAACGTGCGAGCGTTTAAACTATTTTTTATGATACAGTATTAATAAAAGTGTTCGCACAAAAGGAACCAGTTTGGGATAGATCTGCCAGTGTTTTGCTAGGAGTACGATCACTAGTATATATATATAACCCCCTATGCAAATTTACAGAAATCATTAAACAGTTAGCAATCAGTAATATCTTTGTCTCGTGTTCTTATCACTTTTCTGCTTTGTCATCATCTTCTGTTGGCCCATGAAAACCTTCTGTTGGTAGGATGCCGTGAGTTGTATTTCAAGGTTTCTTAAGCAACTCTCTCGATAGCATCGATTTATTTTCAAAAGATCTATCCTACTTGAACATAAAATATACCAAAATAATAAATACAAATAAAAAAAATCTCAAAATGTCTTTCAAAACCTATCTCTATAAGATTAGAGAAATGAAATATCGATTTTTGTTTGCCGCGTAAAATTGTTAATATTCATATTTTTCAAGAATAGCTTTTATTGAACATTTTTTATAAAATGATGGTGTTCTTTCAATGATATAATTATGTTTTTCATGTTATTATCTTGAAATACCTTTGTATAATGTAAAGGATATTTCGATATTTTCCCTTCGTGAGAAAGCAATAATAGAGAGATAACAGTTCTGATTAAATAAATGTCTTCTACAAAATGGAGACTAGAATAGATTTTTCAGCCTTTAGAAACAATTTTAAATAGCTATTAGTTTTCTTATGCGGTTCGTAGCATAAATGGTATTCATTAATGGCTTCGCAAAAAAGTCTAACGATAAAAGCAGAACAAATTCTTGAATACCACAACGTTTAAAAATAAATAAACCAAACCCGACATTTAATTTTAAATAACTTCATTAAACAAGATAGCATTTTAATATATTGTGACAGTTATCAGAAGAGCCTGAATTAAAGTTATAAGAATTGACATCATTTAATGATCTAACATAGAAAAAGAGTATATCCATATTTTCGACATATTTCGATTAATGTTTTAAATAAGGAAAAATATAGTAGAACAATAACTAGAAGTGCTTCAGATGTACAAGTTACTGACAATGATTAAATTTAGTAGAAATCTATTACGAGGTTTCGTTTTTTATATTTTTCGTGGACGATGTGACCCATTCGAGCAAATGGTTTGATTATAATAACAATAAAATAAATATAACTTAAAATAATCAACGTGCTTAATTGTCGAGTTGTTTTGATTAATTACGCGTTCATTCTTATTTCAAAAGCCTTAAAAAATTAATAGACAATTCCAGTTATGTGCAGGTTATACTGGAGTAAAAATGTATGAATATGCAGAGAGTACACATTTGTGAAAATAATCTTATTACATAGCTGAGCAAGAGTCAGAGATGCGTTTATGCTATACTTGGGTCAAAATTTAGATATTGATCCTAACTGCATGCTCATAATATGTTCAATATAAGTCGAGATTGAACTTGAGAAAAGAAAATTGTTCATTTTACACACAAGATAAAACTGAGCATTTTAATTAAAAGATAGATAATAGTCTTTATTACATTTGACTCAACAAGATAGACACTATTCTTTTTTGTGATTGTATAAAATGGCATACATGGTTGTGTTTATCATTCAGTTAAGTATCATAAGTGATACACGCATGGGCAATTATATCTCGAAATAGAAATGACTGACCGGGCAGAATATTTTCGAACAATATGTTGTCATTACTTTCTGCGGTAAATTGGTTGCCAACCAAGGCTATAGAATGCTCTCTCTCTCTCTCTCTCTCTCTCTCTCTCTCTCTCTCTCTCTCTCAATTTAACCCACAGTTAGAGGGAGAAGTGACAAATTAATATATTTTTCATGCGTATTTACGAGTAAGAGATTGCAACGAGTTCAAATGGATTTCAAAGTCGGCCCTCAGATTATTTGATTTGATCCGATATTCACCGCACCACAACGCATATTTTTTTATCTTTTTCTTCATGTGCCGTGTCCCTTCAAAGTGTCGGCGATCATTTACTTCCACTTGACCCAGTCTCTTGTCAGGAAGAGACAACTAAAGTTCTTGGGACATGCAATGAGGAAGGAGGGCTTAGAGAACCTGTTAATAACAGGCTAGATAGAGGGAAAAAGAGACAGAGGGAAGCAGACGATAACATATTTAAAGGACATAATCAGGTGGATGACGGAACGAGGGTTGCATGGTGCTATAAAAGAAAGCATGCTAAGAGCCACCAGGGATAGGGAGACGTAGAAATCCAAGATCGCCTACGTCCTGAAAGGACATGGCACATAAAAGAAGAAAAGAAGCGTTTGAAATTATTGATCAATCAAAATACAGCAAATGCAATAATTTCTGACCCTAATAAATAATTCTTTTTCTACGAATTAACAAATCTCTTAAGGTTTTTTAGAGCTTTAATTCTTTTATTGTAAAATTTTTTTCTTTAGTTATAATAACAATTTACTGATATAAGAATTATTAATTAACCCATAACTGGAGGGACAGGATGTGGTTTCTTACTTTTTCAGAGGGACATATATTATTGATTATAATGAACTCAAGTGAAATTGGAAATTTATTCTGTGGGTAACAATCCTGAGACATTATCCTATTACACTACCGACTTATCTAAGTTTTCAACATCTGGCATTATAAAGCGATTACCTTATCTAGACACTGGCCAGGATCAACATTGGTTGATTTTGCTGATCGTACGGGAACAGTGTTTCAACGTGATATGGACGCAAGCCACATTTTCTATTATATTTTGTGGAAGTGAGCATAATAAAAGGAGTATAGTAGTTTCAGAAGATTTACATGGAACCAACAACTTTTCTAGCATATGATTTCTATACAAAATCTTGAATGGTCCTGTGTACCAGCAGATACCTAGGTCAACGATCCATATTGAGAATAAAACCGGTAATCATCAATGAATAAAAATCATGGGGTGTTAAGTTATGACATGATACACATTTTGATATTGAAAATATAGAATGATACGAACCATTAACTCCTATTGAAATGTTATGGACAATTAATTTTATAGTTAATTAATTAATTAATTAGCTATAAAATTAATTGGATATAACATTTCAATAGGAGTTAATTAATTTCAATAGAAGTTAATTAATTAATTTTATGGCTAATTAAGCGATCAGCTCCCAGGATCCGATTATCCAGATCAATGTTTCCCAAACTATTGTTCGCGAAACAATGTTGGGTTGCAAACGAAATGTCAGTGGGTCGTAAAAAGTTATGCAAGAATTACGAATTTGCTTCGATTAAACGCTATCGGTTGAAATATTTCATGCGTCTGGTTTTCATTTCCAGGCTGTTGTTGTATCAAACAGTATGTTGTTTTGATGATGAGCTTAACAAATCAAGGTTGGCCATATTCTCAATTTAATTATTATTCATCGAAAAAAGAAATCAATTTCCAACTATCTTTAAAATATTTTAAAAAATATTTCATATGTTTTTACCCAGTAAATTGGAGTGGATCGCCATAAGCTTTAGTAATAAATAGTGGGTTGGGACTCGTAAAATTTGGAACCCCTGATCTAGATTTTTTAGATGAACCCACAGTGTGATATTATTTGCGAATATATTCAATAACGATCTGAGACTTTTTGTGGTAGATTCTTAATATAAATCAAAAATAAGACAGGACCGAAAGAAAGCCAAATTATATGCCTTGACTGATATAACTGGCCATTAATAACGTTTTCATGAATCTAACTTAACGAAAGAGCTTCATGTTTCTGCGTGTGATTCCATACCAGAAGAATGAGTGTAGCAAACCACTATGCTACAACCTTAAAAAATAAAATAAAAACTTCACAAGCAACAAGAAAGTTTACTAAACTGTTACGTGATATCAGTGATTCGGTTTGGCAATCTGCTTAAAGATGAAAAAGAGACTTAACATAATTGTTATTCTACTGATGGATCCTAATGATTCCATTGACTGATCATGTGAGATACGAAAATGAATAAAAACAAAAATGAAAATTTTATTCAACATCAAGTGGAGACGGTTGTGATGTATGTGACACATTATGATGGATAGATGAACAAGGTTTATAAGCAATAATAGAAAGTTAAAGTTTATTAAAAGCTTCAAGTGACGGAGATTTTTGGAGAGCTATGACCGCTTACGTCATGTCCTAGAGATATTACATAAGGAAAATAATAGGCGTTTGTTCCCTTGAGGAATATAATGTCGAATTTTTTATAAGTCATCTACACAATATCGAAAGGAAAACTGAAAAAAAATATAGATATGAACGCAAGACTTGTGTAACATTACACGATATTTAGAGGTAGCTAATGATAAACATATATATTCAACATGATTTTAAAGTTATATTCATTACAACAAACATGATTCAATATAATTCCCTTTTATGACAATATTTTCAAACACCAAAAGAATAATGTATCTTTTATAAAAAGGAGTGTCTTGTTCCTTTTTTTAATGAAAAAAAAAACGCATTTGAACAAGCTACCAACTGTAAACATTGGCACATGTTCCATTTCTTTGAAATATTTCTGTCCCTCTCCTAATTCGGATTTCTTTGGATAATTACTCGTTTGCAACATGTCTTACCGTTTTTCTACACCTCTGTTGCACCTACTGAAGCTGAAGTGGAATTCGGTGGAAACAGTGGCTTCAATCTAATGACTCTCTTTCTTTTGTACAACTATTAAATTAGAAAACTTACGGCAGTGTATGAAAAATTAAAATAAAAACACCAAAGAAATTATCTCGAGTCCCAGGTGGGATTGTAATCAACGGTTTCTTTTACAAACATCTGCAAACGGGCATACAAGAAGAAATACTTTCAAAGACAAAATGGTAATTTCATAAATCCATTTCGCTTTTGGCTGGAAGAAATATTCATCAATAAACTCACGAAATATTTAGAATGTCTATGTTACACTAGTAAAAAAATATCATGTATTTATATGTATTCATTTATCATGCATAGTAAGAATGAGATTATAATAACACACACATATACACACATACTCACACATATATATTTATATATTCATATAAGTGCATGATTACACGTACGCATGCACACTTTTTCTCACACACTCATTCCTTTCTCTCTCACTATTTGTTTCTCTCTCACTCACGCAAATACGCGCACACACACATACATACATACATACATACATACATACATATATATTTATATATATGTATAATAGTTCAGATACATTGTTTCTTCCTTAACTCGGGGGGTATTTCTTTATTATGTAAGTTTCATTAGAACAATCATTAGTTTATATATATGAGTGGAAAGATTGTGAGAAATCGTTCATATTTTGTTTAAAGTTTAGAGCTATTATTATTATTATTATTATTATTATTATTGTTAATTTTCTTTTCTTTTTGTCTAACACATTAAGTGTCCATAATTATATTTATTTCGCTACACGTGTTTCGAGTCCAAAGTTGTCTCTCTTCAGGAGAATAAACTTGTGACTTTTCATCTCGAGAACTGTTTGTTTTTCTGCCGGCTGAAAACAGTGTGTATAATTAGATACGGGTTCGTGAACAGGTCATATGCGTGCGTCTTTGTTTGTGGGCAATTTTACACCGCTTGTTTAATTTTTTCGTTTTCATAGTCATTCGTTTTTCATTGGCCAGAAGTGGATTTTACACTGACGAGCGAAATTTGATTTCGTTCTGTTTCTGTAAAGTTGATTTCAGCAATTTTTATCAAACTTCGGTGTGTATAATTTTACATTTTAATTGCATTAACCACACACCCACACATACATAGTGTCGGTAGGCGGAAATAAGCGGAAATTACGTAAACGTAATATTATATGGATTAACCCACCATTTCGCCATAATAACCAAACAAACATGGGAAAAATCTTCCTAAATTTAATTCACAAACAGGTCTAACATTCACCCACACAAATAAGTGTTTCACAAAAACAATATTTCATCCAGTGATATTTGTTTATAAAATCGATAAATATATTTCACAAGATAATAATATCAGTTAAATGTTTAAAAAAATACTTGACCCACCTGAATAATATCAATTACCCTACTACTAATAAAAATAACTCTTCAAAAAATAATTTCAACTGCCGAAAATATATGACTTGCCAAATGAATGTCCAATGTATGTCCAAAAGTATTGTTTATAGTGATCGCATTGATTCGGACGATGATAATGATAAATTTGAATTTAAATCGGCTGCTAACATGAGGAAATTTACATTTAACAAATGTCAGTCAGTTAAGTGTTCTACGTGATACACACCTTGAACGATCATATTTTGAAAGAGACATGGCTGACTAGGCAGAAGATTATCCCGTAGTAGGTTGCCGTTGCTTTCTGCGGTAGACTGGTTGCCAACAGAAGCTATAGAACCCAATCTGTCTTATTATTTAACCCATAACTGGAGGGAAGAGACGGATTACTACCTTTCTCAAGGGTATTTGCGCGTAAGCGAATGCAAGGAATTCAACTGGTATTCGAAATCGGCTCCCCGATTTCTCCTTCCGAGTCGATATCTACTGCACCTCCACGCACATCCATCAACAACTATATTTGACTTTATCCAGCAGTAAATCCAGCAAAAACATTGGATTATCCATATGTAATTGGAAACAAAAACAGACAATAAGAAGAACCCAAGTATAACTTGGAATAATTTTGAATAATTTTGCAAAATCCAAATCTTACAATGCAAAATGAACTCGATGTAACTTATGCCTTTTAGAAAAAAATTGTTATGGCAAAAATCTAAAAATTAACTTAATCTACTTACTAAAAAAAGCTATTTAATGACCACATGTTGCTAGAGAAAAATACTTAAATTCGTCTACGCCGATTGATACATATATCTTTAGACGTTTGCCTTTGACTTATTTATTTCTTTATGTTTTTCTTTCTTTTTTCTTTCTTTTCCACAAATAGATAGATAGATAGATAGATAGATAGATAGATAGATAGATATGTGTGTGTGTGTGTGTGTAAGTCCGTCCCATGATAGCAACCTCTGTAACTGTAGAAACCCCAACCAATGCCCCATGGCCAATAAATGTCTGACGAAATCTCTGATATATATGTGTTCGATTTCATCCTTAGAAAATCCTAAGGATGAAAATATATATTGGGAATACTATGAACGTATTTAAAAAGCGCTTTTATAATCACCTCTCATCCTTCAATAACAAAGAAAAACAAAAGATGACATCTCTCTCCAAACACTTTTGGAAATTATAAAACGAAAATAAGACACCTAAGGTCAAATGAAAAATTCTCAAAAAAGCAAGAACAGCCAAATCTATAAAAGAACCATGCTTTCCTTGCCTTCAAGAAAAAATAGAGATCCTTAAATATATAGATAGTAACAAGCTCTTAAATCAGAGACACGAAACCACAGTAAACTGCAAGCACATTAGGGACTTAACCCTGCAATCATGCTAAGAAATACAAAGAGTTCGATTGATATCCTCATTATAAAAGATTAAAAAATGCTTTAGAAAAAAACAATCCAATAAATCCTTAAAGGAAGGTCTATCATTAAAGCCCACACCAATGACCTTACTTAACACAATAACCTTTCTTAAATACAAAAATATTCCGTACTAGAAAAATCAAAATCAAATAAATGGCTCCCAACCTTAAAAAAAATCAAAATTCATACATTGAAAATCAAGATTAAATATACTACTTCAGAATAATTATATCATACACAAAAATAAACTGTAAGCACACGTAAGATCTAACCCTACAATCACCGCCCACAAATACTGGGAATTTGAATAAATATTTTTATTATTATAAAAGATAAAAAATGCTACAGAAAAATCGATGTAATAAATACTTAACATAAGATCTAATGTCCGCAAAAATATCTAAATAAATATAAAATATATAAAAAATTAAAAGAAATAAATAAGATTCCAAACGATAATTTATAGAAAAAAGAAGATAAAAAGGAGAAAAGGAAAAAAAAAGACCGACCCTCTAAACTTAAAATTAAGATTAAACATACAACTTTATACAAAAAACTGATAAAACACTAATTCGCATTTACTTCCCAAAAAATACAAATTTAGATTTCTTGAAATAACTTCGCCTAAATACAATTATACTCCAAACTTGAATAAAAGGAAAAAGAAGAAAAAAAGGGGAAAAGAAGGAGAAGAAAAGGAAAAAGAACGAAGAAAGAGGAGAAGAGAGATATATATGTACATATATATATATATGTATATATATATATATATATATATATATATATATATATTTTACCGAAAAAATCAAATTGGAAAGAAAAAACATCCCACCCCTATCACGTCTATGAAAACCTAGACACAGGATCAAAGTAAATACATGAATTAGGTCCACTAAGAGCAAACATCAACCAATTAAATGATAGCCAACCATAAAAATGACCACTCAACATCGCCTTCTTAGAAATCCTAACCAAAGGATATACCCAACCGATAAAAAGATAAAACATACATTCCAACAGATAATACCATTAATCAACAATTTAACACTTACACACCAAATTCCTCAAAAGTCTAACGATCAAAACGAGACATTCACTTAATTACCAATAACCCCAACCAACCCCCACGACAACAACAAACCAAATATAAACAGAGAATGATTCCAAACCTTTATTTCCACTGAGGAAGTGTTTAAATCCAAACAGTGAAACAAACATATGATTGTAGGGAAGAGGACATATATAGAAGAAATTATGTACATGTTCTAAAACATAAGTTATAATATATATATATATATATATATATATATATATATATTACAGCTCATCAGTATGGTTTGACAAACGATTGCGTTTAGTCGGCAATTCTGCCTCCGAGCTATGGGCGCTTGGTAGAAGGACGCAGACTTTTAGCGTGTGATACACCATGTAATCATACGCAAAGAGTTAGAGTGTTCTAATTCATTACTAAATGAACGATCTGTAGATGCTAGAGGAGCTACTGTTATTTCAAAGTCTACCATTCTTCTAGAGGGCTTAATCCGGGTGTGAGAATGTAAATATTCCCAATATCTTTCATTTCAACGTTTTGTTCAAAACGACCGACAAAGAGAATTTTATTAATTTTTCATTTAAGTTTTTCATTGTTTTTACATATTTCCTTTTTGCTGGAGATAAGGAATATAAAAACACTCTAAATGTTTTACTTTCCAAGTGATTTCAGCATTTTCACAGGCCATTTTCAAGTATATTTCCGGTGTTGTTATGTCTTCATGTTTGACTGGTATGTTTTTTCTTTTTTTAGTCTTTTGTGTTTTTTTATTTTTTGAAAAGTAGAGTTCATTAAAACTCTTACGTGATGCACGTGTGAGCGTCTGTCTATTTATATGTTTTAACATTCAAAACAACATTTCCACTTTTAAATATTGTAAGGTTGATGGTAAGAGAAAATTGTTTGATTTATAGTGCCTTTCTTATAGAGAGGTGCCTTTGATATCGTGATTAAAATTCTATTTTCGTGTTTTCAACCAAACCTATTGCTAAAAGTTCTTTTAAGTTATGGGTTAATAACTGTTATTTATTACACTATTATTATTAGATGTGTGGCATGTAGGGCGTCTAATCAGGGAAGTGGTAGTATGCCCATTATAGGTTATTGATATATGACAAGAAACACAATCTGTACTGGGCATTGAAATTCATACAATATATCAATCATCGCTAGTTTAGATTTGATAGAGTTATTGTTATTAGAAACAAAAAGATTTGCTGTTATATATTTCTATAATATATTATAAATTTTAAATGATTTTGAGGAGTTACAGCAGAAATATCGTGGGTAATAATTTTCGTATGTAAAAGTCGTCTTGTTTATAATTAATTTTCATTTGGCTGCAATATTTTCTTGTGTGTTATTCTTAGTGCCGATATGTTTTGTAAAAATAATTTTATTCGTATATTAAAGATGTATTTGTCTATATTTCTGAGATGAGTTAGTATTTACAGTATTTACAATATTCGGATTATTATCCCCATGATTCTTGCCATTTGTACGACGTTTAATAATAGGTCGTTCTATTTTTCTATATTTCAGAAATGACGTAGTATCTACAGGATTTACATCAATCGGACTTTTGTCCTCATCTTTGTTGCCCTTTGTAAGACGTTTTGGTCGTTGGACGCTCCGGCCTTTTTCAAGCGCTAGGAATTTCGAACCGAAACCTTTATTACAATCACTGGAGTATATGAACTCCATTCCTTGCGGGAAGCCTCAATTGAAAGTCATGAATTATCTCACTCTAACCCTGCAAGTTATTTATTCACCACTGCTGTAGACTCACAACACTAAGAATCAAGTAAGGAAATAAGCTGAAATATCTTTAAGGACAAGAACAACTGAAGCTTAGGACTGATAAACGTAATTTCAAATAACCCCGTTTTACCAGAGTTCATATTGGAATTTTTTGATGTTAATAGCTTTCGCTCTCATTTTTTTACCAGAGCTCATATTCCAATTTTTTTAACTAGTAATTTATTCTCGCGCTCCGTATTACTAGTTCCCATATTGGGTTCATCTCTATGCTTGGTCGGCTTAAGAGATTTCGAAGCCTAGAATATGTACTGATTCCTTAAGGACACATGGCCTAGTGAATATAGACGTTGGTTATTTTGTGAATTGACTCTTAGAGCTGTGAGTTCAATACTAGGCTACAAAAGTGGTGAAATTTCAGGGTTAGAGGGAGATAACTCATGATTTCCAAACGGTGCTTCCCGCAAGGAATGGGGTTTATATACCCCATTGAGTAATATAAAAGTTTCGGTTTGAAATTTCTAGCATTTGAAGAAGGCCGAAGTGTACAACGGCCGAAAAATCGTACAAACGCCAACAAATATGAGGGCAATAGTCCGAATGAGGTAAATACTGTATGGTGTTGAGAAAAATTATTATTGAATAATGTTTGGTTTATGTGTTTATTTTGCTCAAAAATATTATTTGGGAGTAGGAATTTTGAGGTACTCTATTTAAGAAGTTCGCTTTACTGCCATTTTATACCTTCTGGTTATTGACTATTATAACTAGGAAGACAAACATTCTTATTGATTGGTTTTCTATGCACAAAGGTGATAAAATAATTGTTTTTTAGCTTTATATTGACATCAAGAAACGGGGTTTCATTATTGTTCATATGTTCATAAGTAAATTTCATCTAGGATTTATTTCCAATATTTAATTCTAGTTTTAGGATTTCGGCCATAATTTTTATTAAAACAAAAATGTCGTCGACGTACCTTGTGAAAATCTCCGGTTTTCGGTTCCTTTAAAAATTTGTTTTCGATATGCAACATGTACATTTTCGAGAAAGTAGGTCCTAATGTTTTTCGTATATTGACACCGTTAGTTTGTGTATAAGTTACTATTATGGTTCGAAAATGAAGTTTGTTTCGTACACACACACACACACATTATATATATATATATATATATATATATATATATATATATATATATATATTGATACAGGTTTCATTGAATAATATAGACAAGTTCTGTATATTTATTTTGTGTAAGATCCGTTTGTATGATCTGATTAGCTTGATAGTGTTGTCATGGAAAGACGACAAGAAATCGCAATAATTGTTGATTTTTTTTTATCAGGTCTGAGCTTTCGGCGTACATAAGCCATTACTATATATATATATATATATATATATATATATATATATATATATATACTACCTTAATTATTAGGCAACCCCGGTTTTTTTAAATCATGTATTTCATATGATTTTTAGTATTTATTGGCAAGTGGATAATTCTAAACGAAAACAACATGGTCCTTTTGTTATTATTACTTTGCAAAATTTTACAAGGCAGCTCGGAAGTCTTTCTTTTGACCAGCTAGTAAAATGAAGAGACTAGCATGAGAAAGAGAACACAAAAACTGAACACCAGAACAGTTCATTTGATGCACATGTTAATGTGCAGCATTAAAAAAGGGCCATTCTATTAAATTTAAATTTATCTACTTGGCAATAAATACTAAAATATTATGAAATACATTATTTCTTTTAAAAAAAATCTGGGGTGACCTAATAATAATGGCCGGTAGTGTAGTAGTTTGTGGCGTACACATACATATATAAAATATTAAATAAAACAATTGCTAAGTGATTGTAAAGTAGTCATTATATTATTGGATAGGAAAAGAGTTTATTTTTTTAAATTTGCACTGCAATACATAGAACTTTATTTTCGGTTTAACCATTTTAAGGTTTGACTTAAATTATAAAAAACATAAATTCATACATAATCTAAAGGAATAAACGAAAACTAATTTTTAATTTAAAATTATAATTTATTTTAATAACTTAGAATCTTTATATATAATTATTTTAATAAACATTAACCATCACCTACCTCCAATTAGCATGGACCAGGCATGCGTCTCAGAGAGTAAAACACTACGTCTCCTTGGTCTCACACTTACAGCGGACCTCAAATGGAATGACTATATCGAATCCATGGCTAAATCCGCTTCTATGAACGTCGGTTCTCTGTGCAGGTCCCGGAAGTTTTTTCCGTCTGAATCTATCTTAACATTTATAAATCTACCATCCGCCCGTGCATTGAATACTGCTGCTATATCTGGTCAGGTGATCCTGCTATTCTCCTCGGGCTTCTCGACAAGGCGCGACGTAGCTTCCCTGTGTCTCTTCTATAAATACTTTCACGGCTTCTGCTCCGATGAACTTAGATCACTGCTGCCAAATAGTTACGAATTTGCGCGAGAAACTAGATTAGCAACTAGATCCCACCCTTTTACAGTGAAACCGATAAAATGCAACTGTAACTTTTACTCCGACAGTTTCTTTTCTCGCACTTCCCGACTGTGGAATTCCCCCCACATGATTGCTTCACCGAGGACTACAATCTCCAGGAGTTTAAATGTAAGGTCAATAGACACCTCCTAACACACTAACTTGCACCCATTCTTTCAAACACTCTTCCCATCTGCCCAACCCTCATCCTCGGTATCCTTGTCCATCTATCACCTTCCTTCTGACATTTCCTACACTTAAACACTCCTCCTCTTTAACTTTCCCTATGTAGCCCCATGCCCAATAGTGGCAATGGAATGCCCTGCTTGGTGGGAAATGAAAAAATATACACATATATTACTAATTACCCTCTCTCTCGCTCTCATATATATATATATATATATATATATATATATATATATATATATATATATATATAGTTTTAAGATAAATGGTCATTCGTGGTCGAGAGGTCTAAGATGTGCCACATCACATGGTAGCTCCCCCTATGTGGGAAAAGGTCGCAATTTCGAATCCTGCCGATTGACACACATTTTCGTAATAAAAATGTATCGTAAATAATCCGCCCATAGATATGAATATACAATACTGTTTAATTAAAAAACAGAACATCTACTTAAATACGAGTATCGATAAAAAATAATGTTGAAAGAAATCATTTCAAATTGTCGGTTGTTTATAACCAAGTTTCGTTAATCTTCGTTAATTCCCGTAACATCTTTACATTTGTCAACATTACGATACATTTCAGAGCAGTTATGGTTATTGCGATAAATCGAAAACTGTGTTATATCGGCTTGATTAAAACTTCGTTTAGACTAATGATCATTCGTGGTCGAGAGGTCTAAGACGTGCCAGATCACGAATAAAAATAAACTTTATTCAATAAATATAAAATGTAAGGGGGGGTATAAACATGCAATTCCACAAAAGTGAAATAAAAAAGAAAAACTGTTACACTCATAATCCCTCCAATAATTGTAAGTAGCGTATGAAACGCTCTTTCTGCCTGCACATGTTCGGCTGCTGGATTTTGAGGCAAATTGCCTACCAAAAGACGAAGAATAAATTTATTTTTAATAGAGTTCCATCTTCCCCCAGTATTGTAAGTTTTTCCATTGTTTTTTGTCCTCTATTTTTGACTCTTTGTAATAAAGTCAACGTAGCCCTTGACAAATATTGGCCGAAAGGTTCCTCGGGATAATTATGACGTCTATTTTGTTTAAGGATATTAATCATTATATATATATATATATATATATATATATATATATATATATCAACTTCGGCCTAGTAATAATAATGAAGGGGTTAGTAATATGATTATTTAAGTGGCTAGATATAAAGGGGCGTGGTCACAGAAGTCTGACAACCATGGCTGCGTTTTTCCTATTTGTGTGAAATATTGGAGAGTCCTGTTGCGTGAAAATATAATTTTTCCCGCAATCAACTTATTGACCTTGACTCCTCAAGTCACTCGATGTAGGCCTCCGTGGTATTGCATATGAAGACTGAATCCCGGCGGAGTGGGTGATGTCATCAGGTATTGGGGAATGCATCAGAGTAGGCACATGCCACTTAGAAGTCATCGAGTGCAGCCTGGAAGTATTCGATTGTTACGGTTCGTCTTGCCACCGAATAATGTCTTCACAGGCTGCGTGTGTAGGATTACTCTACTCTATCAATTTTTCTAATTTTAACTTCTTCCCACACAGAGCTGCTTGCGAGACAATCCCTCCTTTCGATATATTTTTTTAAATCATATCACCCCGAGTAAGACACTAACGACATTGATGCCCAGGGGGCTACGTAAGAGTGAAAAGATTGGAAAAGAGAAAACCGGAAACCACATTCTAAACAGGCAAAAAGGGATGAGCCTCTTCACCTGTTCAATAGACGTGGGTGGAGTGTGAACTGGGCGATAGTTTAGTCTATCTACTCCAATTGAAAAGAAAAAAAAAGGGTGAAAAGATTGGAAAAGAGAAAACCGGAAACCACATCCTAAACAGGGAACAAGGGATGAGCCTTTTCACCTGTTCAATAGCCGTGGGTGGAGTGTGAACCGGGTGATAGTTTAGTCTACCTACTCCAAATTGGAAAAAGTATTGATGAATTTGATATTCAGTGATTTTTGATAGTCCGGCACAACAAATAGTTCCGTACTAACATAGCGGAAAAGCGGTGTTTTTTTTTTTAATTTCATTCTTATTTTACAATGATTATGCGATAAAAATCAAATTATTAAAATCCTTCCGCGACCTTTTACGGAAACAAGTATACTAGAAATTCGGTTTTGTTCCTCCAGTGTAGTATTTGTAAATTAAGCTTTGTGAAACATAAGGCCTATACTGTTGAGTACCGAAGGCTGATATAGGTACTGGGATATTTTCTCTTTATGTTTTTGTTTTAATTCAAATATTTTTATTTTCCTTTGCCATTCAAAAGTTTTTGAATTTTTCTTTATATTTCTCGTGAGTAAATTTTTCGTTCTTTTTCTCTTCTTTCTATCGCGCATAATACCAAATGCGTTGAAAATCAGCGCATCTTTAAAATTCATGTTCGCGCAAATGAGGCAGTTAGAGCATTTTCTCATAATGCACGAAAAGAGAAAAAACATAACAAAAGATAAGAAAAAAATAATATCGAATCTCAAGAGCTAACAAGCGATCAACACTTCAAGACTTCGATGACGACAACAGCGGTGAGAATGCCGTTAAAGTAACCATGGCAACACTTAGCACGTGAATCGTTTAAAATGGCTACGGTAAATATCTTTTACGATTGTTCCGTGATTTGCGGCGAAGAAGCCCTCATCACAATAATACGATCATTACTGATGTGAGAACACTTCTTTTGGTTATGATTGATATTTTGGAGACCAGAGCGCCTGCTGATTACAGACATTCCGTGCCGATCTTTCTGGCGAACATATGAATTCTAATGAGGAGTTGTGCTCATCACTAAATCGCCGAGAGCCATTACAACCCTCTCCAACTAATAACTGGAACTCGCTTGTAAATTCCGAAAGATGTAGCAACGTTATATTCAATCACATAGTGATTCGAATAGCTATTGTATAAAATGTTATTTAATGCATGCTGGTTTTACTGCTTATGTTTTTGTTAAAATTGTTGAATGATATTTTAAACTGTTTATTTCAGACACAAAGTGGCACATGTAGAAGCTCTTACTTTCAACCTTGTGCATAATAACTGAAACAAAAATATAATGTCTTCTTAAGATCTTTCACATTTTCCGAGATCACATATACGTTGTATGTGGCGTTGTTTTCTCTTCCGTCTGCATTCTTTTGCGTTTTGGACTGATGCTTCAAGTGATTTTCTTTGCTTGAATGACTCGACTGACAGTTGAAAGACTGACAGCAACAATATCCGTGATTACACTGAAAAGCTTGCCAATGGGTTCATGCAGCATTACAAATTCCATACTCTTTTATTGATGGACAATGGCAGTAGGACAACTCATCGACCGTCTAGTCAATAGTGTCTGGACTTGATAATTATCTGATACAATCCCGGATGATGCATTATTTTTCAAGGCTGAACAAATTTCACTATACACTCAGAAAATAGATTCCAAATTTTGCACACTACTACAAATGACCTAATCTGAGAAATAATGAACTCGTTTGCAGCCTGTAAGCACAATGGGTATAAAACTGACCGTATGTCGAAAGGAAAGAAAAAACTGAAGCGGTTTTTTCAATTAATTTGCGTAATGGACAGGACAACTCGGGTACTATTTGTTATGGTTCGAGCGTCGTGGTAGTAATTTTTAACAGTGGAAAGTAGGTTGGTTGCCCAAACTACTACATTTATAAATAAAATAACTCAAAGCACAATGTAACGAAAATAACAACATTGTATTAAGCAAGGTTACAGGATTGATTAATTCATGCATGCAAGATGTCGTAAAGAAAGTTCTTTCTTAGATATTGAATAAATTGTCTCAATATTCATGCTAGAAGAGTTCCTGAAAAAGGAAATGATATGTTTGTATTGAATGGTAGTGAATATAATTATACATGTATCGAAATATACTTATACGATAGAAAGAGCATTTTTATGTCGCTAATTACTGAATGCAATTAGCGCAGCATGTGAGTTTGAAAGGAAAGAATGGCATTCGGACTGTATGCTCCGAAAAACAGCTTCCAACTGGGTAAGCACGTGTGGAAATCAGTTTATATATTTCTTAATAAAGCGCAGGAAAAAGAAAGTCTCACGTGCGTTCCTCACGTAAGAGTATGTGGGTATATGTGTATAAACGTGTGTGCATGCCAATATGTATGTAGTTATGTACGTGCATGTAGAAGTGATTCTACACATACGACCAAGTATAGCTTTTGAATATATGAGATATGTTCTAAAATATGTTACGGAAATCCGAATCGCCATGGACATAACAAAAGATTACTTCCAAAACTTAAGCAAAGCATTAGAAAAAATTAATTTAAAACAGAAATTAAGTGTACTACATTATAAATCTAATAGCACTATTCCTCTGTAGAAGAGAATCAGTCAGTTAAGTGCCATACGTGAAACACGTTTGGGCGATCATGTCTCGAAAAAGACATGACTGACTGGGCAGAATATTATCCCGGAGTAGATTGCCATTGCTTTCTACGGTAGATTGGTTGCCAGCCAAGGCTATAGAACCCAATCTGTCCTGTTATTTAACCCATAACTTGGAGGAAGAGACGGATTAATACCTTTCCTAAGGGTATTTGCGCGTAAGTGAATGCAATGAATTCAACTGGAATTTGAACTCGGCTCCTCGATTTCTCGTTCCGAGCCGATATCCACTGCACCAAAAAATACTTAACAGATTCTTTTTGATGATGCAGAAACTTGTGGCAATAGAAATGAGGCTAACAAATTATGCTTAGAAACTCTTGAACTGAACATGTGATTAACAAGAAAATTTTAAAGAAAAAGAGTATAGATTAAGGAAAGGGAAACTGGAGTTTGTAGAAACCATAATCACTAAAGAGGACTTGGAGAAACTGATACTCTCAGAACATGTTGAAAACAAGAGGGACAATTGACAGCAACGAGTAATCTATATAAAAAGCACTGACGTAGAGTAACTGTTAGCAAGATTGTTTTCGCAAGAACCATTAAAACTGATTAGTGAGTTCGATCCTCACTGGATGCCTCATATATTTGATCTTCTTCCATATTTTAGCTATGTTTAGAAAATCACCATAAGGATTATATCTAAATAAATTACAAAAAGGGAAGTGAGATATGTAAAGAAAGCTAACAAACTTAACAATTACTAGAAACGATAGCTCGAAAACTATGGAGAACCATGATCGCTCACATATTAACGGGAAATAACGAAGAATACTACTTTAGTATAAATGGGTGAACCTTGCGTAAAGAAGTAGATTCTGACACTTTTTTCTGAAAATATTATCTGACAAGGATTCCTTTTAAAATTTCCAAAATTATTTCTTTTATGTAGGATTTCAGATTAGATTTCCGACTCCTTATCTTCGAAATATTTACGTGTCTCCTCTGATAATATTTAAATTAGATAACAATAAGGCAAAATTGTATGTTGCGCGCGCCCAATGCTAAAGCTATCAAGGTGAACTCATTGAAAGATATATAGCTTTCCCTAAATGTAATCATGTCAAAATAAAGAACTAAAAGAACAATCTTTGAATATTCATTATCAGTTGGATGTTTATCGTCCTTTCCAAAAACAAATATAAACATTTAAAGGATGGTTAGAATAATGAATTTTGAAGTATTGCATCCAGCGAAATGTGTGATTAACTAATAAATGTTTGTTTAGTCTCAACATATATTTTGTGTCTATTAATTTTATTAATTGACTTTAAAATTTACGAATAATCAATCTCAGATAAATCGAACATTCTATCAGAAATTACTCAAAGTTTATTTCGAACGAAATATCGTGCAAGATCAAGAGTTTCTTAAATAAAGGGTAAGTAGAAACAAATAGAGATGTACGTTTTGGTACAGTGGGTACTGGGTATCTGTTCAGACTGAGAAATTGGAGAGCCGAATTTGAAATCTAGCTGAATTTTTGCATTCACTTTCGCACAAATACTTTTGGGAAAGGCATGAATCATTCATTCGCTTCCTTCTCCAGCTATGTAGTAAATAGCTAGACATATTGGATTCTTTAGGCAAGTATTCCATAGAAAATAATAACAAACTAATGCGAAAAAATCTTCTGCCTAGTCATGTCTTTTTCGATACCTGATCGCCTAGTCGTGTATCACGATGGCATTTAACTAATGAGAGACAAAGGGTCAGTTTCGTAGAACTAATGTCTCTGATGGAGTAGACAATGTGTGACGTGGGAGTGTTATTTTTATATATTTTCCATGTATATATATATATATATATATATATATATATATATATTAATGCAGGTTTCATTGAATAATATAGACAAGTTTTGTCTATTAATTTTGTGTAGGATCCGTTCATACCGTCTGATATACTTGATGCTGATATCGTTGAAAGATAACAAAAAATCACAGTAATTGTTGATTTTTTTATCGGGTCTAAGCTTTCGGGTCACATAAGCCATTATCAAAGAATAAATATTAACACACAGTAAACATAGAACATTTAAGTTATTAACAATAAAGAGAATTACATTGAAAATATAAGTCCATCCCTACCGTGGCGGATGGCCGAAGACAGTGACAAAATAGTGGCGTTGTGGTCCCTGATCTGATTACAGGCATTTGAGTACGTTATTGGAAATATCAAAATTGATTGTATTCAAACCAGGTTTAAATTGTTTAATGTAGATTGCTTCGAGGATTTTTAGTTTCTGTTTATTATTTTCTTGTTTGAGTATGTACGTGTTATCAACGAGCGTTTTTCTCAGAAGTGTGCGTTGATAACCGTGTTGTTTTAAATGACGGAATATATTTGAATTTTATTTAAGTGCAACGTCAGACGCCGTGAGAGCGAATTTGTAGTGTGGCCAAAATTAATAGACAAAACTTGTCTATATTATTCATTGAAACCTGCAGTAATGAAAAAATGCTGCCAAAATACACATAATATATATGAGGATGTAAGAAATTTCAAAAATTTTCATTCATACGAAATATGGTTCAATATTTCGATTTTCTAAAATCATCATGAGAGTAAATTGAAAGAAATGGATTGATTCATAGAAGTAGTGCATGTAATGTCGTAAACAATTTGAGACGTGTGCATGTGTGCGCGTTTCGTTTTTTTTTTTCATAAAATTCTGGGGACACTGGTTCGTAAAAAATAACTGATACTAATTTAACAAATTTAAAATGTTGAAACATACTTCCAAAATGGACTTTTGACTATTTCTGAAAAAATTGCGAAAAATTATTTGGAATATAAATCAAAATCTTCAAATGCTTTAATTGTCGCTATTCAAGTTAGGGCTGGTGATCAGACCTATTAATTTTTGAGAATGGGCATATTTATACAAATGAAAAAAATGTGCGATAGTGTAAAGGGACATTCAATAGGAACTATGCAAACGACGTTTGTCAACTTTAAAATATTTCATCAGTAACCAGGATATCTCTTAAAAACTTCTATATCCGAATACGACTAGAGCTAATTGATGTAGCCAAGGGAAATAAAACAACCTGGACATGACTATGCACCATGTCCGATTATCTACAGTTTGGCAAGGTATAATTTTTAAATTGATTTTCCCCAAGAAAGATAGAAATGCCAAAGTACGCAGAGGAAAGTAGTGGAGATAAAAAAAAGTTTGAGGAAAGGATAGAAATGAACGGAATTCAAGATGATAGAAGATGGCGATTGATGTTCTTTACGTTTTTGAATATTGAAGTTATCAGGGAATTAAACGGACGAGAAGTGCGAGAAAACAAACGTTTGTATTAAAAATGGGGGTTGCACTGAGCTATTCTAACAGCAATATTCATGATCTAAATGCCAGTCAAGTTCCCGCTGAATTTTAAGCCCACCTGATATCTGGGAAATATTAAATTGTCCCAAAAGTTCGTAAACACTTGCGAAATGGGTCTGTCTGCTCCAGCACAATCGATACACGCGATGGGTTGTGAAAGGGCAAGAGACACCGTCAGTTCCAAAACAAGATCGATTTGGCAAGAAAGTCATGTTGTGCGTTTGGTGGAACTTTGAAGGAATCGTGCATTTTGAGTTGGTTTCGAATGGTCGTTTCATCAGTGTGGAACGTACTGTCAGCAACTTGAAAAAGTTGAAGCAAAAGTACTCGTCTCTGATCAACCGAAACACGCTTTGATGCAGCAGAACAATGCCAAGCCACGCACTGCCAGGAAGACGAAAGACAAGTTTGAAGAGCTAGACGGCGTTGACGTTCTGCCACATCCAGCCTACAATACTGACTGTGCTCCATCAGATTACGGCCTTTTCCGCTCAATACAACACTTTCTGAAGGGCCGCCGATTCGGCTCGTTTGACGAAGTCGAGGAAGCGTGTCAAGAATTCTTTGATTCGAAGCCGGCTGAATGGTACTTTGACCAGGTCCGAAAGTTTGCAGATCGATGGCAGAAAGTCTTGGAAAATGATTGGTCATTATTTTGAGCAATTATTTTTGTTGTATTTTGCGAGTAAGATTTCAATATTTTGTAAGTGTTTTCTGGTAACCTTAGATTACTTGGCGAGTAAAATTTAAATTTTTTGCTAGTGTTTACGAACTTTTTATAATTACGAAAATACTAAATCTGTTTATAATATGTGTTCAATATTTCTTAATATACTTGCAATAATCATTTTTTCTGTGTATAATTGTTCAATACAGAATACGATCTGAGATCAGCATTGTTTATGTTTTGGCATATTACCATAGATAATTACTCCAGTCTACAAATAGAAAAAAAAGAATTATTAAATTTTATAAAAGTTGTGCGTCATGTTTATTATTTAAATTCATTGTAATTTGACGCCTCTACAAAAAAGGCAATACTAAAAGTGTTTAAACATAACACATAATTAAAGAAAAATTATTTTTTAATATATTTCTATCGATTAATCACTCCAGATTATGAATAAAAACAATAAGATCATAACGTCGTATGTGCATTTTGTTTGAACTCTATTGGGTGGCGGCATAATTTGGAATGTCGAGCGGAGGTTAATTTACAATGTTAAGCGGAGACATAATTTGAAATGTTGAGTGGAAGCTTAATTTGCCATGTTCAGTGGAAGCCTAATTTGCAAGATTGAGTGGAAGCTTAATTTGCAATTAATTAACAAAGCAAACTGGATTTTGTAAGTATTAACCATTTTTTAAAATGAAGCCCAACCTGTACAATTTGTAAACGCCACTCGAGATAGCAAGGTTACAGAGAAGAAGCACAACGACAAGCAAGGTAATAATACCAGCAATACGCTTGCGCAACAGGAAATGACATAATATGCATTAGAACGAATCGGAAGCTAATCCTAATCAGGACATATGGGTTAATCATTGTGCTGTTTCATATTCTATTTTCCAAACTCAACACACAAACAATAAAATTTATTCACACCACGTGTATCTCAAAAATACAATTGCGCAGGAATTCACCCCTTACCATACCCTGTGGTGTCAAAAACAAGGACGGCGCACTCAAAAGCTCGGACATAGTGGAAAGCACACCACGTGGTCAAAATTATCAATTTTTGACCAATCAGGGCTCGACATAAGAAACACACTTTTTGATCGCCCGGATCTTCACCATCAAGATAAACGGGAAGCAGAAACTTTCAACGCTAGAGGGAGCAGCAGCAAGCTCGAAACAAACCAAGAGTGCACACGGACAGCTTGGAGCACACATGCAGAGAGAATTCAGCAGTGGACAAAACAGGCAGTATCACGTATCAGTGAACATTATTTCACACTCTCTTTCTCTCATCTCGCTCGCAACACATCGTCCTTCCTTTCCCTCTCACATTCCCAGTTCCTTTCTTTCTTCCTTTTTACAGCTTCACGGACAACTACATTTTTGTGTGAAAACAATTATTCTTTTATTTTTTTACGAAAATAAGCAAAAGTTTATTTTACTTTATTTCTTTTAATTAATTCTTTGACGGATCTCTTAGCCCCCCCCCTGCATTATCTACTCTTGTTCAGAATGTTGTGGAATGCAAATCAAAAAATAGATAAACCTATCTTTCTCTAATAAGGGAAGAAAAAAGTAAATAAATTGCATATAATTTTCAATTTCAGATATTTAGGCAGAGACGGTAATATAGAGTTAAATTAGATTTTAGAAGGAAGCGGAAGTCCAATCATAAACAAGAAATAAAAGAAAAAAACTATTCCTGCTCAAATGATCAGGAAATAGTGTGGACCAGAACATATATTAATCTATCTAATCCTACTGAGGGAAAATAAAATAAATAAAATAATATAAAGTATATCAAATTGCATGGTTTTGTCGTAGAATATAAAAATATAAAGTTTATGAAGTGTGTACGAATGAATAAATCTAAGAATTGTGTGATCTGTATAATAACTTCTTCTGTAGGGGATAATTTATTTTGAACAACAAGAGTTTACATTTTGTGATACAAATTTTTAGTGCTATTGAATTTAATTAATTCTTAATAATTTCCAATGCATTTTTTTAAATAGAAATAAAAATTTCGTATGATTGGCTTCGAAGAATTAAAAAAAGATGACGGTTATATAAAACGATAATGTGTGTATACGCCTATATAAACTTAGATATAAATATCTGTTTGCCTGGAGAAGCAGCTCTAAAAATTTATAACCAAGAATTTTTTCAAACGAAGAAAAAATCTCACACGTTTTTATGATTTCAGGAATAACAATGTAAAAGCAAGACGTATGATTGTCAATCTGGTAATCTCGACTATCTTTATTGACTTAAAACTTTCTCATTCATAAACCACTTATACCTAAAACAATATGTCTCCTTCTGAACTTATACCTGAAATATGTCTTCCTTTGAAGTTATATCTAAAACAATATGTCTTCTTCTGAACTTATACCTAAAACAATATGTCTCCTTCTGAAGTTATACCTAAAACAATATGTCTCCTTCTGAAGGTATGCCTAAAACAATGTCTCATTCTGAAGTTATACCTAAAAGGATGTCTCCTTCTGAAGTTATACCTAAAACGATGTCTCCTTCTGAGGTTATATCTAAAACAATGTCTCCTTCTGAAGTTATATCTAAAACAATGTCTCCTTCTGAAGACATATTGTTTAGATACCATTATACTGTTAGATGTAGGCACAGATGTAACTTCAATGTAATAGCGAAAAAGAATAAAGTCAGTTTTGTTGCTATTTATAATTATTTCATCTCATATAAGGACACAAATACACTATGACACAAAGTGATTACCAAGTGAGAAATAACCTGAAAAAAATCATTATTAATAATGTAACAAAATAAAATAGTAAAAAAAACACGCTAAAATTGACAAAATATGATTATTTTCATTGGATTAAAATGTTTTAATACCAACACTGTAAAAAAAAAAAAAGCCGGAAGAGAATTCCAAAATCGCGAAGATCTTTAAAAAAAGCTTTTAGCACTGACAACGGAAATATCAGAATGACTAATATGAACGTATTTGAAAAATAAATGAAGCTAAATTATGGCGGTAGCGGTGGCAATCTGACAGATTCGGGAAAGGCCGGCTCATCTATGATTATATTATTACATTTTCAGGTAATTATCTCAGCCTTTTCTTTTTAGAATTGAAATTGGTCTTATAAATTGAGTGTAACATGATATCAATCTTTGAGATTATGTTTTGAATTTTAATCATGTAAGCTATCTGAGGTGTATAGAGAAACCTTTTCGTAAAAAAGGATTGACAGTGATGTCAGCTGCTTCTCAAATAATATATCACATATCAAACGGTGATAAAATTGATTATTGAAGTAAGTGTAAACTAAAGACCGAATATGTTGTAAACACATCCAAGTTTTTTTTTCTCTTTGTTCTTTGTAGTATATCAATTCGCCATTACAGAATAAAAAAATTGTTTTCCTGTTTTTTTTTACTCCTTCAATGGACGTTTATTTTTCTTTCGTTTATTCCGTGTGATTTTACTTTGCTTGTCATCCATCCAGGCGTTCTGTCAATATTTCCTTCCAATTCACTGTTTTTCTTTCTATATATGTTCGCTAGATTTACATCTATGCTTCTTACTGTTTTATAATTTCATTGTGTTTTTTTTTATTTCTGAAATCAAAGTATCTCTCGTGGAGTTCTAAGGAAAGCAAGTCTTATTAAGTGTCCAAATTTCTACTCACTCTCATATCTGTCTTTGTATTGGTTCGATTCATGGACTGAGGATGGTATGTCCCATTACAGTTTGTATCGTATTCATCAGCTGTAAAGATTAGAATATCTTGAACTAAGTAAGGTAGCTCGACAGAATATTACCTATGGAAATCTAATCTAAACTTATTTATAAATGGAACTTTGTCCGTGTGTGTCAGTTATCTACTGACTCTGAAACGGCTGAACCGATTTTCTTGAAAATTTACACAGTTGCACTATAGGTGTCTGCGAGTGTTCTTCGCAAGGTTTTGTATCGAGGTACCCCCGATAAATATCGAAAATCGATAATCGAAAAAATTGGGTTATAGGAGTGGTCCGATTTTAATCAAATTTGATACACTCATAGACAAAGACATAAGAAACGATATTCAGAAGTTTCAAGGTTGCAGTTCTTACAATAGTGCAGAAAATCGATAATATATATATACATATATATATATAACAGCCAAGATGTTTGTATGTGTGTCTGTTTATCTGCCTGTATGTCTGTATTTTTTCATCCTTTTTAATTTAGTTTTTGCTTTGGGTTTGGCTCTAAGTAGGTATAATTGTAGTCCTTAGTCTCAGCCATGATACCATTTACTCAGAGGACTTATTTAGCCTTCAAATTTCAGTTTACGACAAAAAACTATTTGATATCGATACAAGGAAATGAAAATTTGAATTACATCCATTCATTTTTCTTTCAGTCTACGGTTTCGCTTTAACTGGAAACAACTATTGCTTTTTAGTCTTTCGTGCCAACGTCCAAAAAGTCCAAGACTATGGATTAGTTTTTAAGTTTTCATTGCACCCGAGCAACGCCGGGCTATACTGCTAGTAACAAATATAAACTCTATGCGTTCTGACTGTATAAAATTGGCGGTATAGTGAAATTCGATTTATCTTCCACATGGCCGTGTAGAACTTCTGATCTTGACAAAGACTAGAAAATGAAGACCGGGTAATTCCAGCACAGATATTGCAGCAGTACTCAATTTTCGCTCTGTTCTGGTTCACGGAAATGTAAAGCATAGAAGGCGGTATAGGATACTTACTAAAACAGATGAAGCAACCAATGATTTTACAAATATCCCTGTATCTCGTGATTCTTGACAAAATCCAAAGAAATGTCTGCAAGTCAATCGTTCCTGACAAAGCGTCCCTTATCGAATCACTTTCTCACCAAAATGACGTGACTTTCTGTTGTTTTACTACAATTATTTTAATGGTAACTGCTCGGGAGAGATTTTTTCTGGTTCATGAATATAGGATCTAGTTAGTTGCAACTGTCGTATTTGTTCTGATAGTTTTTCTCAGACTTCTCACCTGTGGATCTCAATTCTGATTTCTTGCTTTCCTGACAATATTCAGAAATTTAGCTTTAACGTCAATCGACATTTTTTTTTTTTTAATCATATCACCCCGAGCAAGGCGGTAACGCCACCGATGTGCCGGGGGCTACGTAAGATTGAAAAGATTAGAAAAGAGAATGCCGGAAACCACATCCTAAACAGGGAACAAGGGATGAGCCTTTGCACCTGTTCAATAGATGTGGGTCGAGTGTGAACCGAGCGATAGTTTAGTCTATCTACTCCAATTGAAAAAAAAAGAAAGAAAAGTGAAAAGATTGGAAAAGAGAAAACCGGAAACCGGAAACCGGAAACCACATCCGAAATAGGGAACAAGGGATGATCCTCTGCACCTGTTCAATAGACCTGGGTGGAGTGTGAACCGAGCGATAGTTTAGTCTATGTACCCCAATTGAAAAAAATGAAAGAAAAGTGAAAAGTTTGGAAAAGAGAAAACCGGAAACCACATCCTAAACAGGGAACAAGGGATGAGCCTCTTCACCTGTTCAATAATGTGGGTGGAGTGTGAACCGAGCGATAGTTTAGTCTATCTACTCCAATTGAAAAAAAAAAGAAAGAAAAGTGAAAAGATTGGAAAAGAGAAAACCGGAAAACCACATCCTAAACAGGGAGCAAGGGATGAGCCTTTTCACCTGTTCAATAGATGTGGGTGGAGTGTGAACCGTGCGATAGTTTAGTCTATCTACTCTAATTGAAAAAAAAAAAGAAAGAAAAGTGAAAAGATTGGAAAAGAGAAAACCGGAAACCACATCCTAAACAGGGAACAAGGGATGAGCCTCTTCACCTGTTTTAATGATGTATGTTTCATTTGTTAACCTTTCTTCAATGACGATCCATTTTCATTCTTCTCATCCAAGTTCACTCTCCATAATCACTCTAAATCTAGAGCCATTGTAATCTTGCTTTGGGTGAAATTATTTAAAATAAAGAAAAAAATGAAGAAAATATCAACTTGAAATATTGGATGTTAATTTCGTTCAAAGCAAGGTAATTTATTCAATGTCTATCTGGTTATCGTGATTGTAGAAAATCCAGGGCCCACACGGCGATTAAAAATTATATAGACTGGTTTCTAAATCTGTAATTTTAGGGTCAGTTAAAAATTTATTTTGAAAAAGTCAGTTCATAAATACTTCCTTATGTAGATTTGCAGGATGGATTGTATCTTTAATCTGAATAATTTAATTGGATGACTCGTATATTTATTTATATGAGATTACATATTCCAGAATCATAAGCTGTAAAACATAATTCCTTTACACTTATACTTATTTCCGAGAAGATACGAAAGGAATCTAATCATTTAATCTCCATTTCATCCTTCTCATCACTTGATTGGTATATATATATATATATATATATATATATATATATGTTTGTGTTGATACATTTTTGCTTGTATTCCCGTGTATAGAATATTGCTGCCATATCTGGTCGGGTGCCCCTGCTGCTCTCCTTGGGCTTCTTGACAAAATACAAAGGAGGATCTGGAACGTGGTTGATACTTGACAGACCGGCTGCAACCACTCTCTCACCGGCGTGATGTGGCTTCGCTGTGCCTCTTCTACAAGTACTTTCATGGCTTCTGCTCCGATGAGCTTAGAACTCTGGTGCCGCCTAAGCATGAATTTATACGAGATACTAGATTAGCAACTAGGTCCCACCCTTTTACAGTTAAACAAATAAGATGTAACCGTAAATTCAACTCCAACAGCTTCTTTTCTCATGCTTCCCGCCTGTGGAACTCCCTTCCACAAGTCTGCTATCCCGACAGCTAAAATCTCCAGGTGTTTAAATGTAGGGTCAATAGACACCTCCTATCACACTAATTCCCAATTATTCTCACAACACTCTCATCTACCCAACCCTCATTCTCGGTATCTTTACCCGCCTATCAACCTATATTTAATCATCCTTTCTCCACTCTATGTAGCCCCCTGCGCAGTAGTGGCAGTGACATGCCTTGCTCGGGGTGAAGCGCTTATAAAAAAATTATGCTCGTCTTTTTAATGGAGAAACACATTTACGGTATTCGTTGTATACAACGTTCTCTAAAACAAAAAAAGCTAATTTCTGAATATATAGCCTTTTAAGATTCTTCTTCTATGTGCCCTGTCCCTTCAGGACGTAGGCGATCCTGGCTCTCCACGTCTCCCTATCCCTTGTGGCTCTTAGTATGTTTGCTCCTGTTGCTCCTGGCAACCCCCATTCCGTCATCACGTCCTGCAAATATGTTATCCGCTGCCTTCCTCTGTCTCTCCTTCCTTCTATCTGACCAGTCAGTATCAGGTTCTCCAGGCTCTCCTTCCTCATTGCATGTCCCAGGAACTTCAGTTGTCTCTTCCTGATGCTCAGCATCAATTTCCTTTTTGTTGCCATTCTTTCTAACACTTCGTCGTTGCTTGTATGCTCAGTCCACGATATCCGTAGCATCCTTCTTTAGAACCACATTTTGGCCGCTTCCAGTTTTGTCCTCATTTTCGATGATATTGTCCAGCATTCACAGCCGTATTGAAGAACTGACATCACGTAGCAGTCTAGCACTCTTTTCTTCGTTTCTATTGAGATTTTCCTGTGTGTTAGTATTTTGCTCATCTTCTGGATAGCGTCCTTTACCATGCTAATTCGCCTTCGGATCTCCGTGTCGCACTTTCCATCTTCTGTTAGAACACTTCCTAGGTACTTAAATTCTTGGATTTGTTTGATTCTGTTATCCCCCACCTGTATTTGGCATTTTGGGTTGTATCTTTTGCTGATGACCATGCACCCAGTTTTCTTAAAGTTTATTTTTGTACCTTCTTGTCACTCTCCACTGCTACTTTCTGTATGAGGTCTTGTAGTTTCCTTTCCGTGTCCGCAATCAGCACTGTATCGTCCGCATACCTTATGTTGTTCAGGTTGTGGCCTCCAATAAAAAATCCTGGCGTGTCATCTAGGGTCCTCAAAATATTCTCGCTGTATAGGTTGAACAAATCCGGTGAAGAGACACATCCTTGTCTTACGCCTTTCTCTACCTTTGTGTATCTACTGAGGTCGTTACCTGTCCGTATGCAGGCCGTTTGCTGCCAGTAGAGATTCTTGATTATTCTTATGTCTTTGCCGAAAATGTCGAGGTTGGCTAGCATCTCCATCAATTCTTTGTGTCGTATTTTGTTGAATGCTTTCGCGTAATCAATGAAGCATAGATACAAGTCTTTCTTCATTTGTAATGCCCTTTCAGAGAGCATCCTAATCATGAATATGGCGTTCCTTGTTCCAGTGTCTTTGACGAACCCGCACTGTTCCTGCCCTATCTCTGGCATGATTCTCCTTCTCGCTCTATTCATCAGGATTCTGACAATCAGTTTTGTAATGTGACTCATTAAGCTGATAGTTCTGTGTAGTTCGCACTCGTTTGCACCAGGTTTCTTCGGCAGCGCTATAAATATCGATTTGCATAGGTCGTCTGGTATTATTCCGCTGCTATAATTTTCGTTTATTATGTCGGTAATCTTTTCTATGCCATATTCTTCTAAGGCTGTCAGTAGCTCTATCACTATGCCATCTGGACTAGGTGCTTTGTTTCTGTTCATTTTGGCCATTGCAGCTTCCACTTCGGATTTTAGTATTTCCGGTCCATCCATCTCCTTGTGTATTCTCGGTTGTTCTCTCTTGTCGCAAAAGAGATCCTTTATGTATTCTTCCCATCGCTGGAGTATTTCCTCTTTCTCTAATATGATTGTCCCTTCCTTGGATTTTATGCATCCTGTTGAGAAACAGGTTTTTTTGTCCTGTCAGTTCTCTTATCTCTTTATGCATCTCTGCTTTGTTGTTCCTGCTCAGTCTCTCTACTTTTACACATTTGTTGTTGAGCCATTCCTTTTTGGCTTGTCTGCATTTGTTCTTTATCTCCCTGTGATGTTTTTTGTACTCTGCTCCGTGCCTTGGCTTTATTTTTTGTCTCCTTTGCATCATGTGGAGGATCTCTTCGGTCATCCACTCGTTTTTTCTTCTGCGTCCGATTTCCTTTGGGGCAATGTTTTTCGCTGAGGTCACCATCGCTTCTTTTAGTGAATCCCATTTTGAGTATCCTTTTCCAATTTGTTCTTCATATTTCTTTCTCACGCAGTTATTGTATTCTTTCTGCAGGGTGAGATCGTCCTCTAGTGTGTCGTATTGCAGCCTTGGTGATGTTCTGGGCTTCTTCAATCTTCAGAGTTTCACTTTTAGTTTGCAGATGACTGGGATGTGGTCACTGGCACAGTCGGCACCTGGGTATGTTTTGCATTGGACTACTGCGTTCCTGAATCTCTTGTTTATAGTTATATAATCTATTTGGTTCTTCGTGTCGCCTCCTGGACTTCTCCATGTCCATAAACGTCGTGGGTGTTCTTGGAACCAGGTGTTAGTAATGACCTGCTCATTGGCTGAGTACCATTGGATCCATTTTTCTCCTCTTTCGTTGCGCTCTTTTAGTCCGAAGCCGTTCGTGTCTCCTTCTCTATCTTTACCTACCTTTGCATTTAAGTCCCCCATTATTATCCTAACTTCTTGGCTTTTGCACTGAGCAACTTCTTGGCTTTTGTCCAGTATTGAATAGAAAGATTTTATTTCGTCCTCCGAGCTTTGAGTTGTTGGCGCATAAACTACTATAATAGCTATATTGAGGGGCCTTCCCCGCAGTTTAACCAAGAGGACTCTCTCTGACAGTTGCCAGTATCCAAGTACACACCTCTTCACTTGTTTGTTTAGTATTAAAGCGACCCCTTTTTCGTGTTTGTTACCTGCTGCATATATTATCCTGTGGGTGTCGCTACTGAAATCTCCGTTATTAGGCCATCTTGTTTCACATATGACTAGGATGTTGATATTCAGTCTGTTCATCTCCAGTTTGACATTCTCTAGTTGTCCACAGTTCAGTGTCCTGACGTTCCATGTTCCTATAGTGAGTTTGTCTTTGATGCGCACAGTTGCAGGGTAACGGTCCAGAGACACCTGTTGCTCATGTCTTTCTTTCCCGGGCGAGGGACAAATTTTGGAGTAAAATGTCCTTTTTACGCCGTTGGTGCTAACAGTCGCCGGATGACGGTCAGGTGGCACCTGTTGCGCATGCCGGTCCTTACCGAGCGAGGAGTTGCTTCCTTGGGAAGTAACCCCCTTCACGCTGTTGGCTTTAATATATTTGTTGTAACTATCCATGACTGAGCGGGGGTAGATAGTGGAGTGGTATCCCGTTGTCTTCTCCACGATGATTTATTGAGACATCACCTCTAGTTAGCTGGCCGTCGACTCTTTGAGAGTTCTTCCGCCCTTTGTAAGTTTATATTTTTTGAACCTACAGGGATGCTAACGTCCCAATTAAATATTCATATATATAATTGATGTAAAAAAAAAATACTAAGTTTTAACTTAAAAGTCGAAACGGCCTTCAGACAACCGAAAAATTTACTATATTTTTTAAAACAAAAGTAAATGGTTAAAAGAAAACAGATACAAACTAGTCTAAATTATAAGAACCTGACAGCTAGAGGCGAAAACAAAAAAAACAAAAAACAAAACAATACAAAATAAAGTCACTCTGAAAGAAAATATATGTAATAAAATATACACAGCATGAATGAAACGAACATTTTCTTTAACTAGTCTAAATTATAAGAATCTCACAGCAGTAATTACGATCGGCAGACGTTACCAGTAGTCACAAGAAATAAGTTGCATTTTCGACATTTTTGCAGAAATCTTTTGACTGTCTTTGGTTCTTCTATCAAATTCATACTGATACGGTGCTGGTAGGAACAAGTATGGTTTTTTTTTTGGTGGGGTGAGGAAAAAGAATTGGTATGAGAGAAAGGACGCTAACTTTTTTTTAGACTGAGAACGGAGAGAGAAAAAAAGTTCATTTTAAATTCTATGTAATCCTATTCTTATGGTAGCTACAGACAAAAAACATTCCAAATAAAGTCACTCTGAAAGAAAATATATGTAATAAAATATATACAGCATGAATTAAACGAACATTTTCTTTAACTAGTCTAAATTATAAGAACCTCTCAGCAGTAATTACGTCAGCAGACGTTACCAGTAGTCACAAGAAATAAGTTGCATTTTCAACATTTTTGCAGAAATCTTTTGACTGTCTTTGGTTCTTCTATCAAATTCATAGTGATACGGTGTTGGTAGGAACGCGTGTGGGTTTTTTCTGGGGGGTGAGGAAAAAGGATTGGTAGGAGAGAAAGGGCGCTAACTTTTTTACTAATTCGTAAAATAGTGTCATACATATATTTATAGTATATCTAAGTAAACAACATCATACGAAAATTTACATAAAATTTGCAATCTGATCTTGTTTTCCTGATTTATTGTTATAGTCTGTTGCGTGTTATTTTCTTTTATTGATATGAAATACATCAATTAATGTTGACACATACATTGTGTTACTCGTCATTTTTTTACCTGAAGATTCATAGCAATTGATATAATGTCCTAATTTTTCTATGGATAATCAAAACTTTTGCACGGACTACTAGTAGTCTGTGGAACACCGCTTGGCGACATATTATTTAGATAACAATTTACACTTCTCACCCTGTAGTTGACACTTTGCATATATATATTCAATGTCACATATTTGGATTTAATTTACATTGTCAATAACATTATTATTGATGTTATTATTTCAATTTAAACTACAGACATATCTGCTAGTTTACGTTTCTGAAGGTTATATAACAGAGAGCCCTTTCAGAGTTGATAGTTTCCATATTATGTTACATAATGATAAAGATAAGCTTGGTGTGGCAAAATGTCAATTTATTCCAAAGGATAAATTGGAAAGTGTTTCGCTATGCCAATATTATAAGTAGATAGAATATGAATCTCCAGAAACTCGCAATCGAAATATTGGATTTTACAAGCTTTTAACACGTCACTTTCTATTTGGGCTCACATGACTACAACCAGACCGAAAGAAAAGTTTTACAAATAATCAAAACGAGGTGAATACAGATGTAATAAATGTTAGGATATTTTTTGGAAATAATTGGGTAATTTTCAATGTTTTGGAATTTTTTCGGAATTCATTGCATTGCATTCACTTACGCGAAAATACCCTTTGGAAAGGTATTAATCCGTCTATTCCTTCCAGTTATGAGTTAAATAACAGGACAGATTGGGTTCTGTAGCCTTGGTCGGCAACCAGTCTACCGCTGAAAGCAAGGGCAACCTATTGCGGGATAATCTTCTGCCCAGTCAGCCATGTCTCTTTCGAGACATGATTTCCCAAGCGTATATCACAAATGGCACTTAACTGACTGAATCAACTTGTTCGCTAAACCCTATCATATATGATTTGATTTTACCTGTCTCCTGCCTACGAATTCTTGGTATAGTAATCGCGCAATATATTTCTAATCAAAACTTTAACTACCCAAAGTCACTTTATGGGTTGTGTTGATGCAATATATATATATTTCTAGTCTGCATTAACGAGAAATTATTTAATCATAATTATGTTTTTATAAACGTTTCACCGAAAGCAAAGCAGGCTTGCCGCTGGTGTGCAGGGGTTTACTGTGAAAGAAAAAAAAAGCATGGTACAGATGTGTCGAAGAAAGTATAAGAAAGCGATGGGAATCTGTAATATACCAGTGTCTTAGTTATATAATTCTTCTGAGACCATGGATTGAACCCACAATTTTGATAAAACGAAAATTACTGCAAAACCGGGATAAACGACTTTGTGATGAATATTAAAATACATAAATTCGGCGACCTTCACTGCAACCGCTACGATGACATCTACTACTCAAATCATAATTCATTTTCGTCGGTGACCACTCTCCCCGACTTTCAGGTAAATCAATCTCACAAGCACATTTCGTTATCTTCTTTTCATAAACAAATTCAACGAAGGAACCAGTTACTTCTTCTTCATAAAATGTCAGATTAATATACTGCTCCTCTTCCGTTTTTTTTATTTTGTCGTCCTTTTTCTTGTCAGCTTTCAATAATAACCTGCAACAAACACACCTGTCGAAAACAATAGGACGGGACTCAAATGTAAATGAAATATAAAATATATTTTATTTTTATTTTTCATGTGAAGACATCTTCTAAATCAAATCAGTGGTATTGCCGAGGAGTAAAGTGGATTTGGTGGGGGGTATAGTCAGCAGCAGTCCCTGTATAGAGAAGACCCGATTTTACTCAATCCTACACTTCGACAGCTAAAATTTTGCTTCACAATTGTCAGCTAGATGTAACTTCCACCCTACCGACGGCTGTTTTACGGTGCAAATTTAAATGCGGCTGTAGCTGGCATTTGTTTCCTAGGGTTAGACAAAACAAAATCTTTTAATCCAACTTATTGAACCGTTTGACATTTCAACAAAAGCCATGCCTTCAAATTTTAAGTATCTGCGTTGCTTAGCGGAAATAAACTTCATTGTCACAAACCCATGTTGCCCAAAAATATAGTACCAACAAATATTTAACAAATTAAGCAGATAGAAAATGGCAATTGACGTTGCATTTAGACTTGTGAATATTTTAGCTACCAGGAAAGCAAAAAATGAATAGGAGTTCCTCGACCGGGAAGTGCGAGAAAAGAAGAGGTAATGTTAAATATATGCTATTTTGCGATATTTTTTTAGGAAAAGTAATAAACTTTAAGAACACTGAGTGCATGGTCATCAGCAAAAGATACAATCTAAAATGCCAAATACAGGTGGAGAATAACAGAATCAAACAAGTACCTAGGAAGTGTTCTAACAGGAGATGGAAAGTGCGACACGGAGATCCGAAGGCGAATTTGCATGGCAAAGGACGCGTTCCAGAAGATGAGCAAAATACTAACACACAGGAATAATCTCAATAGAAACGAAGAAAAGAGTTCTGGACTACTACGTGATGTCAGTTCTTCAATACGGCGGTGAATGCTGGACAATATCATCGAAAATGAGGACAAAACTGGAAGCGGCCGAAATGTGGTTCTACAGAAGGATGCTACGGATATCGTGGACTGAGCATACAAGCAACGACGAAGTGTTAGAAAGAATGGCAACAAAAAGGAAATTGATGCTGAGCATCAGGAAGAGACAACTGAAGTTCCTGGGACATGCAATGAGGAAGGAGGGCCTAGAGAACCTGATACTGACTGGACAGATAGAAGGAAGAAAAGACAGAGGAAGGCAGCGGATAACATATTTGCAGGGACTGATCAGGTGGATGACGGAACGGGGGTTGCCAGGAGCAACAGGAGCAAACATACTAAGAGCCACAAGGGATAGGGAGACGTGGAGAGCCATGATCGCCTACGTCCTGAAGGGACAGGCCACATAGAAAAAGAAGAAGAAGAATGCTTCTTTCAATTTAAATTAATTAATCTTTTGATCAGCTAACCTTTTCAAATAAGCTAATAACCTAAATAATTATATACTATTTTCTAATTTTCTTTTTAATAAAAAAAATTAGAATGTGTTGACAGATTTGTGAAAATGGTCATTTTTATAGATTTTACTAATAATCGGAAAAAAAAATTATTTCAATCAATTTAAATTCGGTTTAAAATATAGCACAGCTGATAGCTTACTTATTTTCATTTTTAAATGGCAAAGTACTTAGCTTAATATTAAAATTAATCTATTTTTAATGATTTCATATAAGCAAAATAAAGTCACTAAGACACATGGGAGTTACTGAGTACTAGAAAACAGAAAAAAAATTGGTTAAGTTTAAAATGTTTGTGAATACAAGAATAAGAAAATGAAAGAAAGTAAGCATAAAATCTGGAAAGAGAACTGACATGAAATACAATTTTGAAAAGATTCCCCCTAAGAAAGGCAATTAGGCCACTAAGACACAAAGCGTCACTGAGATTTAGAAAATAAGAGGAAGAAAATATTATTAAAGAGAGAGAATACTGAAAGAACAAGAATTAAGAAAACAGTACATAACAATTGATATTATTTCAAAATTTTTGAAGATCAAAGTTGGCTTGTAAGCAAGAAACATGAAGAGATTTTTATTAGCAAACTGATTAGCATAGCTTAGAAATGTATATTTTTTTAAGCATCAAGAATTGTTTTTATTTTCTAAAGTTCATTTTAAAGCTTGAAGCATTCCAGAAGTTATGTAAAGTATTAAGAAACAGAACAATATCACTAGAAGCAAAGAGGAGATTACTGGATTGCTATGTGATGACGGTTCTTCAATATGGCACCAAATGTTGGATAATATCTTCGAACGTGAGGGAAAAACTTGAAACAGCTGCAATGTGGTTCTACAAAGGGATGCTGCAAATATCATAGACCGAACATGTGAGCAATGACGAGGTTTTGGAAAAGAGGGAGACGAAAAGGAAATTAATACTGAGCATCAGGAAGAGACAACTAAAGTTCTTGGGACATTCATTGAGAAATGAGGTCTTGCAGAAACTGTTACTGACAGGCCAGATAAAAGGTAAAAAGAAACAGGTAAAAGTAGCGGATAACATGTTTGAAGAACCTAATCAGGTGGATGATGGAACAAGTATTGCATGGTGCAACAGGAGAAAGTGTGCTAAGAGCCACCAGAAATGTGGAAAGCCATGTTCGCTTACGTCCTGAAAGGATAGGGCACATAGATGAAGAATATAAATGCAAACTGTTTATAAGAAATTATAATGTGGGTATAAAATGGGGGGTTCGATTCTATATTATACTCAATATATAAACTGATCCCTCATTTGTGGCCATGCTTTTTATATACAATTATATTCTAGATTTATGGGCTTCAGTTAGTGGATGACAGAACGAGGGTTGCATGGTGCAACTCAAGAAAGCTTGCTAAGAGCCACCAGGTAAAGGAAGATGTGGAAAGCCATGATCGCCTACGTCCTGAAATGACGTGGCACATTAAAGAAGACATATCTAAAGAAAATAGTTATGAATCTTTTAATGAAATCAGACATTGCGTCTAGCATGAAATTCAACCTGTCCTTTTGTTCTATAATCAACCTATACATTGATGATTTCTCCATAGTTCTTGTTATTTGCACTAAGCAATGACCATGTGAAAGGTTAAATTTACTTTTAGAGATTGTTTAACTGGTTGTAATTACCTATTCCTGGTGAGTAGTCAGATCTGAAAATTTGGATTCCTCGTCTATTCTCGGCTTTCGAAGTGCGACGGCTTTGTTAAGTTATAATTGCTTTTGAATAAATGCCAGCGCTTGATATCAGTCTTCCATCGATTATTAGTTCGTGCTCCTGTTCGATTTCGACAAATCCTCCGATAATTACCGTGTCCAATTTGCCTTCTCGATTGATCACTTATCGTCCCCCTGGGTTTCCCATTCGTGTTTTACGCTATTGACTCTAACAACGATATAGGTCAGTATTGGCCAGTGTTGATTTTTAATAGAACATGACGACGCAAATTGACTCCTCCATAAATCAAAACAGAAACCAAAAAAAAAAAAGAAAATTAAGCATAATTATATTTTCAATTTTCTTTCTGGAAAAAATATTGCAAAATAAGAAGACAATCTAGGGAATTTTTCGATCAAACAATAATCATTGGTAATTATCGTGTTTTATTTGATTACTGATGTAAGTGGCGATAATCAAGTGATATATATATATATATATATATATATATATATATATGTGTGTGTGTGTGTGTCTAATGACCTGCCACGCGTATTCCGTCTATTGGGACGTCTAACTAATCGCAATTGCAGACGCCTACTCAGGTAATATTTCAATATTTGAAAAACATCTAATAACGAAAGATTTTAACTTAAAGCGTATTCGGATTTTTGTTATATGTAACTAGACTGCCTGTTACGTACAGGCGAATGAAGATTAATTTCATAGTAATATTTTAACTAATCTTCCACACAGTAAAATGTTTAAGAAATTGTACCAGGCTTCTGGGATGAATTAGTTCATATGCGTTTAGATATGCTTGATTATTTACAGAAATTAGTAGTTTTGTATTAAAATTTTTTTAAAAAGATTTAATGATATCACCAACCTGTTGGGTGGTGATGAGC
Organism: Ascarosepion bandense; assembly: GCA_037127315.1. Classification (NCBI taxonomy): domain Eukaryota; kingdom Metazoa; phylum Mollusca; class Cephalopoda; order Sepiida; family Sepiidae; genus Ascarosepion; species Ascarosepion bandense. Next base: position 617,130 of record JBBBDQ010000755.1, read on the forward strand.
TTTTGAAAAAAATACCGGCAGTAAATATTTTTGTTGCTGCTATAGGATTTTGTGTATAAAAAAGTTATTTCACCCTATACTACCCAAGAAAATGTTCAAAAGAAACCATAGGAAGCTAACAGGAAATAATAGAGTAACATTTTTATGTCAGACATATTGCTTTGAGAAGGCTCATTAATAGTTATTCAAACGAAATAATATTTTAGGGATATAAAACAGATATAAAAAAACCATGAACAAGAAAATAATGGGTACTGATTTTTTTCTAGCTGAAAGTAGTATATATTCTATTTAATTTTATAATTATCAACAAAAGTTATCTCTTATTTTTTCAAACTGTGCCACGCTTACTCTAACCACAAAATAAATTTACGGATATAAGAGACACCCTGATATAAGATATATTTTCTCTGGTCTCAAATTAGAGCCTGTGGAAACGTATATAAAATATACCAAACCCGGATATAAGAGAATTTTTATCCGGTCCCGACAACACTCTTATTTTTTTTTTAATCATCTCACCCCAAGCAAGGCATTCCACTGACACTATTGCGCATGGGGCTACATAGGGGAAGGTAAAGAGGAGGAGTGGTTAGACATGGGGAATGTCAGGAGGACGGTGACAGATGAGTAAGGATAGCGAGGATGAGGGTTGGGCAGATGGGAAGAGTGTTTGATAGAATGGGAGCAGGTTAGTGTGTTAGGAGGTGTCAATTGACCTTACATTTTAACTCCTGGAGATTGTAGCCGTCGGGGAAGCAATCGTGTGGAAGAGAATTCCACAGTCGGGAAGTGCGAGGAAAGAAAATGTTGGAGTAGAAGTTACGGCGGCATTTTATCGGTTTCACTGTAAAAGGGTGGGATCTAGTTGCTAATCTAGTATCTCGTTCAAATTCGTATTTAGCGGGCACCAGTGATCTAAGTTCATCGGAGCAGAAGCCGTGAAAGTATTTATAGAAATATATCAGGGTTACACTGATAGTTTTTAATGGTAACGTAGGTGCATAAGTTGACGATATTTGTTACTTCCCTTTGGTATTTTTTTTTACTTCAGCATAAAGTTCATTTATGAACTAGTAACAAACATCTACCAAACAAATTTGGTATCTATCTATCTATCTATCTATCTATCTATCTATCTATCTATCTATCTATCTATCTATCTAATCTAATCTAAACTTATTAATAAATGGAACTTTGTCTCTGTGTGTGTGTGTGTCCGTTACCTATAGACTGCGAAACGGCTAAACCGATTTTCTTGAAAATTTACACAGTTGTACTATAAGCGTCTGCTAGTGTTCTTAGCTCGGTTTTGTGTAGAGGTACCCCAGATAATCGATAATCGAATAAATCGGGCTATAGAAGGAGTGGTCTAATTTTAATCAAGTTTGATACACTCATAGACAAAGAAATAAGAAACGATATTCAGAAGTTTCAAGGTTACAGATCTTAAAATAGTGCAGAAAATCGATAAAGAAACAAGAATTAAGAAAACAGTACATAACAATTGATATTATTTCAAAACTTTTGAAGATCAAAGTTGGCTTGGAAGCAAGAAACATGAAGAGATTTTTATTAGCAAAACTGATTAGCATAGCTTAGAAATGTATATTTTTTTAAGCATCAAGAATTGTTTTTATTTTCTAAAGTTCATTTTAAAGCTTGAAGCATTCCAGAAGTTGAGTAAAGTATTAAGAAACAGGACAATATCACTAGAAGCAAAGAGGAGATTACTGGATTGCTATGTGATGTCGGTTCTTCAATATGGCAGTGAATGCTGGACAATATCATCAAAGATGAAGGAAAAATATGAAGCAGCGGAAATGTGGTTCTACAGAAATATGCTGGATATAATGTAGGGATCTTTTCCATATTACAATCAACATATAAACTGACCCCTCACTTTGTGTCCAGAGCGGTTTCTATACATTTGTATTCCTGAGATCCAAAAGTACAAGTAAGAAATCCAGAAGTTGAGTAAAGTATTGAGAAACAGGACAATTTCACTACAATGAGGAGAGTACTGGATTGCTATGTGATGTCGGTTCTTCAATATGGCAGTGAATGTCGGACAATATCTTCGAAGATGAGGGAAAAACTTGAAGCAGCCGAAATGTGGTTCTACAGAAATATGCTGGATATAAACTAAGGGATCATTTCCATGTTACTGTCAACATGTAAACTGACCCCTCACTTTGTGGCCACAGCGGTTTCTATACATTTATATTCCTGAGATCCAAAAGCACAAGTAAGCATTCCAGAAGTTATGTAAATTATTAAGAAACAGGACAATATCACTAGAAGCAAAGAGGAGATTACTGGATTGCTATGTGATGACGGTTCTTCAATATGGCACCAAATGTTGGACAATATCTTCGAAGATGAGGGAAAAACTTGAAGCAGCCGAAATGTGGTTCTACAAAGGGATGCTGCGAATATCATAGACCGAATACGTGAGCAATGACGAGGTTTTGGAAAGGAAGAACGGTGGGTACATTTCTTCGGGAGGTAAAAGGAACGTTTAAACAAACATATGATTCTCGAGGACATATTAAAAAATAATGTACATGTTCTAAAACATAATTTATAATATATATATATAAGCTTTCAACACTGGGCTATACTGCTAGTATGAAATATTTTCTATACGGGTGAGCGGTGTGATATTTTTCCATATGCAAGAGGGTGATGACGTGAAAAATGTTAGAAACCCCGGTATAATGCAATGTTTTCAAAGATGAAAAAGTTTGATAAAATATATGTCACCATAAAAATGACGAAATTAAAATACTTTGATTGGGTTTTTTGCGCCGTATAACCGAAAATTCACTTGATAAAAAAAAGTTAATAATCCAGAAATGGAATTGGTTATGTTTTAAGTATTCTTATTTTAGTTCTCTCGGATAAAAAGTGAGAAATGTAAATATATCCGTTTCTAGTTTAGGTGCCTCGGCTATGTTTATCAAATTTACTTTGTGTTAAAACAACCGAAGTCACCACAATTTAAAATATCAAAGTCTGACTGAACTTTTGAAGAATAAAAGTGTTTTGCTTGTAAAATAAGTGAAATATAATTAACTTAATAGAATGTCAAAGAATTTACATAGTTAAATATTCCAGAGAAATAGTAGTAAAAGGTTAAATTAATCCAGAGAGAGGGCCGTGCTTAGGGTCCTCGCAGACCCCGCAATTGCTAGTTCCCTAGGGACGGCAAGACCCCGGAACGTCGCAAAGAACATGGTTAATTTTAGCAATACTGTATTACTACTACTAATGTTGTTTTGATTTATTCGTTTGTTTTCTCCTCCCTCTATAATAACACTTCCTGTCACAACTTTTTCTTTTTTTTAAATAAACGCCTGAAGTTGAATTTTTGACAGTATATCAAACTTTCTGGAGCTAAATGTTTTTAAAATTTAGGTTTAATTTTTTGAAAATTCATTGAAAAACATGAGAGCCGAAACGCACCGAAAGGGCTATAAAAATACCTAGGAAATAGCTAGGAAATAACCAAGAAGTATCGAAAATTTGTGAAAACGTTCGTAATGTATATCTTCAAAGCGCCAATTCTGTGATTTTTCTTTGTTTTTTTTATCATGAATTATCTGCGTTCCGAGAGTATGTTATTTTGTTTAAAGTACAATTTATTGTGGATTCAGTTTGTTCGGGGGTGGGAGCGCAATTGGCATTCTGTGGGTAGAGGGGCCGCAAGGCACATTTTGTGGGGAGGGCGGTCGCAATTTTCCTAAACACGTCACTGTTCAGAGATAATAGTTGTAAGTAATAGAATGTGTATGTAGAAAGATTAACAGTTTATTGATAAATTCTGTTTTCATTTCCTTTTTTATGGCAGGCGAGAGAATGAAAAGGAAGGTAAATCAACATAGGAAATTTGTACTTATCAGACGTTAGTTTTAAGGTGTCAGTTGAAAATGTCTTCTTGTTTCGTTGACAGGATACGAGTGAAGATGAATTAATGAAAATAGGAAGGAGATGAAGAACGAGTGTATGTCGAACGAGTGTATGTCGGCGAGACATGTTAGTTTTGGCGTTTTGAAATTTTTCTCTTGCAGTATTACGGGTCTCATATCATATGCCAGCTCCCATCGAAAGACATGGATAAGTACTTAGATCAGGTTACGTGATTGCCTCGAACCGCATACCCACTTTTTAGGTGTTAAGAAAATTTGATGGTGGTCATAGTTCAATGTGATATTTCCTATCGAATCAGAATCCAGAATTTTAATTTTAATTTTCACACCGGCTTGTGAATTTTAACTTGGTCTGGTTTTTCCAATATCTTTTTAGTTATGCTGATCTGATTTTGCAATTTTACTTTATTCAGTTAAATGTTGGATGATGTAGAAATGTATCCTATATTATAACCGAAATATCAACAGGGAATCATGATTAGATTACTGAATTGTTGGTCCAGAAAAATACACAGCTAATTACAGCTGTGTTATTACCCCCACCAACACACAGTCAGTCAGTTAAGTGCCATATGCGAAACACGCTTGGGCGATCATGTCTCGAAAGAGACATGACTGACTGGGCAGAAGATTATCCTGCAGTAGGTTGCCATTGCATTCTGTGGTAGACTGGTTGCCGACCAAGGCTATAGAACCCAATCTCTCCTGTTATTTAACCCATAACTGGAAGAAAGAGACGGATTAATACCTTTCCCAAGGGTATTTGCTTGTAAGTGAATGCAATGGATTCAACTGGAATTCGAACTCGGCTCCCCGGTTTCTCGTTTCTCGTTCCGAGCCGATATCCACTGTCCCACCAGCACACACCTGGATTAAATACAATTCAATATTTATAGAGAAAACATTGAATTTTGCTGCTTGGATCTCCCCGGATTTATTATGTGAAGGCAGTGTGCAAGAAAGAATCCACACAGGTTTTCAAATCGATCTTGAGGATGTGTTAACATGTAAATTAATGTACTGTATTCATTACATTAAGCGAAAATAACACAATCAAGAAATATAATGTGACTTGTGTCGACGTAGTCTTGCTGAATTCCCCAAACAGGTCATAAACATTACTGTTCCTTCTCACTAATACGTTTCCTCCTAACTTTTCTTGACTTTTGGCCTCAGTACTTATGTTACTTATACTCATCCAAGTACTATTCCGGCGAAGTATTTTCATCACTACAATGCCTACTTTTAAGAGATAAACATTCTTTAGACGATAATTCTTCTGATAGGGGCTCACTTCCAATATTTTATTCTCATTATGCCTTTGCTTACACCCACGTTGTATTGAAATAGACGTTTTAAGAATATGTACTTGAAATTATCATGAAGTATTCCGTCAATAATTTTAAATGTTCTAGTTTCTGAGAGTGTGCATATGTAGACTTTATTAATTTGTCTTCTGTGTTGGAATCGTTCAGCATCTACAACGTGCATCTTACTACTAAGGCGTTGAAATTTTTCCCTTCCTGTCAATTTTATTCTTAGACCTTAAAGGTTTTAAAGAAAGCTTTATCACCATTCATATATGAATTTGTAGTTTCAATTTTTTTCCAGGCCTCTATTTGTGGACAATGGATACCACTTTGCATTTGATATCATTCAATATATACTGAAAAATGTGTGGTTCTTTTATTTCCGCTTTCAAGCCATTTGCTTTTCTTAATGAACTTTTCAAGGTGTCAACAAAGTGCCGACTACCAATAAATAATATTAAGGACTTAGTGCCACAGCAAAATTCATAGGTAGTTTTTTAAGGTATATCACTTGTCAGCCAGCCTGATAATCTATAGGTGGTTGCTTTACTGTTACATGATTCTTACAGAATTCTTACAGAATCCTGAATATCTTTGTCCAAATTTGGTGAATATAGGTAGCTATTAATCAGGGATTACACCCTCACTATTACTGAATAGCCTACGGGTTATTGTTTCTGGATACTTATTTCAGCGTACAAATGTCTTCCATCACAATAGAAAATGCAGTGTTATTGTGTTGCCAAAGTCAATTGCACTCTTAATAAGTATGTAAACCACACTAGAATTTCTTTCAGTAAAAATAGTACCAATTATTTGCTAGGAAATACTTGGGTTTTAATTTTAAACCGAACGGTAATATTATAAACTTGTTGAGTTTTTTATGTGTATTAACAGTCAAATTATTCTGACATATCTTTCATTTAGTGCAATTTGAATATAGGCCTCAGACACGTCAATTTCTAAAGAAAAATATAATGTAATTTTGCTAATATGACCTCTTGACTTGGTTGGGCATATATATGTGGTAGCAAGCTGACATTCAATCCAGTCGAAAATTCTGTAGATGAACAAATTTTATTTACTTTAATTTGATTCGCTGGCATGATCCATTTTGAAGAATCTATTTTTCTGTAATCCAGCAATGTTCCAAACTATCATGTTCAGTGTTAAAAGACTCCAACGAAGAATAGGTATATTTCTTTAAAAAGATATATTTCAGGCTTGAAAACTAGAATCATGTTTTCATTTAATTTTAAAATAATACTTTTGACTTCGTACGTTTTTTCAAATTCTCTGAGAATTTATCGTGAATTTATTTTATAGTTTATTGAGTATTTCTTTAACTGTCATCTTTTTCTCTGAAAAACAATTAAATTTTCCACAAAGTTAATTAATTGGCCAATTCCATACTCAAAATAATTATGTTATCATTGCATTGAACGAAAATAAGGCAATCAAGAAATATAATATCGCTTAAAGACTATTGCTGAATTATGTAGTTAGGATATAAAGTTAGCTTCTAACTCGTTCTCTCTGACATTCTTTCTTTACGATTTCCTGACTCAGGAGCATCAGTATTTATGATGCTTGGACAAGTCCAAGTATTATTCTGGAGGTTTGTGTTCATATTCATATAAATTAAAATGCTAGAATATAATAAAATATAACTGCTATTTAACTAAATATTAAATTATCAATACTTGCAAACAACGATTGCTGCAAAAACCATCGAATATATATATATTAGTCATCCATATACAAGCCTGTTTTGCTGTATCACAGCTCATCAGTGTGGCTAGACATCGACAGATCATCAGTTTGGCGATACATCCACCGGCTGGGAGCGACATTCGATCGATTTGGTGTCAGTTGCTACCCACTAAGACATAGGCGCATGGAATCAGAGAAGGAAAATTTTAACATGTTGTATATAAGCTGTGCATACACACGCCTGTCACCGAAAGAACTCAATTCATTTCTGAAGAGTCACGCATGTATCGCAGAAGTGGACCTGTTTTTAAATATTTTCTTCTTTAGATAGTTCAATCATAATGAGAGCATAATATATATACATATCGCTCATTCAGTAATGGATTACAGCACTCTGACTATTGGGCGGGTATAATGACAATGTATACGATAAAAAGTCTACCTTTGTCTACGAGAGGTAGAATCGCCGACTGACGCCAATTCGGGCGGGTTTCAATTCTGGGTAAAAAACTACCGGATGTCCAACCGTACTAATGAGCTTTGATACAGCGAAACAGATTTGTCTGCGGATGACTCTCTCTATATATATATATCCGAAGATAGCTTAATTCTTCTATATCACAGTACATACATACGTATATATAAATGTGTGTGTGTATATTTTGATATTAATATTTCAATAATTTTGAAAACACTTTACAGTATTCCCTATTCTCGGTGTATGTTGTTCATGAAAACGTGTAATTGTGTCAACGTAACCTTAAAAGACAAATTGCATGACGTGTGTTGTTTGGCAGGATTCAAACCTGCAACACCTAACATTAGGGAAGCCAGCAATTGATCGAGTGCGTCTTTGACACACATTTTCGTAAAAACATTTTTGTAAATAATCAGGCCGATCGAAATATATGCATATATGTAACTATCATATCTAATTAAAAACCGAATATCCAAAGAAATATGAGTATCGATTAAAAATAATAGTCAAACAAATTAAGTAAATATGTCGGTTGTTAATTCCATTTTGTCAATCTCCGGAACTTTCCGTACAATTGTCTATTCATATTTGTTAACATTACGATATATTTCAGAGCCGAGATGGGCTTGAGTTAACTTCGATTAGAGTGTGGAATCATCAGTAACTTAACTTTATAAGATTTAATTCCCATGAACATCGAGTGAATTTAAATTAAAATCTATTAAACTGTCAGTTTGAAATATGGAACTGATGACTGCATACAACATGAAACTCCGAATCGTGTCAAAAACATAGTATATTAGGTGGCAAAATATCTAGACTGTGCTAGGAAGAAAAGTCAGCTATTATGTTTTTATGCAAACAAAAGAAAATTATTGAATGAAAGAACAGGAATGATAACTGCAACCATACCTAAAATACCTATTAGGGGCATATCACCATGAATAAAAATGTGATAATTTCTTATAATTCTGAAAATTGCACGTTCAAAAATACCGCGTTACAGGGACGTTCAAAACATCCCCATTACATGAGAGTTCTTAACAAATCGGTAAATATAGTTATTGCGAATCACCTGAAAATACCACTTGTTGAAAAAAAACGTTTCAAAAAATTGACCAGATTTAATTTAAATAATGATTGGGACAAATGTTATAGAAAAATTTGGACATACAGATTTAAAAACAAATTTTAGATTTTAAGGTAGATCTAAAAAAGAATCCCTTTATATAAAAACAAGTACATACATACACACACACATATACACACATATATATATATACACACTTACGCACATAATTTACTTAAATATCTAAAGGATATTCGAAATTCACGAATTAAATGTAATTTTAATTATTTTTAAAATTTAAGAAGATAAATTTATGGTAGCTTTGTTTGAAAGGAACCAAATTATTATTTACATTCTATAGGACTCTGCTAATAATTAACCAAAATTAATCTTTTTGTTTCAATTAGAAGGTAATATGGATTTAGCATTAAAAATTTAGTAGTGTTTTTTATAATTGGCTCTGTAAATAAAATGTAATATTTGCATCGAGCACTCCACCTTGATAAAATTTAATATTAATGAAATTAATATTAATAGGATCGGGTTTTTGGCATTTACCTATCTGATCATCTTTTTATATATATATTTAATCATTTCACCCCGAGCAAGGCAAAAATGCCACTGATGAGCTGGGGGCTACATAACTGTAAAAAGATAAATTAGAAAAGAGTGAGGAGTACAAACTAGTTAGAAAGGAGCAATAGAAAACTGAGAATGCAGGTGCGATGACAGATACATAGGTGGAGAGAAAGAGAAGGATATACGGGGGTGGGGAGAGAGCTAGAGTCCAGTGGTTAATAGATAAGTATTGACTTTGCATTTAAATTTCTGGAGGTTGTAGCCGTCAGGAAAGCAAGAATATGGGAGCGAGTTCTACAGGCGGGAAGTGCGAGAGAGGAAGCTGCAAGAGTAGAATTGTCGTCTGCATTTGGCTAATCTAACTGTGAATGGGTGTGACCGAGTTGCCAATCTGGTTGCACGAGTAAACACCTGTTGAGGAGGCACCAGTGACTTAAGTTCGTCCGAGCAGAAGCCATGAAAATATTTATAGAACAGACAAAGGGAGGCCACATTTCGACTGTGGGGAAGTGGCTGCAGTCGAGCAGCCAGATCAGTACCTATCACATTACAGACTCTCCTTTGGAGCTTGTCGAGAACACTGAGGAGAACGGCAGTGGCGCCTGACCATAAATAGCAGCAGTACTCCATGCACGGACGGATGGTTGACTTGTATATATGCAGGATGGATTCAGGCGGAAAAAAACAACCTGGATCGGCATAGTGACCCAACCTTCTTAGCAGTAGATTTAGCTATGGAATCAATATTTGAGGTTTGAGGAGAGGGTAAGGCCTCGGAGGCGTAGTGTGTTGCTCTCCGGGAGAATCGCTTGGTCCATGCTTATGGGAGGCAAAAGAGGTTGCCAGACAACAGCTTGGTCTTAGACGCATTGAAGTTGACAAGCCACTTCTTGCCCCAATTCCCTACAGAGTGTAGATTCCATTCAAGGTCGGCAGCGAGATTATGTCTGTCCGCCACGACAGTTTTCTTAAGGTGCGGTGTGTGTGTGTGTGTGTGTGTGTGTGTGTGTGTGTGTGTGTGTAAATTTGACACACTTTGTACTTTTTAATTAGTTGAATTCGCGTTGTTTACTTTTAAATGTTTCGATTGTTCAGGATATTAGGGACAGTTGTGAACCACCTGTGAGTAAACGAACACCATGACGTCAGAATCTTGCAAATAGTATGCTGTATATTGTGACATTCCTGCTAGAAACTCGAATGCGAATATTTCAGAGTGTTTTGGTATCAATATGATATCAAAGTAAATGATACTGTGATTATGAATATATTTGCTCTGGTCAAATATGTTTCCGACATTATGCTACCGATCAACTTTTGACAGGACTTCAAATTCAACACGGATCCTACATTAAGTGCCTTGATATGGTAGTACCGTCATGTGTCTGGAAGGTGGCTACTGGTATGCCTTCTAATTGGCAACAGGACTCAGCAAATGTCACACAATTTAGAGAACTCAGTCATGACTGTCAGAAAAATCGTACGAATACAACACGCCTTCCATCTGCCCTACTAACTCTCCAGATTGAAACTCCCCTTGATTATTATGTGAGAGGAGCAGAAAGACCAACAAATCACCAATGACTAAATGAAGGCAAGGATTATAGCAGTATTCAAAAACTGTATCAAGAAAACCGTCCAGAATAGATGCAGGAGATTCTGAAATAGTCTGAAAGCTGTCGTTGAAACCAATGATTATTTTACAGAATAAATTTAATCTTTATTATTTCAAGATATGTGTGTTATTTTGATAAATATATATATCAGGCTTGTTTTCATTTTGGTGTAATTTAAAAAACAATTCATTCGTTTCTACCTGTCTATGTATACTTACTTATTTACGCTATTTGTATTGTTCGGACTGTTTTTCTCATCTTTGTTGCCGTATTCGCCACGTTTCGGACGTTGTATGCTCCGTCATTCTTCCGGCAAAGGGAATTTCAATCTGAACCGTTTATTGCGTTCACCAGATTGAATTGTTTGAATTTGACGAGTCAAGGATCATGCAGATGTTTCAGTATCTGTTATTTCTCTTTATCTCGTCTCTATATAAGATTTCGTTCACCTCTGCTTCAGGCAAGTAAAGAACTAACAACTCTTTGGGCCAAGACACTTGAATGAAACACCACATTTATTCACTGGACCATGTCGCTCAAACATTTTGAATATAGCGACAAAAATGAGGACAAAAGTCCGAACAATGTAAATAGTGTGAATTATTACAATACTCATCTCAGAAATTTAAACAGATTCTGAAGGAGGGCTGAGCATATAACGGTCCGAACATCGTGAATATAGCAACAGAGATGAGGACAACTTTTCGAACAATGTAAATAGTGTGAATAATTACAATACTTCATCTCAGAAATATAAACACATTGTGAAAGAAGACGCAGCGTACAACGGTCAAAAGATCGTGACTATAACAACAAATAGATATAATGTATATGCATGGTTGCATTCATGTATTATAAGGACAATTTAGAGGAGACGAATGTGGATTGAATTAGCCTGAGATAATCTGAGAGATGAGCATAATAGTTCTATCATCACAATGAGATATCTATTTTTATTTGTCCTTTCATCCCAAGCAAGCGAGACCGCCACTAGTGCTCAGTGGGTTACAGTGAGTGAACAAACGGTGTACAGTGTGTATTGAAAGAATAAAATATGAACGGAATTCAAGAAGATGGAAGATGGCAGTTAAGGCTGAATTTGAGTCGTTGGAGATTGTAGCTATCTGTAAAGCAAATAAACGGAAAGGAATTTCATAGGCGGAAAGAGAAGACATTGTTACCGTACAAGAGGCCCTTATATAGAGGCGTAACTATTTTAACCTTAAATGATATGGACCTAGATGCCAATCTAGTAGCACGGAGGGGCACCAACGAATAAAGTTCACCAGAGTCGGTAATATGAAGATATTCTTATAAAAGAGAGAAGAACATTGCTAAAGCCGAGTTGCCAAGTCACGACTTATTATATTGCTGATCCTTCTTTTGACTTTAGCTAGAATCTCAAGATGAATAGCAGGAGCACCCGACCAGATATGGCAATATTATTTAATGCATGGATGAATATCTATCTATCTATCTATCTATCTATCTATCTATCTATCTATCTATCTATCTATCTATCTATCTATCTACTACTTAGTTCATATCTATATATCTATCTATCTATCTATCTATCTACTACTTAGTTCATATCTATATATCTATCTATCTATCTATCTATCTATCTATCTATCTACTACTTAGTTCATATCTATCTATCTATCTATCTATCTATCTATCTATCTATCTATCTATCTATCTATGTGTAAGAATAATTAGAAACAGGTAAGTATAAAGTGGACATTTTTCGAACGGGAATAATTTTTTGAACACGCTGACGCCTGGTAAAATCCGCACGATATTTAGTAGGCTTGAAGTTATCGATAATATGTTTTGAAGGGATTTACAAACTATATTTCATTCAACTTCCCAAACCATTGAATTAAATTTGAATAAGGTGATTTGTTTGAAAAATGCTTTGACAAGACTCTCCTTCTCAAGAAATTTGATTTAATTAACTATTGTAGAATTTGATGATAAATTATTTTTTCTAAGAAAATATATTTTCCCTTTTTCTTTTGTAAAATCGAGGAAAATTATTAGTATATTTTATTCTAGATTATGCAATTTATAACTAACCATGCGTAAAAAATTATTTCTAAAGTCAAATTTTAATTTTTTTAATGCATTTGACTCGCAAATGCAGGTCGAACAAGAAACTGGATTTATGTATACATAAAGTATAAAGAATAGATATGCAAAATCAATACGGCATTTTCTCATGTGAGTATTTGTTATTTTAATCATTATTTAAGATATTAATGGGGGGAGTTTGTATGTTAAACATTATTTCCACAAAAAAAGTGTTTTTGTTTTTTTCACTAAGCTACCCACCGCAGTAAACGTATACTTAGACTGTTTCACTCTAATTTTTCTTCTCAAAATTTGGCTTCGATCGTTCAATGTATGTCTATGTTATAGTCTGTGACGGACAGATTAATGGAAGCAACAGAAATTTATATATAATTTCCGTAGCGTGTGTATATATATATATATATATATATATATATATATATATATATATATAGTGTGTGTGTGTGTGTGTGTGTGTTTGTGTAAATGTATGTCTATACGTTTATGAGTGAGAGAGAGAGAGAGAGAGAGTATCGAAAGCTAAATTTTCCGACTGCTAGTGTCGGAACATTTAGCCTTCGTTAAGGTATCCAACCCTGAGAATAGGAATTCTGATATACAATCTGTTGATTAACAATACGAAACGAGGTTGATTGTTTTCGACTCGTATGGGTCATGTTGTTCTTGTTTGCAAAACTGGATAGATTCAGTGCAAAATTCTCCGGCTTTTAGAAGAAGATAATGCACAGCGAACTCTTGATAGAGTAAAATGAATTTTTGAATGATAGATTGCCACAGGCAAGAAAGCAACCATAAAAGTTAAAGGCTCCAAATTAAAATTTACTAGAAGTGAAAAAAATATACACACCATATATTTACCAAATTTTAAAAAGTTTCTCTGGTATTTCGAAGCATATTTCTTGAAAAGAAAATTATTATTTGAATAATAATTTTATAATAAGCATAAAAAATTGTCTAGGTGGAAGCTATTATATATATATATATATATATATATATATTATATAATATATATATGTATATATTACATATTACATATATATATATATATATATATATATAATTTAAATTTTAAAATAATTTGTTTCTGATGAAGGCCCGAGGACAGTCTGAAATATAAAATATATTAGCAGAAATAAACAAATACTGTCAAAAAAATACATTTTTAAACTTACAAATTTTTAACAGATTTTACTATATATATATATATATATATATATATATATATATATATATATATATATATAAGTATACCTAGTGAGCCAACAAACCTACCAAGGTTTCATCTAAGTGGATCGTCAAGGATATCTGGCTAACTAAGTAAAAGCCAAACAGCAAAATAAAAGAAACTCAGTAACCCACCTGAACAAAAAGCAGACACTAAACACAAATAAGGTACACGTTTTGTTAATAAAACGAATTTTGCGTAAACCATGACAATTAAAAAGATTAATAATTGCGAAGACGAAAACATAAAACAACCAACGACATCTAAAGAAAGTAAAGAAATAGGCAGACTCACCAATCTTACGTAAACCAAATGCGAAGGATTTCTATGCCTACACTTATTATATATATATATATATATATATATATATATATAATTTTGCTCTGAAAATATTTGCATCGTGCCCTCCATCTTGATCACTTTTAATATTAATGAAATTAATATTAATAGGATTGGCTATTTGGGATTTACTTATCTGATCATAATTTTGGATTTAATATATATATATATATACATATAATTCACACTGCCAGAAATTTGTTAACAGCATGCTTTACTAATTCCTTTTCGCATCGTAATTCTAATAGTGATTACGAAAGTAGTTGAAGTGATCGCTAATGATGATGAGGTGATGCTTCCATTCCACTTTCCACAGGGCCTCAGACCCAACACGGAGTATCTTGATGCAGTAGTGCTGCCCTGCATCGAGAGGTTGGCTGCTGAAAGAGCATTTGTCGGTCAACAATTCTCTTCACAATGCCACGCAAAAAGGTTAATGCAGTTAACGCTGCAAATTAATTTTTCCAACTATATCACCCCTGATATCTATTTACGTAACTCCCCAGACTGAATCTGCCTTAATTATTATTTGTGGAACTGAATTGAGCGAAAAGCAAAAAAACCTTTTTGTAACACTGAAAATGAACTGAAAGCAAGGATTATAACAGCATTAACTATCCTAAAAAAGGAGAGCGTCCAAAAGAGTTGCAGAAGATTCCGAAGTAATCTGAAGTTCGTAGTTAAAACCAATAGTGATTACATTTAATCAATTTACTTTTCATTATTCCGAGATATTTTTTGTGTAATTTTGATAAATAGATCTTTTAAATAAATATTTATATATATTTAAATAAATCTCTTATCAGCGTTACTTTGATTTTTCTGTAATTTAGAATTCAATTAATTTATTGCACACTGTCTAGGTCTAAGTTCTTATTTAGAATATTGATATTGTTCGGACTGCTGCGCCCGCCAGCCTTCTCCAGTTAAATAGAATTTCGAAGTGAGATTGAAAATTTATTTACAAGCTTAGTAACTCTAGTTCCACGAGTCAGTATCAGTTATCGCAATTTGACGCAAATCTCTGAATTTTGTTCGCCTCTGCTGCAGGTATTGAACTCACGATGCCGAAGATTCAGAAATCGTCTGGAAGCCATTGAAACCAATATTGATTTTACTGAATACATTTACTTTTTAGTATTTCAATATATTTTTGTAAAATTTTGTTGTACATATTTATTAAACTGAGATGTCATTAATGCGTAATTTAGTCAGTAATTTAAGCAACGCGTTCAACACGCACACACGCGCGCGCACGCACACACAAGTGAATAATTGTAAAGGAAAATAGAATGTTACTTTTGTTAATACTGTACAATAACATGTGCATCAAATGAATTTATATATATTTAATAATTACCTACATCGCAGTTTCATCAATGAAAGAATAAAGAAAATGTAAAGTGATTCGGACGAGTTGATCTTTGCTACCTTGCCTTGAAAAATTTTGCAAAAAATAATAACGAAAGAACCATTCTATTTTCATTTAGCAATAAATATTAAAAATAGTATGAATTACATCATTTCATTTAAAATTTGGGGTGGCCTAATAATTATGTCCTATAGTGTATATATATCCGAAAGTGCTCCGACACACGTAATATTTCTACCTACTTTATCACAGAAAAAAACTCTAAGTGCACGAGAAAAATAGATATGTGTGTGTGTGTGTGTGTGTGTGTGTGTGTGTGTGTGTGAACTGGGCACGATTGTTAAATTTAAATTATATATTCTTAATGTAATCGTAAAATTAACCATTTCGATTTCATCAAACATTATTATAATTCTACTTTTAACTAAACGTATGCACTTGTTATGTATGTATCTAAAAGTATTTGAATGTATTAATTTTCCAAATACGACTAGCAGACATAATTTCTACATAATTTCTGTTCAGAAAAGAAAATATTCTAAGAAAACATGAAAAGCTCAATAAAAATCTTCGTCGCAGTAAGTTGTCAGTCGTTTTTAATGAAACTTGCAAAATAGAAAGAATTGTCAACTAAATACACACACACACACACACACACACAGAGAAGGACACACAGGCACAGATATACTCACATACACACACACACACACACACACACACACACACACACACACACACACACACACATATATATATATATATATATATATATATATATATATATATATATGAGTGTGTGCTTGTCTCTGTGTTTGCATGTGAGTGTGGGTGTGTTTACTTAAATACATGCATGTATTTTCAAAAATTATCACCCGTTTCACCGAATGGCCTGTAGGAGCAGCATTTTCGCTGTTTCCATAACAAACTGTTTTTTCTGGGGCAGGGTTGTTAACCCTGCGCCCAATCCCCCAACCTGGAGGTAGGTAATTTTCTAAGCGTAGCATAGAGGTGAAACATTGCCATAGGTAAGGGACACTCAGTGAGGATCGAACTCACTACTCAAGAGTAATGATTCAAGCGAGACAAACTTGCAAAAATTGCACCACCGCTAAGTGCCCTATGCATGCATTTTGGATATACAGTTATATATCCATTAGCGACTTAGGAAACGCGATGAACGGGTGGACATCTTTACCGTTATCCTTGCATACTTATGAGAATATATTCATTCCTATTTTCACGCACCACATTTGCAAAAATAATATTTATGGCAGTGCTCCATTGCTTTGTGCTCGAAACTATTGTTAATTCTGAATGCACATGCAACCATATCAAGTTATCTTAGCCACGAAAAACCACAGCTGTTAAGGCTGAATGAAACGATAAAAAATCATTGTACTTCTAATTATACATCACATATTATCTATACCTGTGTTCACGCATTAACGAACTTAAATCACTGGTGCCCCCTAGATGTGAATTTGCACGTGATACCAGATTGGCAACTAGGTCCCACCCTTTTACAGTGAAACCAATGAAATGTAACCTCAATTTCTACTCCAACAGCTTCTTTTCTCGCACTTCCCGCCTGTGGAATTCCCTACCGCATGCTTGCTTCCCCGACGGCTACAACCCCAGGTGCTTAAATGTAGGGTCAATAGAAACCTACTAACACACTAACTCAAATCCACTCTCTCCAACTCTCCCTCTATGTACATCCTAAGTCGCCTATCACCCTCCTTCTGACATTTTCTATACCCAATCTCTCTATGTAACCCCTTGCGCTATAGTGGCAGTGGAATGCCTTGATTTGGGTGACACAATTAAAAAAAAAACTAATATGTGAGCATGAGTTGTATTATTGTGCATAAAATTTTAATTTTTTGCGTTAATAGATATCCCTCAAAATATTCTCGATCAAATTATTTGTGTAGCTGTGATATTAACAATGTAGTCCTGCGGATGTATATATCCATTTCAAAGCATTTTAAAAAGGAATAATAATAATAATAATAATAATAATAATAATAATAATAATAATAATAAAGATAAAGCTCTTGAAAAGATGAAACAGCGCTGGCAAGACAAACCTCTGCATGGCCAATATCCAGTACGTGCCAATAAATCCAATGTTGATAAAGTTAATGCTCATTGATGGTTACGTGCATCTGGATTAAAGTCTGAAACTGTAGGATTTATACTTGCAGCACAAGACCAAAGTCTTTTCACGAGAAACTTTCAGGCAAATATTATGCATAATAATATGGATCCAAAATGCAGGTTTTGTGATAAACACCAAGAAACAATAGACCACCTAATCTCAGGCTGTTCTGTGCTTGACCCAAACGAATATAAAAATCGCCACGATAGAGTTGGGCAATATTTACATTGGGCAATGTGCAAACATTATGGAAAAGCTGTAAACAAATAAAGGTATGAACATCATCCAGCACCGGTTACAGAAATAGAAGATGTAACCATTCTATGGGATTACACCATCTACACAGACAGAAAAATTGAAGCAAACAGGCCAGACATTATTGTTAAAAACCAGAAGGAGAAAACTTGTCTATTAATTGATATGGCTTGTCCAGCGGATTGTAACATAGCAATCAAGGAATTTGAAAAACTGTCAAAATATAAAGACCTGGAAATTGAAATAGAAAAAATGTGGAAATTGAAAACAAGAGTTGTGTCAGTGATAGTAGGTGCACTTGGAATGATAAAAAATGGAACAAAACAACACATTGAAAGAATCCCTGGAAACCCCAGCTTAAGAGATATACAAAAAATTGTCTTATTAAGTACAGCCCACACACTAAGGAAAACTTTATCTATGTAATGCTGGAGATGATAGGGAAGATAGAAAAACATGAAATGGAGCCATAACAACACGCCACTACCTGCCTTAGGTCTCCCCGCAGACTTGGTTGGTAGTGAGACCAAAGCAGAAATCGAAATATGATGAAAAATGACATAATAATAATAATAATGAAGAAAAGAAGAAGAAACGCTCGCGTTATCATGTAAAGAGAAGACTATTCATAAAAAAATTCCCCTTGACAAATGATTACCAAGAGCCGGACGATATCGTCAATTGGCGCCAACTATTTTTATTTCTTTCCACAACTCGCGTTAATGAACTATGGAAGGATAAATTACCTGAATTGAAAGAATTAGAGCCGAGAAATCAAAACACCAGTGAAAAAGAAGAAAAGAAAATCAACCCTGAGGAAGTGTGGAGAAAAAAATTGTCCTTCGAGATTACTGAAGACGATGACGGAGATTTCTGCTAAGTGGACACTCAACGAGGAAAATCTGCCGTGAATGACGTTTGATGCTTTTCTCTAGCGACAGTGAAAATTATTTAATCTTCGATACCGGAAAAAAATATAAGAAAGCATTATAAAATAGAAAACAAATAATCAAGGTACAAGAAGGATGAAGGAGAACCCCCCCCCCGCCAAAAAAGGGGGAAAAAAATAAAAAAATAAAACTAAAATAAGACAAGACATTTAAAAAAGCAAAGTAAACAACTATCAAATAATGCATGAACGTATACACCTATTTTAATATGAGCAAACATAGACAACCTTAAAAGATATCACTGTAGTCAACTTCAGATGATTACTCTTGGGAATTCGCTCACGTATCTCATCAATCATTTAAGATCAGACTATGAATACTCGTTCAGATGGGCCATCAGCTACCGCATCACGTCCATCATAATCCATTCAAAATTATTTTAACAAATTCAACATACGTCAAATGGCAGCAGGGGCAAGAGAGATGAGGTGGGGGCAAACTGAAAGCTGAGATTTTTTTTCCAGATTTCTAAGTATTTCTGCAGGTTCTCAATACAACAATCAGAGAGAACGAGAAATCACACAATAGCTGTTAGAACACGAATGAATGACCGCACATGAGAGAATTGATTTGCGGGTACTCAAAATGATGCTCGCTGGGGACTAAGTTATATTAACCTCATAAAATCGGTGGTCAAGATATTTAAAAAAATAGTAGTTTCAGTTCCACAGAGACTTAGAAAAAAGAAAGGAAGAGAGAAAAGAGGGAACAAAAATATTGATGCAAAAATAAAAATAAATAAAAAAAAAACAACAAATTAAAAAGTGAAAAAAAAAAACGAAAAAGATAAACCAGTTTTTTTTACTAAAAATCAAATTGATTTTATTCACTACTCAAGCAGTTTCGAAGAACGGGCCCGCATGAAGGATAACTTTAACGTAATCCTGTTGGTTTTAAGTAGCTGTATTTAGCTATTCGACAAATCACGTTGCTTGGCACATACGCAGGCTGCCATGCACCTGGAATATCTAAGTGCACTGATTGTATTGGGTCAGTTTTACGATCTAACGCCTATGATGGAAGCCAAAATGAATTCTTTCTTCACACATAAACGCTTCATGTCCCTTTATACATCTGATCCAATGATTTAGTAAACCTTGTGAAGAACCGAACCAATAATATATTTATATATGTCTATGCATTATACACAGACAAACACACACACACGCACATATACATTTATATATAAAAAACATATATAATTATATACAAAAATATTCGTGCATACATATATATGCATACATATATATATATTTGCGTATATATATTTTTACATAT